>CALYDE020000725.1:0-44999 GCA_944472155.2 Trichobilharzia szidati
CGTGTGTGTATGTGTGAAATTCGGAAGTGTATGCGCTGTGTTCTGTGAGTGTGACTGAGTTGCTGTCTGCTGATGTGTCTATGTTTGTGTGTTTGTCAGTGACAAAGACTGTGGACTGATTTGTCTGTGTGTTTGTTGACGGCGAATTGATTCGAGTGAGCGTGATGTGTGAGTACAGTGAGATGTGGTGTGGAGTGTTTGTCGAGGAGATGAAACACTGTGACGTGCAGAAGGGAGACTACACAGAGGATGATCCGCGTCATGGGAATGAAATTGAGTCGAGAGAGTGATCAATGAGAGCTGATATGTTCAGGTGTGTAATGGATGTGGGGACTCACGTTTTGGTGACGTCGATCTGGTTCGTTTGTGTGATGGTTTTGTATGTCGTCGAGGTCGTCTCCTTCTCTTTCCGAACTTGTCAATGTAGTAGACGTAGAGATCGTGATCTTCGGGTGTAGTGGTGGACGGCTGTCTTCTGCCTGGCGTTGATTTGGGTTCTGAAACGGAGGAGAATGGGATAGATTGAGGTTGATGTGATATGATGTGTGCAGGTGGATAGAGAGACGCTGACAGTGTCAGTGTTTGAGTGTGTCTGTTGTGTGACAGTTTCGGTGTTATTGTGTTGGCGTTGTTGTTTGTGTGTGGTGTGTGCCTGACGGTGTGGTTGTGTCGTTGTTCAGAGAATGGAGGGGATAGTCCTCAGTCACCACTGACCTGTGCTGTCATCGCGTGTCATCCATGCGTGCCAATATGAGGCAAAGTTTGATGCTGAATTTGAATAAATGGTGAAGTAATATGCGGAAACTTAGACGAACATCCATATCAAGGCGAGCATACGAGGAATGTTGAAAATTATTGGTAGAGCAGAAATCTTCACTTGCACATATATGGCATGAATACAAGAAGGAGTGAATCCCAGAAAAATATAACGAAAATGATGTTCCAAAAATGTAAGAAAAACATATGTGAAATCAAGCTCAGTAAATGCAGTAAAAATCCCACAAAAATGATTCAAAATTGACAGACATGAATAGACTATTTACCCAGTGGACGCCGTGTAGTTGTTCGCCTCCTCCTTCGTCGGTGTCGAGCCACCACTCTTCCGAACTTGTCCGTCACGTTGACGAATTCTTCTCCAGGTGTCGTGGTTTCGCCTGAAACAGAGAAGGAGAAGACTGAGTCCAATTGTCTGTCAGTGTAGTGTCACTCTCACTGCCTCCATACTTGTCACCACACGGTGGACACATCACTCAAACTCCACTATTCATCTTCACATACACTAACTACATGCACATAATGCACACGCACAGAAACACGCTCAGAAAGAAACAGACATTGAGTCACAGACACGCACACACACACTGAGACATATACTTTCTCTATATCACGTCACACAAACAAGCAGAATCCACATGCAAGAATCGTCAATTGGTGAAGACAAATGCTGAGAGTGTCAGTCGACTCAGGTGAACGAGACTTACCCAGTGGTCGGCGTGTGGTTGTTCGCCTCCTCCTTCGTCGGTGTCGAGCCACCACTCTTCCGAACTTGTCCGTCACGTTGACGAATTCTTCTCCAGGTGTCGTGGTTTCGCCTGAAACACAGAAGGAGAAGACAGCGTCATTTTGACAGTCTCTATGTCTGTGGCTCATTGAATCTCTCTGTCAATCTTTTCGTTTGTGGCTTTTTAGGTCATTCTGTCATTCGCCTTTTTATCTTCATCTTTGTTAAATGTTTTCGGACTTTGCTGTTGTCTCACATGTTTCGGTTATTCATTCGAATTTTGTTCGTTTGTGGTGCCTTTCCTTTGAATTTAGTCTTCCCGTCGCATTCTCAATTTAACTCTCGCCTTTGTGACTGCTGTCCATCAGAATGTATTGCGATGACATAGATTATATCTGTGCATAACTCTCAAATATTCAATCGACACGTGTCAAAATACATACGAACTTGGCTATGAGTAAATCCGAGAAATTAAATAGATCAATAACCTATACGTTATTCGGAAGCAACACACAAATTCAGTGTCAGAATTGTATGAATATTTCGCAAAATATCATCACAAGAATGGAGTGATAGTGATGATTGTAAACAATGACCTGTCAATTAAATCGGAACAAATAATCAGTTGAGAATTGTTCAGCTCTCAAGCACAAAGATTTAGAAGAATATATATGCAAGCGAGAGGAGCGAGAGCTAGACAGAGTGCATCAGTGATGTGACGCAGTGTCATCCTTGAATCCTGCAATCTCTCATCATGCGACCATGTCCGGTCGGCAACAGTCCGTCTTCGTCTCAATCATTTCAGCTCGTCACAAGTGGCTTGGTTCTACCAACACCATCGACGGTGGAGTATCACGTCGTTGTGTGTGTGTGCGTGTGTGTATGTGTGAAATTCGGAAGTGTATGCGCTGTGTTCTGTGAGTGTGACTGAGTTGCTGTCTGCTGATGTGTCTATGTTTGTGTGTTTGTCAGTGACAAAGACTGTGGACTGATTTGTCTGTGTGTTTGTTGACGGCGAATTGATTCGAGTGAGCGTGATGTGTGAGTACAGTGAGATGTGGTGTGGAGTGTTTGTCGAGGAGATGAAACACTGTGACGTGCAGAAGGGAGACTACACAGAGGATGATCCGCGTCATGGGAATGAAATTGAGTCGAGAGAGTGATCAATGAGAGCTGATATGTTCAGGTGTGTAATGGATGTGGGGACTCACGTTTTGGTGACGTCGATCTGGTTCGTTTGTGTGATGGTTTTGTATGTCGTCGAGGTCGTCTCCTTCTCTTTCCGAACTTGTCAATGTAGTAGACGTAGAGATCGTGATCTTCGGGTGTAGTGGTGGACGGCTGTCTTCTGCCTGGCGTTGATTTGGGTTCTGAAACGGAGGAGAATGGGATAGATTGAGGTTGATGTGATATGATGTGTGCAGGTGGATAGAGAGACGCTGACAGTGTCAGTGTTTGAGTGTGTCTGTTGTGTGACAGTTTCGGTGTTATTGTGTTGGCGTTGTTGTTTGTGTGTGGTGTGTGCCTGACGGTGTGGTTGTGTCGTTGTTCAGAGAATGGAGGGGATAGTCCTCAGTCACCACTGACCTGTGCTGTCATCGCGTGTCATCCATGCGTGCCAATATGAGGCAAAGTTTGATGCGGAATTTGAATAAATGGTGAAGTATTATGCGGAAACTTAGACGAACATCCATATCAAGGCGAGCATACGAGGAATGTTGAAAATTATTGGTAGAGCAGAAATCTTCACTTGCACATATATGGCATGAATACAAGAAGGAGTGAATCCCAGAAAAATATAACGAAAATGATGTTCCAAAAATGTAAGAAAAACATATGTGAAATCAAGCTCAGTAAATGCAGTAAAAATCCCACAAAAATGATTCAAAATTGACAGACATGAATAGACTATTTACCCAGTGGTCGGCGTGTGGTTGTTCGCCTCCTCCTTCGTCGGTGTCGAGCCACCACTCTTCCGAACTTGTCCGTCACGTTGACGAATTCTTCTCCAGGTGTCGTGGTTTCGCCTGAAACACAGAAGGAGAAGACTGAGTCAAATTGTCTGTCAGTGTAGTGTCACTCTCACTGCCTCCATACTTGTCACCACACGGTGGACACATCACTCAAACTCCACTATTCATCTTCACATACACTAACTACATGCACATAATGCACACGCACAGAAACACGCTCAGAAAGAAACAGACATTGAGTCACAGACACGCACACACACACTGAGACATATACTTTCTCTATATCACGTCACACAAACAAGCAGAATCCACATGCAAGAATCGTCAATTGGTGAAGACAAATGCTGAGAGTGTCAGTCGACTCAGGTGAACGAGACTTACCCAGTGGTCGGCGTGTGGTTGTTCGCCTCCTCCTTCGTCGGTGTCGAGCCACCACTCTTCCGAACTTGTCCGTCACGTTGACGAATTCTTCTCCAGGTGTCGTGGTTTCGCCTGAAACACAGAAGGAGAAGACAGCGTCATTTTGACAGTCTCTATGTCTGTGTCTCATTGAGTGTCTCTGTCAATCTTTTTGTTTGTTACTTTTTGGGTCATTCTCTCATTCGCTTTTTATCTTCATCTTTGTTAAATGTTTTCGGACTTTGCTGTTTTCTCACATGTTTCGGTTATTCATTCGAATTTTGTTCGTTTGTGGTGTCTTTCCTTTGAATTTAGTCTTCCCGTCGCATTCTCAATTTAACTCTCGCCTTTGTGACTGCTCTCCATCAGAATGTATTGCGATGACATAGATTATATCTGTGCATAACTCTCAAATATTCAATCGACACGTGTCAAAATACATACGAACTTGGCTATGAGTAAATCCGAGAAATTAAATAGATCAATAACCTATACGTTATTCGGAAGCAACACACAAATTCAGTGTCAGAATTGTATGAATATTTCGCAAAATATCATCACAAGAATGGAGTGATAGTGATGATTGTAAACAATGACCTGTCAATTAAATCGGAACAAATAATCAGTTGAGAATTGTTCAGCTCTCAAGCACAAAGATTTAGAAGAATATATATGCAAGCGAGAGGAGCGAGAGCTAGACAGAGTGCATCAGTGATGTGACGCAGTGTCATCCTTGAATCCTGCAATCTCTCATCATGCGACCATGTCCGGTCGGCAACAGTCCGTCTTCGTCTCAATCATTTCAGCTCGTCACAAGTGGCTTGGTTCTACCAACACCATCGACGGTGGAGTATCACGTCGTTGTGTGTGTGCGTGTGTATGTGTGAAATTCGGAAGTGTATGCGCTGTCGTCTGTGAGTGTGACTGAAATGCTGTCTGCTGATGTGTCTATGTTTGTGTGTTTGTCAGTGACAAAGACTGTGGACTGATTTGTCTGTGTGTTTGTTGACGGCGAATTGATTCGAGTGAGCGTGATGTGTGAGTACAGTGAGATGTGGTGTGGAGTGTTTGTCGAGGAGATGAAACACTGTGACGTGCAGAAGGGAGACTACACAGAGGATGATCCGCGTCATGGGAATGAAATTGAGTCGAGAGAGTGATCAATGAGAGCTGATATGTTCAGGTGTGTAATGGATGTGGGGACTCACGTTTTGGTGACGTCGATCTGGTTCGTTTGTGTGATGGTTTTGTATGTCGTCGAGGTCGTCTCCTTCTCTTTCCGAACTTGTCAATGTAGTAGACGTAGAGATCGTGATCTTCGGGTGTAGTGGTGGACGGCTGTCTTCTGCCTGGCGTTGATTTGGGTTCTGAAACGGAGGAGAATGGGATAGATTGAGGTTGATGTGATATGATGTGTGCAGGTGGATAGAGAGACGCTGACAGTGTCAGTGTTTGAGTGTGTCTGTTGTGTGACAGTTTCGGTGTTATTGTGTTGGCGTTGTTGTTTGTGTGTGGTGTGTGCCTGACGGTGTGGTTGTGTCGTTGTTCAGAGAATGGGGGGGGATAGTCCTCAGTCACCACTGACCTGTGCTGTCATCGCGTGTCATCCATGCGTGCCAATATGAGGCAAAGTTTGATGCGGAATTTGAATAAATGGTGAAGTAATATGCGGAAACTTAGACGAACATCCATATCAAGGCGAGCATACGAGGAATGTTGAAAATTATTGGTAGAGCAGAAATCTTCACTTGCACATATATGGCATGAATACAAGAAGGAGTGAATCCCAGAAAAATATAACGAAAATGATGTTCCAAAAATGTAAGAAAAACATATGTGAAATCAAGCTCAGTAAATGCAGTAAACATCCCACAAAAATGATTCAAAATTGACAGACATGAATAGATTATTTACCCAGTGGACGCCGTGTGGTTGTTCGCCTCCTCCTTCGTCGGTGTCGAGCCACCACTCTTCCGAACTTGTCCGTCACGTTGACGAATTCTTCTCCAGGTGTCGTGGTTTCGCCTGAAACAGAGAAGGAGAAGACTGAGTCAAATTGTCTGTCAGTGTAGTGTCACTCTCACTGCCTCCATACTTGTCACCACACGGTGGACACATCACTCAAACTCCACTATTCATCTTCACATACACTAACTACATGCACATAATGCACACGCACAGAAACACGCTCAGAAAGAAACAGACATTGAGTCACAGACACGCACACACACACTGAGACATATACTTTCTCTATATCACGTCACACAAACAAGCAGAATCCACATGCAAGAATCGTCAATTGGTGAAGACAAATGCTGAGAGTGTCAGTCGACTCAGGTGAACGAGACTTACCCAGTGGTCGGCGTGTGGTTGTTCGCCTCCTCCTTCGTCGGTGTCGAGCCACCACTCTTCCGAACTTGTCCGTCACGTTGACGAATTCTTCTCCAGGTGTCGTGGTTTCGCCTGAAACAGAGAAGGAGAAGACTGAGTCCAATTGTCTGTCAGTGTAGTGTCACTCTCACTGCCTCCATACTTGTCACCACACGGTGGACACATCACTCAAACTCCACTATTCATCTTCACATACACTAACTACATGCACATAATGCACACGCACAGAAACACGCTCAGAAAGAAACAGACATTGAGTGACAGACACGCACACACACACTGAGACATATACTTTCTCTATATCACGTCACACAAACAAGCAGAATCCACATGCAAGTATCGTCAATTGGTGAAGACAAATGCTGAGAGTGTCAGTCGACTCAGGTGAACGAGACTTACCCAGTGGTCGGCGTGTGGTTGTTCGCCTCCTCCTTCGTCGGTGTCGAGCCACCACTCTTCCGAACTTGTCCGTCACGTTGACGAATTCTTCTCCAGGTGTCGTGGTTTCGCCTGAAACAGAGAAGGAGAAGACTGAGTCAAATTGTCTGTCAGTGTAGTGTCACTCTCACTGCCTGTATACTTGTCACCACACGGTGGACACATCACTCAAACTCCACTATTCATCTTCACATACACTAACTACATGCACATAATGCACACGCACAGAAACACGCTCAGAAAGAAACAGACATTGAGTGACAGACACGCACACACACACTGAGACATATACTTTCTCTATATCACGTCACACAAACAAGCAGAATCCACATGCGAGAATCGTCAATTGGTGAAGACAAATGCTGAGAGTGTCAGTCGACTCAGGTGAACGAGACTTACCCAGTGGTCGGCGTGTGGTTGTTCGCCTCCTCCTTCGTCGGTGTCGAGCCACCACTCTTCCGAACTTGTCCGTCACGTTGACGAATTCTTCTCCAGGTGTCGTGGTTTCGCCTGAAACAGAGAAGGAGAAGACTGAGTCCAATTGTCTGTCAGTGTAGTGTCACTCTCACTGCCTCCATACTTGTGACCACAAAGTGGACACATCACTCAAACTCCACTATTCATCTTCACATACACTAACTACATGCACATAATGCACACGCACAGAAACACGCTCAGAAAGAAACAGACATTGAGTCACAGACACGCACACACACACTGAGACATATACTTTCTCTATATCACGTCACACAAACAAGCAGAATCCACATGCAAGAATCGTCAATTGGTGAAGACAAATGCTGAGAGTGTCAGTCGACTCAGGTGAACGAGACTTACCCAGTGGTCGGCGTGTGGTTGTTCGCCTCCTCCTTCGTCGGTGTCGAGCCACCACTCTTCCGAACTTGTCCGTCACGTTGACGAATTCTTCTCCAGGTGTCGTGGTTTCGCCTGAAACAGAGAAGGAGAAGACTGAGTCCAATTGTCTGTCAGTGTAGTGTCACTCTCACTGCCTCCATACTTGTCACCACACGGTGGACACATCACTCAAACTCCACTATTCATCGTCACATACACTAACTACATGCACATAATGCACACGCACAGAAACACGCTCAGAAAGAAACAGACATTGAGTCACAGACACGCACACACACACTGAGACATATACTTTCTCTATATCACGTCACACAAACAAGCAGAATCCACATGCAAGAATCGTCAATTGGTGAAGACAAATGCTGAGAGTGTCAGTCGACTCAGGTGAACGAGACTTACCCAGTGGTCGGCGTGTGGTTGTTCGCCTCCTCCTTCGTCGGTGTCGAGCCACCACTCTTCCGAACTTGTCCGTCACGTTGACGAATTCTTCTCCAGGTGTCGTGGTTTCGCCTGAAACACAGAAGGAGAAGACTGAGTCAAATTGTCTGTCAGTGTAGTGTCACTCTCACTGCCTCCATACTTGTCACCACACGGTGGACACATCACTCAAACTCCACTATTCATCTTCACATACACTAACTACATGCACATAATGCACACGCACAGAAACACGCTCAGAAAGAAACAGACATTGAGTCACAGACACGCACACACACACTGAGACATATACTTTCTCTATATCACGTCACACAAACAAGCAGAATCCACATGCAAGAATCGTCAATTGGTGAAGACAAATGCTGAGAGTGTCAGTCGACTCAGGTGAACGAGACTTACCCAGTGGTCGGCGTGTGGTTGTTCGCCTCCTCCTTCGTCGGTGTCGAGCCACCACTCTTCCGAACTTGTCCGTCACGTTGACGAATTCTTCTCCAGGTGTCGTGGTTTCGTCTGAAACAGAGAAGGAGAAGACTGAGTCCAATTGTCTGTCAGTGTAGTGTCACTCTCACTGCCTCCATACTTGTCACCACACGGTGGACACATCACTCAAACTCCACTATTCATCTTCACATACACTAACTACATGCACATAATGCACACGCACAGAAACACGCTCAGAAAGAAACAGACATTGAGTCACAGACACGCACACACACACTGAGACATATACTTTCTCTATATCACGTCACACAAACAAGCAGAATCCACATGCAAGAATCGTCAATTGGTGAAGACAAATGCTGAGAGTGTCAGTCGACTCAGGTGAACGAGACTTACCCAGTGGTCGGCGTGTGGTTGTTCGCCTCCTCCTTCGTCGGTGTCGAGCCACCACTCTTCCGAACTTGTCCGTCACGTTGACGAATTCTTCTCCAGGTGTCGTGGTTTCGCCTGAAACAGAGAAGGAGAAGACTGAGTCAAATTGTCTGTCAGTGTAGTGTCACTCTCACTGCCTCCATACTTGTCACCACACGGTGGACACATCACTCAAACTCCACTATTCATCTTCACATACACTAACTACATGCACATAATGCACACGCACAGAAACACGCTCAGAAAGAAACAGACATTGAGTCACAGACACGCACACACACACTGAGACATATACTTTCTCTATATCACGTCACACAAACAAGCATAATCCACATGCAAGAATCGTCAATTGGTGAAGACAAATGCTGAGAGTGTCAGTCGACTCAGGTGAACGAGACTTACCCAGTGGTCGGCGTGTGGTTGTTCGCCTCCTCCTTCGTCGGTGTCGAGCCACCACTCTTCCGAACTTGTCCGTCACGTTGACGAATTCTTCTCCAGGTGTCGTGGTTTCGTCTGAAACAGAGAAGGAGAAGACTGAGTCCAATTGTCTGTCAGTGTAGTGTCACTCTCACTGCCTCCATACTTGTCACCACACGGTGGACACATCACTCAAACTCCACTATTCATCTTCACATACACTAACTACATGCACATAATGCACACGCACAGAAACACGCTCAGAAAGAAACAGACATTGAGTGACAGACACGCACACACACACTGAGACATATACTTTCTCTATATCACGTCACACAAACAAGCAGAATCCACATGCAAGTATCGTCAATTGGTGAAGACAAATGCTGAGAGTGTCAGTCGACTCAGGTGAACGAGACTTACCCAGTGGTCGGCGTGTGGTTGTTCGCCTCCTCCTTCGTCGGTGTCGAGCCACCACTCTTCCGAACTTGTCCGTCACGTTGACGAATTCTTCTCCAGGTGTCGTGGTTTCGCCTGAAACAGAGAAGGAGAAGACTGAGTCCAATTGTCTGTCAGTGTAGTGTCACTCTCACTGCCTCCATACTTGTCACCACACGGTGGACACATCACTCAAACTCCACTATTCATCTTCACATACACTAACTACATGCACATAATGCACACGCACAGAAACACGCTCAGAAAGAAACAGACATTGAGTCACAGACACGCACACACACACTGAGACATATACTTTCTCTATATCACGTCACACAAACAAGCAGAATCCACATGCAAGAATCGTCAATTGGTGAAGACAAATGCTGAGAGTGTCAGTCGACTCAGGTGAACGAGACTTACCCAGTGGTCGGCGTGTGGTTGTTCGCCTCCTCCTTCGTCGGTGTCGAGCCACCACTCTTCCGAACTTGTCCGTCACGTTGACGAATTCTTCTCCAGGTGTCGTGGTTTCGCCTGAAACAGAGAAGGAGAAGACTGAGTCCAATTGTCTGTCAGTGTAGTGTCACTCTCACTGCCTCCATACTTGTCACCACACGGTGGACACATCACTCAAACTCCACTATTCATCTTCACATACACTAACTACATGCACATAATGCACACGCACAGAAACACGCTCAGAAAGAAACAGACATTGAGTGACAGACACGCACACACACACTGAGACATATACTTTCTCTATATCACGTCACACAAACAAGCAGAATCCACATGCAAGAATCGTCAATTGGTGAAGACAAATGCTGAGAGTGTCAGTCGACTCAGGTGAACGAGACTTACCCAGTGGTCGGCGTGTGGTTGTTCGCCTCCTCCTTCGTCGGTGTCGAGCCACCACTCTTCCGAACTTGTCCGTCACGTTGACGAATTCTTCTCCAGGTGTCGTGGTTTCGCCTGAAACAGAGAAGGAGAAGACTGAGTCCAATTGTCTGTCAGTGTAGTGTCACTCTCACTGCCTCCATACTTGTCACCACACGGTGGACACATCACTCAAACTCCACTATTCATCTTCACATACACTAACTACATGCACATAATGCACACGCACAGAAACACGCTCAGAAAGAAACAGACATTGAGTCACAGACACGCACACACACACTGAGACATATACTTTCTCTATATCACGTCACACAAACAAGCAGAATCCACATGCAAGAATCGTCAATTGGTGAAGACAAATGCTGAGAGTGTCAGTCGACTCAGGTGAACGAGACTTACCCAGTGGTCGGCGTGTGGTTGTTCGCCTCCTCCTTCGTCGGTGTCGAGCCACCACTCTTCCGAACTTGTCCGTCACGTTGACGAATTCTTCTCCAGGTGTCGTGGTTTCGCCTGAAACAGAGAAGGAGAAGACTGAGTCAAATTGTCTGTCAGTGTAGTGTCACTCTCACTGCCTCCATACTTGTCACCACACGGTGGACACATCACTCAAACTCCACTATTCATCTTCACATACACTAACTACATGCACATAATGCACACGCACAGAAACACGCTCAGAAAGAAACAGACATTGAGTGACAGACACGCACACACACACTGAGACATATACTTTCTCTATATCACGTCACACAAACAAGCAGAATCCACATGCAAGAATCGTCAATTGGTGAAGACAAATGCTGAGAGTGTCAGTCGACTCAGGTGAACGAGACTTACCCAGTGGTCGGCGTGTGGTTGTTCGCCTCCTCCTTCGTCGGTGTCGAGCCACCACTCTTCCGAACTTGTCCGTCACGTTGACGAATTCTTCTCCAGGTGTCGTGGTTTCGCCTGAAACACAGAAGGAGAAGACTGAGTCAAATTGTCTGTCAGTGTAGTGTCACTCTCACTGACTCCATACTTGTCACCACACGGTGGACACATCACTCAAACTCCACTATTCATCTTCACATACACTAACTACATGCACATAATGCACACGCACAGAAACACGCTCAGAAAGAAACAGACATTGAGTGACAGACACGCACACACACACTGAGACATATACTTTCTCTATATCACGTCACACAAACAAGCAGAATCCACATGCAAGAATCGTCAATTGGTGAAGACAAATGCTGAGAGTGTCAGTCGACTCAGGTGAACGAGACTTACCCAGTGGTCGGCGTGTGGTTGTTCGCCTCCTCCTTCGTCGGTGTCGAGCCACCACTCTTCCGAACTTGTCCGTCACGTTGACGAATTCTTCTCCAGGTGTCGTGGTTTCGCCTGAAACAGAGAAGGAGAAGACTGAGTCCAATTGTCTGTCAGTGTAGTGTCACTCTCACTGCCTCCATACTTGTCACCACACGGTGGACACATCACTCAAACTCCACTATTCATCTTCACATACACTAACTACATGCACATAATGCACACGCACAGAAACACGCTCAGAAAGAAACAGACATTGAGTCACAGACACGCACACACACACTGAGACATATACTTTCTCTATATCACGTCACACAAACAAGCAGAATCCACATGCAAGAATCGTCAATTGGTGAAGACAAATGCTGAGAGTGTCAGTCGACTCAGGTGAACGAGACTTACCCAGTGGTCGGCGTGTGGTTGTTCGCCTCCTCCTTCGTCGGTGTCGAGCCACCACTCTTCCGAACTTGTCCGTCACGTTGACGAATTCTTCTCCAGGTGTCGTGGTTTCGCCTGAAACACAGAAGGAGAAGACAGCGTCATTTTGACAGTCTCTATGTCTGTGGCTCATTGAATCTCTCTGTCAATCTTTTCGTTTTTGGCTTTTTGGGTCATTCTGTCATGCGCCATTTTATCTTCATCTTTGTTAAATGTTTTCGGACTTTGCTGTTGTCTCACATGTTTCGGTTATTCATTCGTATTTTGTTCGTTTGTGGTGCCTTTCCTTTGAATTTAGTCTTCCCGTCGCATTCTCAATTTAACTCTCGCCTTTGTGACTGCTGTCCATCAGAATGTATTGCGATGACATAGATTATATCTGTGCATAACTCTCAAATATTCAATCGACACGTGTCAAAATACATACGAACTTGGCTATGAGTAAATCCGAGAAATTAAATAGATCAATAACCTATACGTTATTCGGAAGCAACACACAAATTCAGTGTCAGAATTGTATGAATATTTCGCAAAATATCATCACAAGAATGGAGTGATAGTGATGATTGTAAACAATGACCTGTCAATTAAATCGGAACAAATAATCAGTTGAGAATTGTTCAGCTCTCAAGCACAAAGATTTAGAAGAATATATATGCAAGCGAGAGGAGCGAGAGCTAGACAGAGTGCATCAGTGATGTGACGCAGTGTCATCCTTGAATCCTGCAATCTCTCATCATGCGACCATGTCCGGTCGGCAACAGTCCGTCTTCGTCTCAATCATTTCAGCTCGTCACAAGTGGCTTGGTTCTACCAACACCATCGACGGTGGAGTATCACGTCGTTGTGTGTGTGTGCGTGTGTGTATGTGTGAAATTCGGAAGTGTATGCGCTGTGTTCTGTGAGTGTGACTGAGTTGCTGTCTGCTGATGTGTCTATGTTTGTGTGTTTGTCAGTGACAAAGACTGTGGACTGATTTGTCTGTGTGTTTGTTGACGGCGAATTGATTCGAGTGAGCGTGATGTGTGAGTACAGTGAGATGTGGTGTGGAGTGTTTGTCGAGGAGATGAAACACTGTGACGTGCAGAAGGGAGACTACACAGAGGATGATCCGCGTCATGGGAATGAAATTGAGTCGAGAGAGTGATCAATGAGAGCTGATATGTTCAGGTGTGTAATGGATGTGGGGACTCACGTTTTGGTGACGTCGATCTGGTTCGTTTGTGTGATGGTTTTGTATGTCGTCGAGGTCGTCTCCTTCTCTTTCCGAACTTGTCAATGTAGTAGACGTAGAGATCGTGATCTTCGGGTGTAGTGGTGGACGGCTGTCTTCTGCCTGGCGTTGATTTGGGTTCTGAAACGGAGGAGAATGGGATAGATTGAGGTTGATGTGATATGATGTGTGCAGGTGGATAGAGAGACGCTGACAGTGTCAGTGTTTGAGTGTGTCTGTTGTGTGACAGTTTCGGTGTTATTGTGTTGGCGTTGTTGTTTGTGTGTGGTGTGTGCCTGACGGTGTGGTTGTGTCGTTGTTCAGAGAATGGGGGGGATAGTCCTCAGTCACCACTGACCTGTGCTGTCATCGCGTGTCATCCATGCGTGCCAATATGAGGCAAAGTTTGATGCGGAATTTGAATAAATGGTGAAGTATTATGCGGAAACTTAGACGAACATCCATATCAAGGCGAGCATACGAGGAATGTTGAAAATTATTGGTAGAGCAGAAATCTTCACTTGCACATATATGGCATGAATACAAGAAGGAGTGAATCCCAGAAAAATATAACGAAAACGATGTTCCAAAAATGTAAGAAAAACATATGTGAAATCAAGCTCAGTAAATGCAGTAAAAATCCCACAAAAATGATTCAAAATTGACAGACATGAATAGACTATTTACCCAGTGGACGCCGTGTAGTTGTTCGCCTCCTCCTTCGTCGGTGTCGAGCCACCACTCTTCCGAACTTGTCCGTCACGTTGACGAATTCTTCTCCAGGTGTCGTGGTTTCGCCTGAAACAGAGAAGGAGAAGACTGAGTCAAATTGTCTGTCAGTGTAGTGTCACTCTCACTGCCTGTATACTTGTCACCACACGGTGGACACATCACTCAAACTCCACTATTCATCTTCACATACACTAACTACATGCACATAATGCACACGCACAGAAACACGCTCAGAAAGAAACAGACATTGAGTGACAGACACGCACACACACACTGAGACATATACTTTCTCTATATCACGTCACACAAACAAGCAGAATCCACATGCAAGAATCGTCAATTGGTGAAGACAAATGCTGAGAGTGTCAGTCGACTCAGGTGAACGAGACTTACCCAGTGGTCGGCGTGTGGTTGTTCGCCTCCTCCTTCGTCGGTGTCGAGCCACCACTCTTCCGAACTTGTCCGTCACGTTGACGAATTCTTCTCCAGGTGTCGTGGTTTCGCCTGAAACACAGAAGGAGAAGACAGCGTCATTTTGACAGTCTCTATGTCTGTGGCTCATTGAATCTCTCTGTCAATCTTTTCGTTTTTGGCTTTTTGGGTCATTCTGTCATGCGCCATTTTATCTTCATCTTTGTTAAATGTTTTCGGACTTTGCTGTTGTCTCACATGTTTCGGTTATTCATTCGTATTTTGTTCGTTTGTGGTGCCTTTCCTTTGAATTTAGTCTTCCCGTCGCATTCTCAATTTAACTCTCGCCTTTGTGACTGCTGTCCATCAGAATGTATTGCGATGACATAGATTATATCTGTGCATAACTCTCAAATATTCAATCGACACGTGTCAAAATACATACGAACTTGGCTATGAGTAAATCCGAGAAATTAAATAGATCAATAACTTATACGTTATTCGGAAGCAACACACAAATTCAGTGTCAGAATTGTATGAATATTTCGCAAAATATCATCACAAGAATGGAGTGATAGTGATGATTGTAAACAATGACCTGTCAATTAAATCGGAACAAATAATCAGTTGAGAATTGTTCAGCTCTCAAGCACAAAGATTTAGAAGAATATATATGCAAGCGAGAGGAGCGAGAGCTAGACAGAGTGCATCAGTGATGTGACGCAGTGTCATCCTTGAATCCTGCAATCTCTCATCATGCGACCATGTCCGGTCGGCAACAGTCCGTCTTCGTCTCAATCATTTCAGCTCGTCACAAGTGGCTTGGTTCTACCAACACCATCGACGGTGGAGTATCACGTCGTTGTGTGTGTGTGCGTGTGTGTATGTGTGAAATTCGGAAGTGTATGCGCTGTGTTCTGTGAGTGTGACTGAGTTGCTGTCTGCTGATGTGTCTATGTTTGTGTGTTTGTCAGTGACAAAGACTGTGGACTGATTTGTCTGTGTGTTTGTTGACGGCGAATTGATTCGAGTGAGCGTGATGTGTGAGTACAGTGAGATGTGGTGTGGAGTGTTTGTCGAGGAGATGAAACACTGTGACGTGCAGAAGGGAGACTACACAGAGGATGATCCGCGTCATGGGAATGAAATTGAGTCGAGAGAGTGATCAATGAGAGCTGATATGTTCAGGTGTGTAATGGATGTGGGGACTCACGTTTTGGTGACGTCGATCTGGTTCGTTTGTGTGATGGTTTTGTATGTCGTCGAGGTCGTCTCCTTCTCTTTCCGAACTTGTCAATGTAGTAGACGTAGAGATCGTGATCTTCGGGTGTAGTGGTGGACGGCTGTCTTCTGCCTGGCGTTGATTTGGGTTCTGAAACGGAGGAGAATGGGATAGATTGAGGTTGATGTGATATGATGTGTGCAGGTGGATAGAGAGACGCTGACAGTGTCAGTGTTTGAGTGTGTCTGTTGTGTGACAGTTTCGGTGTTATTGTGTTGGCGTTGTTGTTTGTGTGTGGTGTGTGCCTGACGGTGTGGTTGTGTCGTTGTTCAGAGAATGGGGGGGATAGTCCTCAGTCACCACTGACCTGTGCTGTCATCGCGTGTCATCCATGCGTGCCAATATGAGGCAAAGTTTGATGCGGAATTTGAATAAATGGTGAAGTAATATGCGGAAACTTAGACGAACATCCATATCAAGGCGAGCATACGAGGAATGTTGAAAATTATTGGTAGAGCAGAAATCTTCACTTGCACATATATGGCATGAATACAAGAAGGAGTGAATCCCAGAAAAATATAACGAAAATGATGTTCCAAAAATGTAAGAAAAACATATGTGAAATCAAGCTCAGTAAATGCAGTAAACATCCCACAAAAATGATTCAAAATTGACAGACATGAATAGACTATTTACCCAGTGGACGCCGTGTGGTTGTTCGCCTCCTCCTTCGTCGGTGTCGAGCCACCACTCTTCCGAACTTGTCCGTCACGTTGACGAATTCTTCTCCAGGTGTCGTGGTTTCGCCTGAAACAGAGAAGGAGAAGACTGAGTCAAATTGTCTGTCAGTGTAGTGTCACTCTCACTGCCTCCATACTTGTCACCACACGGTGGACACATCACTCAAACTCCACTATTCATCTTCACATACACTAACTACATGCACATAATGCACACGCACAGAAAAACGCTCAGAAAGAAACAGACATTGAGTCACAGACACGCACACACACACTGAGACATATACTTTCTCTATATCACGTCACACAAACAAGCAGAATCCACATGCGAGAATCGTCAATTGGTGAAGACAAATGCTGAGAGTGTCAGTCGACTCAGGTGAACGAGACTTACCCAGTGGTCGGCGTGTGGTTGTTCGCCTCCTCCTTCGTCGGTGTCGAGCCACCACTCTTCCGAACTTGTCCGTCACGTTGACGAATTCTTCTCCAGGTGTCGTGGTTTCGCCTGAAACACAGAAGGAGAAGACAGCGTCATTTTGACAGTCTCTATGTCTGTGGCTCATTGAATCTCTCTGTCAATCTTTTCGTTTTTGGCTTTTTGGGTCATTCTGTCATGCGCCATTTTATCTTCATCTTTGTTAAATGTTTTCGGACTTTGCTGTTGTCTCACATGTTTCGGTTATTCATTCGTATTTTGTTCGTTTGTGGTGCCTTTCCTTTGAATTTAGTCTTCCCGTCGCATTCTCAATTTAACTCTCGCCTTTGTGACTGCTGTCCATCAGAATGTATTGCGATGACATAGATTATATCTGTGCATAACTCTCAAATATTCAATCGACACGTGTCAAAATACATACGAACTTGGCTATGAGTAAATCCGAGAAATTAAATAGATCAATAACCTATACGTTATTCGGAAGCAACACACAAATTCAGTGTCAGAATTGTATGAATATTTCGCAAAATATCATCACAAGAATGGAGTGATAGTGATGATTGTAAACAATGACCTGTCAATTAAATCGGAACAAATAATCAGTTGAGAATTGTTCAGCTCTCAAGCACAAAGATTTAGAAGAATATATATGCAAGCGAGAGGAGCGAGAGCTAGACAGAGTGCATCAGTGATGTGACGCAGTGTCATCCTTGAATCCTGCAATCTCTCATCATGCGACCATGTCCGGTCGGCAACAGTCCGTCTTCGTCTCAATCATTTCAGCTCGTCACAAGTGGCTTGGTTCTACCAACACCATCGACGGTGGAGTATCACGTCGTTGTGTGTGTGTGCGTGTGTGTATGTGTGAAATTCGGAAGTGTATGCGCTGTGTTCTGTGAGTGTGACTGAGTTGCTGTCTGCTGATGTGTCTATGTTTGTGTGTTTGTCAGTGACAAAGACTGTGGACTGATTTGTCTGTGTGTTTGTTGACGGCGAATTGATTCGAGTGAGCGTGATGTGTGAGTACAGTGAGATGTGGTGTGGAGTGTTTGTCGAGGAGATGAAACACTGTGACGTGCAGAAGGGAGACTACACAGAGGATGATCCGCGTCATGGGAATGAAATTGAGTCGAGAGAGTGATCAATGAGAGCTGATATGTTCAGGTGTGTAATGGATGTGGGGACTCACGTTTTGGTGACGTCGATCTGGTTCGTTTGTGTGATGGTTTTGTATGTCGTCGAGGTCGTCTCCTTCTCTTTCCGAACTTGTCAATGTAGTAGACGTAGAGATCGTGATCTTCGGGTGTAGTGGTGGACGGCTGTCTTCTGCCAGGCGTTGATTTGGGTTCTGAAACGGAGGAGAATGGGATAGATTGAGGTTGATGTGATATGATGTGTGCAGGTGGATAGAGAGACGCTGACAGTGTCAGTGTTTGAGTGTGTCTGTTGTGTGACAGTTTCGGTGTTATTGTGTTGGCGTTGTTGTTTGTGTGTGGTGTGTGCCTGACGGTGTGGTTGTGTCGTTGTTCAGAGAATGGAGGGGATAGTCCTCAGTCACCACTGACCTGTGCTGTCATCGCGTGTCATCCATGCGTGCCAATATGAGGCAAAGTTTGATGCGGAATTTGAATAAATGGTGAAGTAATATGCGGAAACTTAGACGAACATCCATATCAAGGCGAGCATACGAGGAATGTTGAAAATTATTGGTAGAGCAGAAATCTTCACTTGCACATATATGGCATGAATACAAGAAGGAGTGAATCCCAGAAAAATATAACGAAAATGATGTTCCAAAAATGTAAGAAAAACATATGTGAAATCAAGCTCAGTAAATGCAGTAAAAATCCCACAAAAATGATTCAAAATTGACAGACATGAATAGACTATTTACCCAGTGGACGCCGTGTAGTTGTTCGCCTCCTCCTTCGTCGGTGTCGAGCCACCACTCTTCCGAACTTGTCCGTCACGTTGACGAATTCTTCTCCAGGTGTCGTGGTTTCGCCTGAAACAGAGAAGGAGAAGACTGAGTCAAATTGTCTGTCAGTGTAGTGTCACTCTCACTGCCTCTATACTTGTCACCACACGGTGGACACATCACTCAAACTCCACTATTCATCTTCACATACACTAACTACATGCACATAATGCACACGCACAGAAACACGCTCAGAAAGAAACAGACATTGAGTCACAGACACGCACACACACACTGAGACATATACTTTCTCTATATCACGTCACACAAACAAGCAGAATCCACATGCAAGAATCGTCAATTGGTGAAGACAAATGCTGAGAGTGTCTGTTGACTCAGGTGAACGAGACTTACCTAGTGGTCGGCGTGTGGTTGTTCGCCTCCTCCTTCGTCGGTGTCGAGCCACCACTCTTCCGAACTTGTCCGTCACGTTGACGAATTCTTCTCCAGGTGTCGTGGTTTCGCCTGAAACAGTGAAGGAGAAGACTGAGTCAAATTGTCTGTCAGTGTAGTGTCACTCTCACTGCCTGTATACTTGTCACCACACGGTGGACACATCACTCAAACTCCACTATTCATCTTCACATACACTAACTACATGCACATAATGCACACGCACAGAAACACGCTCAGAAAGAAACAGACATTGAGTCACAGACACGCACACACACACTGAGACATATACTTTCTCTATATCACGTCACACAAACAAGCAGAATCCACATGCAAGAATCGTCAATTGGTGAAGACAAATGCTGAGAGTGTCAGTCGACTCAGGTGAACGAGACTTACCCAGTGGTCGGCGTGTGGTTGTTCGCCTCCTCCTTCGTCGGTGTCGAGCCACCACTCTTCCGAACTTGTCCGTCACGTTGACGAATTCTTCTCCAGGTGTCGTGGTTTCGCCTGAAACACAGAAGGAGAAGACTGAGTCAAATTGTCTGTCAGTGTAGTGTCACTCTCACTGCCTCCATACTTGTCACCACACGGTGGACACATCACTCAAACTCCACTATTCATCTTCACATACACTAACTACATGCACATAATGCACACGCACAGAAACACGCTCAGAAAGAAACAGACATTGAGTGACAGACACGCACACACACACTGAGACATATACTTTCTCTATATCACGTCACACAAACAAGCAGAATCCACATGCAAGAATCGTCAATTGGTGAAGACAAATGCTGAGAGTGTCAGTCGACTCAGGTGAACGAGACTTACCCAGTGGTCGGCGTGTGGTTGTTCGCCTCCTCCTTCGTCGGTGTCGAGCCACCACTCTTCCGAACTTGTCCGTCACGTTGACGAATTCTTCTCCAGGTGTCGTGGTTTCGCCTGAAACAGTGAAGGAGAAGACTGAGTCAAATTGTCTGTCAGTGTAGTGTCACTCTCACTGCCTCCATACTTGTCACCACACGGTGGACACATCACTCAAACTCCACTATTCATCTTCACATACACTAACTACATGCACATAATGCACACGCACAGAAACACGCTCAGAAAGAAACAGACATTGAGTCACAGACACGCACACACACACTGAGACATATACTTTCTCTATATCACGTCACACAAACAAGCAGAATCCACATGCAAGAATCGTCAATTGGTGAAGACAAATGCTGAGAGTGTCAGTCGACTCAGGTGAACGAGACTTACCCAGTGGTCGGCGTGTGGTTGTTCGCCTCCTCCTTCGTCGGTGTCGAGCCACCACTCTTCCGAACTTGTCCGTCACGTTGACGAATTCTTCTCCAGGTGTCGTGGTTTCGCCTGAAACAGAGAAGGAGAAGACTGAGTCCAATTGTCTGTCAGTGTAGTGTCACTCTCACTGCCTCCATACTTGTCACCACACGGTGGACACATCACTCAAACTCCACTATTCATCTTCACATACACTAACTACATGCACATAATGCACACGCACAGAAACACGCTCAGAAAGAAACAGACATTGAGTCACAGACACGCACACACACACTGAGACATATACTTTCTCTATATCACGTCACACAAACAAGCAGAATCCACATGCAAGAATCGTCAATTGGTGAAGACAAATGCTGAGAGTGTCAGTCGACTCAGGTGAACGAGACTTACCCAGTGGTCGGCGTGTGGTTGTTCGCCTCCTCCTTCGTCGGTGTCGAGCCACCACTCTTCCGAACTTGTCCGTCACGTTGACGAATTCTTCTCCAGGTGTCGTGGTTTCGCCTGAAACAGAGAAGGAGAAGACTGAGTCCAATTGTCTGTCAGTGTAGTGTCACTCTCACTGCCTCCATACTTGTCACCACACGGTGGACACATCACTCAAACTCCACTATTCATCTTCACATACACTAACTACATGCACATAATGCACACGCACAGAAACACGCTCAGAAAGAAACAGACATTGAGTGACAGACACGCACACACACACTGAGACATATACTTTCTCTATATCACGTCACACAAACAAGCAGAATCCACATGCAAGAATCGTCAATTGGTGAAGACAAATGCTGAGAGTGTCAGTCGACTCAGGTGAACGAGACTTACCCAGTGGTCGGCGTGTGGTTGTTCGCCTCCTCCTTCGTCGGTGTCGAGCCACCACTCTTCCGAACTTGTCCGTCACGTTGACGAATTCTTCTCCAGGTGTCGTGGTTTCGCCTGAAACACAGAAGGAGAAGACAGCGTCATTTTGACAGTCTCTATGTCTGTGGCTCATTGAATCTCTCTGTCAATCTTTTCGTTTGTGGCTTTTTGGGTCATTCTCTCATTCGCCTTTTTATCTTCATCTTTGTTAAATGTTTTCGGACTTTGCTGTTGTCTCACATGTTTCGGTTATTCATTCGAATTTTGTTCGTTTGTGGTGCCTTTCCTTTGAATTTAGTCTTCCCGTCGCATTCTCAATTTAACTCTCGCCTTTGTGACTGCTCTCCATCAGAATGTATTGCGATGACATAGATTATATCTGTGCATAACTCTCAAATATTCAATCGACACGTGTCAAAATATATACGAACTTGGCTATGAGTAAATCCGAGAAATTAAATAGATCAATAACCTATACGTTATTCGGAAGCAACACACAAATTCAGTGTCAGAATTGTATGAATATTTCGCAAAATATCATCACAAGAATGGAGTGATAGTGATGATTGTAAACAATGACCTGTCAATTAAATCGGAACAAATAATCAGTTGAGAATTGTTCAGCTCTCAAGCACAAAGATTTAGAAGAATATATATGCAAGCGAGAGGAGCGAGAGCTAGACAGAGTGCATCAGTGATGTGACGCAGTGTCATCCTTGAATCCTGCAATCTCTCATCATGCGACCATGTCCGGTCGGCAACAGTCCGTCTTCGTCTCAATCATTTCAGCTCGTCACAAGTGGCTTGGTTCTACCAACACCATCGACGGTGGAGTATCACGTCGTTGTGTGTGTGTGCGTGTGTGTATGTGTGAAATTCGGAAGTGTATGCGCTGTGTTCTGTGAGTGTGACTGAGTTGCTGTCTGCTGATGTGTCTATGTTTGTGTGTTTGTCAGTGACAAAGACTGTGGACTGATTTGTCTGTGTGTTTGTTGACGGCGAATTGATTCGAGTGAGCGTGATGTGTGAGTACAGTGAGATGTGGTGTAGAGTGTTTGTCGAGGAGATGAAACACTGTGACGTGCAGAAGGGAGACTACACAGAGGATGATCCGCGTCATGGGAATGAAATTGAGTCGAGAGAGTGATCAATGAGAGCTGATATGTTCAGGTGTGTAATGGATGTGGGGACTCACGTTTTGGTGACGTCGATCTGGTTCGTTTGTGTGATGGTTTTGTATGTCGTCGAGGTCGTCTCCTTCTCTTTCCGAACTTGTCAATGTAGTAGACGTAGAGATCGTGATCTTCGGGTGTAGTGGTGGACGGCTGTCTTCTGCCAGGCGTTGATTTGGGTTCTGAAACGGAGGAGAATGGGATAGATTGAGGTTGATGTGATATGATGTGTGCAGGTGGATAGAGAGACGCTGACAGTGTCAGTGTTTGAGTGTGTCTGTTGTGTGACAGTTTCGGTGTTATTGTGTTGGCGTTGTTGTTTGTGTGTGGTGTGTGCCTGACGGTGTGGTTGTGTCGTTGTTCAGAGAATGGGGGGGATAGTCCTCAGTCACCACTGACCTGTGCTGTCATCGCGTGTCATCCATGCGTGCCAATATGAGGCAAAGTTTGATGCGGAATTTGAATAAATGGTGAAGTAATATGCGGAAACTTAGACGAACATCCATATCAAGGCGAGCATACGAGGAATGTTGAAAATTATTGGTAGAGCAGAAATCTTCACTTGCACATATATGGCATGAATAAAAGAAGGATTGAATCCCAGAAAAAATTAACGAAAATGATGTTCCAAAAATGTAAGAAAAAAATATGTGAAATCAAGCTCATTAAATGCAGAAAAGTCACACAAAAAAGATTCAAAATTGAGAGACATGAATAGACTAATTACCCAGTGGACGGCGTGTGGTTGTTCGCCTCCTCCTTCGTCGGTGTCGAGCCACCACTCTTCCGAACTTGTCCGTCACGTTGACGAATTCTTCTCCAGGTGTCGTGGTTTCGCCTGAAACAGAGAAGGAGAAGACTGAGTCAAATTGTCTGTCAGTGTAGTGTCACTCTCACTGCCTCCATACTTGTCACCACACGGTGGACACATCACTCAAACTCCACTATTCATCTTCACATACACTAACTACATGCACATAATGCACACGCACAGAAACACGCTCAGAAAGAAACAGACATTGAGTGACAGACACGCACACACACACTGAGACATATACTTTCTCTATATCACGTCACACAAACAAGCAGAATCCACATGCAAGAATCGTCAATTGGTGAAGACAAATGCTGAGAGTGTCAGTCGACTCAGGTGAACGAGACTTACCCAGTGGTCGGCGTGTGGTTGTTCGCCTCCTCCTTCGTCGGTGTCGAGCCACCACTCTTCCGAACTTGTCCGTCACGTTGACGAATTCTTCTCCAGGTGTCGTGGTTTCGCCTGAAACAGAGAAGGAGAAGACTGAGTCAAATTGTCTGTCAGTGTAGTGTCACTCTCACTGCCTCCATACTTGTCACCACACGGTGGACACATCACTCAAACTCCACTATTCATCTTCACATACACTAACTACATGCACATAATGCACACGCACAGAAACACGCTCAGAAAGAAACAGACATTGAGTCACAGACACGCACACACACACTGAGACATATACTTTCTCTATATCACGTCACACAAACAAGCAGAATCCACATGCAAGAATCGTCAATTGGTGAAGACAAATGCTGAGAGTGTCAGTCGACTCAGGTGAACGAGACTTACCCAGTGGTCGGCGTGTGGTTGTTCGCCTCCTCCTTCGTCGGTGTCGAGCCACCACTCTTCCGAACTTGTCCGTCACGTTGACGAATTCTTCTCCAGGTGTCGTGGTTTCGCCTGAAACAGAGAAGGAGAAGACTGAGTCAAATTGTCTGTCAGTGTAGTGTCACTCTCACTGCCTCCATACTTGTCACCACACGGTGGACACATCACTCAAACTCCACTATTCATCTTCACATACACTAACTACATGCACATAATGCACACGCACAGAAACACGCTCAGAAAGAAACAGACATTGAGTGACAGACACGCACACACACACTGAGACATATACTTTCTCTATATCACGTCACACAAACAAGCAGAATCCACATGCAAGAATCGTCAATTGGTGAAGACAAATGCTGAGAGTGTCAGTCGACTCAGGTGAACGAGACTTACCCAGTGGTCGGCGTGTGGTTGTTCGCCTCCTCCTTCGTCGGTGTCGAGCCACCACTCTTCCGAACTTGTCCGTCACGTTGACGAATTCTTCTCCAGGTGTCGTGGTTTCGCCTGAAACAGAGAAGGAGAAGACTGAGTCAAATTGTCTGTCAGTGTAGTGTCACTCTCACTGCCTCCATACTTGTCACCACACGGTGGACACATCACTCAAACTCCACTATTCATCTTCACATACACTAACTACATGCACATAATGCACACGCACAGAAACACGCTCAGAAAGAAACAGACATTGAGTCACAGACACGCACACACACACTGAGACATATACTTTCTCTATATCACGTCACACAAACAAGCAGAATCCACATGCAAGAATCGTCAATTGGTGAAGACAAATGCTGAGAGTGTCAGTCGACTCAGGTGAACGAGACTTACCCAGTGGTCGGCGTGTGGTTGTTCGCCTCCTCCTTCGTCGGTGTCGAGCCACCACTCTTCCGAACTTGTCCGTCACGTTGACGAATTCTTCTCCAGGTGTCGTGGTTTCGCCTGAAACAGAGAAGGAGAAGACTGAGTCAAATTGTCTGTCAGTGTAGTGTCACTCTCACTGCCTCCATACTTGTCACCACACGGTGGACACATCACTCAAACTCCACTATTCATCTTCACATACACTAACTACATGCACATAATGCACACGCACAGAAACACGCTCAGAAAGAAACAGACATTGAGTGACAGACACGCACACACACACTGAGACATATACTTTCTCTATATCACGTCACACAAACAAGCAGAATCCACATGCAAGAATCGTCAATTGGTGAAGACAAATGCTGAGAGTGTCAGTCGACTCAGGTGAACGAGACTTACCCAGTGGTCGGCGTGTGGTTGTTCGCCTCCTCCTTCGTCGGTGTCGAGCCACCACTCTTCCGAACTTGTCCGTCACGTTGACGAATTCTTCTCCAGGTGTCGTGGTTTCGCCTGAAACAGAGAAGGAGAAGACTGAGTCAAATTGTCTGTCAGTGTAGTGTCACTCTCACTGCCTCCATACTTGTCACCACACGGTGGACACATCACTCAAACTCCACTATTCATCTTCACATACACTAACTACATGCACATAATGCACACGCACAGAAACACGCTCAGAAAGAAACAGACATTGAGTCACAGACACGCACACACACACTGAGACATATACTTTCTCTATATCACGTCACACAAACAAGCAGAATCCACATGCAAGAATCGTCAATTGGTGAAGACAAATGCTGAGAGTGTCAGTCGACTCAGGTGAACGAGACTTACCCAGTGGTCGGCGTGTGGTTGTTCGCCTCCTCCTTCGTCGGTGTCGAGCCACCACTCTTCCGAACTTGTCCGTCACGTTGACGAATTCTTCTCCAGGTGTCGTGGTTTCGCCTGAAACAGAGAAGGAGAAGACTGAGTCAAATTGTCTGTCAGTGTAGTGTCACTCTCACTGCCTCCATACTTGTCACCACACGGTGGACACATCACTCAAACTCCACTATTCATCTTCACATACACTAACTACATGCACATAATGCACACGCACAGAAACACGCTCAGAAAGAAACAGACATTGAGTCACAGACACGCACACACACACTGAGACATATACTTTCTCTATATCACGTCACACAAACAAGCAGAATCCACATGCAAGAATCGTCAATTGGTGAAGACAAATGCTGAGAGTGTCAGTCGACTCAGGTGAACGAGACTTACCCAGTGGTCGGCGTGTGGTTGTTCGCCTCCTCCTTCGTCGGTGTCGAGCCACCACTCTTCCGAACTTGTCCGTCACGTTGACGAATTCTTCTCCAGGTGTCGTGGTTTCGCCTGAAACAGAGAAGGAGAAGACTGAGTCAAATTGTCTGTCAGTGTAGTGTCACTCTCACTGCCTCCATACTTGTCACCACACGGTGGACACATCACTCAAACTCCACTATTCATCTTCACATACACTAACTACATGCACATAATGCACACGCACAGAAACACGCTCAGAAAGAAACAGACATTGAGTGACAGACACGCACACACACACTGAGACATATACTTTCTCTATATCACGTCACACAAACAAGCAGAATCCACATGCAAGAATCGTCAATTGGTGAAGACAAATGCTGAGAGTGTCAGTCGACTCAGGTGAACGAGACTTACCCAGTGGTCGGCGTGTGGTTGTTCGCCTCCTCCTTCGTCGGTGTCGAGCCACCACTCTTCCGAACTTGTCCGTCACGTTGACGAATTCTTCTCCAGGTGTCGTGGTTTCGCCTGAAACAGAGAAGGAGAAGACTGAGTCAAATTGTCTGTCAGTGTAGTGTCACTCTCACTGCCTCCATACTTGTCACCACACGGTGGACACATCACTCAAACTCCACTATTCATCTTCACATACACTAACTACATGCACATAATGCACACGCACAGAAACACGCTCAGAAAGAAACAGACATTGAGTCACAGACACGCACACACACACTGAGACATATACTTTCTCTATATCACGTCACACAAACAAGCAGAATCCACATGCAAGAATCGTCAATTGGTGAAGACAAATGCTGAGAGTGTCAGTCGACTCAGGTGAACGAGACTTACCCAGTGGTCGGCGTGTGGTTGTTCGCCTCCTCCTTCGTCGGTGTCGAGCCACCACTCTTCCGAACTTGTCCGTCACGTTGACGAATTCTTCTCCAGGTGTCGTGGTTTCGCCTGAAACAGAGAAGGAGAAGACTGAGTCAAATTGTCTGTCAGTGTAGTGTCACTCTCACTGCCTCCATACTTGTCACCACACGGTGGACACATCACTCAAACTCCACTATTCATCTTCACATACACTAACTACATGCACATAATGCACACGCACAGAAACACGCTCAGAAAGAAACAGACATTGAGTCACAGACACACACACACACACTGAGACATATACTTTCTCTATATCACGTCACACAAACAAGCAGAATCCACATGCAAGAATCGTCAATTGGTGAAGACAAATGCTGAGAGTGTCAGTCGACTCAGGTGAACGAGACTTACCCAGTGGTCGGCGTGTGGTTGTTCGCCTCCTCCTTCGTCGGTGTCGAGCCACCACTCTTCCGAACTTGTCCGTCACGTTGACGAATTCTTCTCCAGGTGTCGTGGTTTCGCCTGAAACAGAGAAGGAGAAGACTGAGTCAAATTGTCTGTCAGTGTAGTGTCACTCTCACTGCCTCCATACTTGTCACCACACGGTGGACACATCACTCAAACTCCACTATTCATCTTCACATACACTAACTACATGCACATAATGCACACGCACAGAAACACGCTCAGAAAGAAACAGACATTGAGTCACAGACACGCACACACACACTGAGACATATACTTTCTCTATATCACGTCACACAAACAAGCAGAATCCACATGCAAGAATCGTCAATTGGTGAAGACAAATGCTGAGAGTGTCAGTCGACTCAGGTGAACGAGACTTACCCAGTGGTCGGCGTGTGGTTGTTCGCCTCCTCCTTCGTCGGTGTCGAGCCACCACTCTTCCGAACTTGTCCGTCACGTTGACGAATTCTTCTCCAGGTGTCGTGGTTTCGCCTGAAACAGAGAAGGAGAAGACTGAGTCAAATTGTCTGTCAGTGTAGTGTCACTCTCACTGCCTCCATACTTGTCACCACACGGTGGACACATCACTCAAACTCCACTATTCATCTTCACATACACTAACTACATGCACATAATGCACACGCACAGAAACACGCTCAGAAAGAAACAGACATTGAGTCACAGACACGCACACACACACTGAGACATATACTTTCTCTATATCACGTCACACAAACAAGCAGAATCCACATGCAAGAATCGTCAATTGGTGAAGACAAATGCTGAGAGTGTCAGTCGACTCAGGTGAACGAGACTTACCCAGTGGTCGGCGTGTGGTTGTTCGCCTCCTCCTTCGTCGGTGTCGAGCCACCACTCTTCCGAACTTGTCCGTCACGTTGACGAATTCTTCTCCAGGTGTCGTGGTTTCGCCTGAAACAGAGAAGGAGAAGACTGAGTCAAATTGTCTGTCAGTGTAGTGTCACTCTCACTGCCTCCATACTTGTCACCACACGGTGGACACATCACTCAAACTCCACTATTCATCTTCACATACACTAACTACATGCACATAATGCACACGCACAGAAACACGCTCAGAAAGAAACAGACATTGAGTCACAGACACGCACACACACACTGAGACATATACTTTCTCTATATCACGTCACACAAACAAGCAGAATCCACATGCAAGAATCGTCAATTGGTGAAGACAAATGCTGAGAGTGTCAGTCGACTCAGGTGAACGAGACTTACCCAGTGGTCGGCGTGTGGTTGTTCGCCTCCTCCTTCGTCGGTGTCGAGCCACCACTCTTCCGAACTTGTCCGTCACGTTGACGAATTCTTCTCCAGGTGTCGTGGTTTCGCCTGAAACAGAGAAGGAGAAGACTGAGTCAAATTGTCTGTCAGTGTAGTGTCACTCTCACTGCCTCCATACTTGTCACCACACGGTGGACACATCACTCAAACTCCACTATTCATCTTCACATACACTAACTACATGCACATAATGCACACGCACAGAAACACGCTCAGAAAGAAACAGACATTGAGTCACAGACACGCACACACACACTGAGACATATACTTTCTCTATATCACGTCACACAAACAAGCAGAATCCACATGCAAGAATCGTCAATTGGTGAAGACAAATGCTGAGAGTGTCAGTCGACTCAGGTGAACGAGACTTACCCAGTGGTCGGCGTGTGGTTGTTCGCCTCCTCCTTCGTCGGTGTCGAGCCACCACTCTTCCGAACTTGTCCGTCACGTTGACGAATTCTTCTCCAGGTGTCGTGGTTTCGCCTGAAACAGAGAAGGAGAAGACTGAGTCAAATTGTCTGTCAGTGTAGTGTCACTCTCACTGCCTCCATACTTGTCACCACACGGTGGACACATCACTCAAACTCCACTATTCATCTTCACATACACTAACTACATGCACATAATGCACACGCACAGAAACACGCTCAGAAAGAAACAGACATTGAGTCACAGACACGCACACACACACTGAGACATATACTTTCTCTATATCACGTCACACAAACAAGCAGAATCCACATGCAAGAATCGTCAATTGGTGAAGACAAATGCTGAGAGTGTCAGTCGACTCAGGTGAACGAGACTTACCCAGTGGTCGGCGTGTGGTTGTTCGCCTCCTCCTTCGTCGGTGTCGAGCCACCACTCTTCCGAACTTGTCCGTCACGTTGACGAATTCTTCTCCAGGTGTCGTGGTTTCGCCTGAAACAGAGAAGGAGAAGACTGAGTCAAATTGTCTGTCAGTGTAGTGTCACTCTCACTGCCTCCATACTTGTCACCACACGGTGGACACATCACTCAAACTCCACTATTCATCTTCACATACACTAACTACATGCACATAATGCACACGCACAGAAACACGCTCAGAAAGAAACAGACATTGAGTCACAGACACGCACACACACACTGAGACATATACTTTCTCTATATCACGTCACACAAACAAGCAGAATCCACATGCAAGAATCGTCAATTGGTGAAGACAAATGCTGAGAGTGTCAGTCGACTCAGGTGAACGAGACTTACCCAGTGGTCGGCGTGTGGTTGTTCGCCTCCTCCTTCGTCGGTGTCGAGCCACCACTCTTCCGAACTTGTCCGTCACGTTGACGAATTCTTCTCCAGGTGTCGTGGTTTCGCCTGAAACAGAGAAGGAGAAGACTGAGTCAAATTGTCTGTCAGTGTAGTGTCACTCTCACTGCCTCCATACTTGTCACCACACGGTGGACACATCACTCAAACTCCACTATTCATCTTCACATACACTAACTACATGCACATAATGCACACGCACAGAAACACGCTCAGAAAGAAACAGACATTGAGTGACAGACACGCACACACACACTGAGACATATACTTTCTCTATATCACGTCACACAAACAAGCAGAATCCACATGCAAGAATCGTCAATTGGTGAAGACAAATGCTGAGAGTGTCAGTCGACTCAGGTGAACGAGACTTACCCAGTGGTCGGCGTGTGGTTGTTCGCCTCCTCCTTCGTCGGTGTCGAGCCACCACTCTTCCGAACTTGTCCGTCACGTTGACGAATTCTTCTCCAGGTGTCGTGGTTTCGCCTGAAACAGAGAAGGAGAAGACTGAGTCAAATTGTCTGTCAGTGTAGTGTCACTCTCACTGCCTCCATACTTGTCACCACACGGTGGACACATCACTCAAACTCCACTATTCATCTTCACATACACTAACTACATGCACATAATGCACACGCACAGAAACACGCTCAGAAAGAAACAGACATTGAGTCACAGACACGCACACACACACTGAGACATATACTTTCTCTATATCACGTCACACAAACAAGCAGAATCCACATGCAAGAATCGTCAATTGGTGAAGACAAATGCTGAGAGTGTCAGTCGACTCAGGTGAACGAGACTTACCCAGTGGTCGGCGTGTGGTTGTTCGCCTCCTCCTTCGTCGGTGTCGAGCCACCACTCTTCCGAACTTGTCCGTCACGTTGACGAATTCTTCTCCAGGTGTCGTGGTTTCGCCTGAAACAGAGAAGGAGAAGACTGAGTCAAATTGTCTGTCAGTGTAGTGTCACTCTCACTGCCTCCATACTTGTCACCACACGGTGGACACATCACTCAAACTCCACTATTCATCTTCACATACACTAACTACATGCACATAATGCACACGCACAGAAACACGCTCAGAAAGAAACAGACATTGAGTCACAGACACGCACACACACACTGAGACATATACTTTCTCTATATCACGTCACACAAACAAGCAGAATCCACATGCAAGAATCGTCAATTGGTGAAGACAAATGCTGAGAGTGTCAGTCGACTCAGGTGAACGAGACTTACCCAGTGGTCGGCGTGTGGTTGTTCGCCTCCTCCTTCGTCGGTGTCGAGCCACCACTCTTCCGAACTTGTCCGTCACGTTGACGAATTCTTCTCCAGGTGTCGTGGTTTCGCCTGAAACAGAGAAGGAGAAGACTGAGTCAAATTGTCTGTCAGTGTAGTGTCACTCTCACTGCCTCCATACTTGTCACCACACGGTGGACACATCACTCAAACTCCACTATTCATCTTCACATACACTAACTACATGCACATAATGCACACGCACAGAAACACGCTCAGAAAGAAACAGACATTGAGTCACAGACACGCACACACACACACTGAGACATATACTTTCTCTATATCACGTCACACAAACAAGCAGAATCCACATGCAAGAATCGTCAATTGGTGAAGACAAATGCTGAGAGTGTCAGTCGACTCAGGTGAACGAGACTTACCCAGTGGTCGGCGTGTGGTTGTTCGCCTCCTCCTTCGTCGGTGTCGAGCCACCACTCTTCCGAACTTGTCCGTCACGTTGACGAATTCTTCTCCAGGTGTCGTGGTTTCGCCTGAAACAGAGAAGGAGAAGACTGAGTCAAATTGTCTGTCAGTGTAGTGTCACTCTCACTGCCTCCATACTTGTCACCACACGGTGGACACATCACTCAAACTCCACTATTCATCTTCACATACACTAACTACATGCACATAATGCACACGCACAGAAACACGCTCAGAAAGAAACAGACATTGAGTCACAGACACGCACACACACACTGAGACATATACTTTCTCTATATCACGTCACACAAACAAGCAGAATCCACATGCAAGAATCGTCAATTGGTGAAGACAAATGCTGAGAGTGTCAGTCGACTCAGGTGAACGAGACTTACCCAGTGGTCGGCGTGTGGTTGTTCGCCTCCTCCTTCGTCGGTGTCGAGCCACCACTCTTCCGAACTTGTCCGTCACGTTGACGAATTCTTCTCCAGGTGTCGTGGTTTCGCCTGAAACAGAGAAGGAGAAGACTGAGTCAAATTGTCTGTCAGTGTAGTGTCACTCTCACTGCCTCCATACTTGTCACCACACGGTGGACACATCACTCAAACTCCACTATTCATCTTCACATACACTAACTACATGCACATAATGCACACGCACAGAAACACGCTCAGAAAGAAACAGACATTGAGTCACAGACACGCACACACACACTGAGACATATACTTTCTCTATATCACGTCACACAAACAAGCAGAATCCACATGCAAGAATCGTCAATTGGTGAAGACAAATGCTGAGAGTGTCAGTCGACTCAGGTGAACGAGACTTACCCAGTGGTCGGCGTGTGGTTGTTCGCCTCCTCCTTCGTCGGTGTCGAGCCACCACTCTTCCGAACTTGTCCGTCACGTTGACGAATTCTTCTCCAGGTGTCGTGGTTTCGCCTGAAACAGAGAAGGAGAAGACTGAGTCAAATTGTCTGTCAGTGTAGTGTCACTCTCACTGCCTCCATACTTGTCACCACACGGTGGACACATCACTCAAACTCCACTATTCATCTTCACATACACTAACTACATGCACATAATGCACACGCACAGAAACACGCTCAGAAAGAAACAGACATTGAGTGACAGACACACACACACACACTGAGACATATACTTTCTCTATATCACGTCACACAAACAAGCAGAATCCACATGCAAGAATCGTCAATTGGTGAAGACAAATGCTGAGAGTGTCAGTCGACTCAGGTGAACGAGACTTACCCAGTGGTCGGCGTGTGGTTGTTCGCCTCCTCCTTCGTCGGTGTCGAGCCACCACTCTTCCGAACTTGTCCGTCACGTTGACGAATTCTTCTCCAGGTGTCGTGGTTTCGCCTGAAACAGAGAAGGAGAAGACTGAGTCAAATTGTCTGTCAGTGTAGTGTCACTCTCACTGCCTCCATACTTGTCACCACACGGTGGACACATCACTCAAACTCCACTATTCATCTTCACATACACTAACTACATGCACATAATGCACACGCACAGAAACACGCTCAGAAAGAAACAGACATTGAGTCACAGACACACACACACACACTGAGACATATACTTTCTCTATATCACGTCACACAAACAAGCAGAATCCACATGCAAGAATCGTCAATTGGTGAAGACAAATGCTGAGAGTGTCAGTCGACTCAGGTGAACGAGACTTACCCAGTGGTCGGCGTGTGGTTGTTCGCCTCCTCCTTCGTCGGTGTCGAGCCACCACTCTTCCGAACTTGTCCGTCACGTTGACGAATTCTTCTCCAGGTGTCGTGGTTTCGCCTGAAACAGAGAAGGAGAAGACTGAGTCAAATTGTCTGTCAGTGTAGTGTCACTCTCACTGCCTCCATACTTGTCACCACACGGTGGACACATCACTCAAACTCCACTATTCATCTTCACATACACTAACTACATGCACATAATGCACACGCACAGAAACACGCTCAGAAAGAAACAGACATTGAGTCACAGACACACACACACACACTGAGACATATACTTTCTCTATATCACGTCACACAAACAAGCAGAATCCACATGCAAGAATCGTCAATTGGTGAAGACAAATGCTGAGAGTGTCAGTCGACTCAGGTGAACGAGACTTACCCAGTGGTCGGCGTGTGGTTGTTCGCCTCCTCCTTCGTCGGTGTCGAGCCACCACTCTTCCGAACTTGTCCGTCACGTTGACGAATTCTTCTCCAGGTGTCGTGGTTTCGCCTGAAACAGAGAAGGAGAAGACTGAGTCAAATTGTCTGTCAGTGTAGTGTCACTCTCACTGCCTCCATACTTGTCACCACACGGTGGACACATCACTCAAACTCCACTATTCATCTTCACATACACTAACTACATGCACATAATGCACACGCACAGAAACACGCTCAGAAAGAAACAGACATTGAGTCACAGACACGCACACACACACTGAGACATATACTTTCTCTATATCACGTCACACAAACAAGCAGAATCCACATGCAAGAATCGTCAATTGGTGAAGACAAATGCTGAGAGTGTCAGTCGACTCAGGTGAACGAGACTTACCCAGTGGTCGGCGTGTGGTTGTTCGCCTCCTCCTTCGTCGGTGTCGAGCCACCACTCTTCCGAACTTGTCCGTCACGTTGACGAATTCTTCTCCAGGTGTCGTGGTTTCGCCTGAAACAGAGAAGGAGAAGACTGAGTCAAATTGTCTGTCAGTGTAGTGTCACTCTCACTGCCTCCATACTTGTCACCACACGGTGGACACATCACTCAAACTCCACTATTCATCTTCACATACACTAACTACATGCACATAATGCACACGCACAGAAACACGCTCAGAAAGAAACAGACATTGAGTGACAGACACGCACACACACACTGAGACATATACTTTCTCTATATCACGTCACACAAACAAGCAGAATCCACATGCAAGAATCGTCAATTGGTGAAGACAAATGCTGAGAGTGTCAGTCGACTCAGGTGAACGAGACTTACCCAGTGGTCGGCGTGTGGTTGTTCGCCTCCTCCTTCGTCGGTGTCGAGCCACCACTCTTCCGAACTTGTCCGTCACGTTGACGAATTCTTCTCCAGGTGTCGTGGTTTCGCCTGAAACAGAGAAGGAGAAGACTGAGTCAAATTGTCTGTCAGTGTAGTGTCACTCTCACTGCCTCCATACTTGTCACCACACGGTGGACACATCACTCAAACTCCACTATTCATCTTCACATACACTAACTACATGCACATAATGCACACGCACAGAAACACGCTCAGAAAGAAACAGACATTGAGTCACAGACACGCACACACACACACACACTGAGACATATACTTTCTCTATATCACGTCACACAAACAAGCAGAATCCACATGCAAGAATCGTCAATTGGTGAAGACAAATGCTGAGAGTGTCAGTCGACTCAGGTGAACGAGACTTACCCAGTGGTCGGCGTGTGGTTGTTCGCCTCCTCCTTCGTCGGTGTCGAGCCACCACTCTTCCGAACTTGTCCGTCACGTTGACGAATTCTTCTCCAGGTGTCGTGGTTTCGCCTGAAACAGAGAAGGAGAAGACTGAGTCAAATTGTCTGTCAGTGTAGTGTCACTCTCACTGCCTCCATACTTGTCACCACACGGTGGACACATCACTCAAACTCCACTATTCATCGTCACATACACTAACTACATGCACATAATGCACACGCACAGAAACACGCTCAGAAAGAAACAGACATTGAGTCACAGACACGCACACACACACTGAGACATATACTTTCTCTATATCACGTCACACAAACAAGCAGAATCCACATGCAAGAATCGTCAATTGGTGAAGACAAATGCTGAGAGTGTCAGTCGACTCAGGTGAACGAGACTTACCCAGTGGTCGGCGTGTGGTTGTTCGCCTCCTCCTTCGTCGGTGTCGAGCCACCACTCTTCCGAACTTGTCCGTCACGTTGACGAATTCTTCTCCAGGTGTCGTGGTTTCGCCTGAAACAGAGAAGGAGAAGACTGAGTCAAATTGTCTGTCAGTGTAGTGTCACTCTCACTGCCTCCATACTTGTCACCACACGGTGGACACATCACTCAAACTCCACTATTCATCTTCACATACACTAACTACATGCACATAATGCACACGCACAGAAACACGCTCAGAAAGAAACAGACATTGAGTCACAGACACGCACACACACACACTGAGACATATACTTTCTCTATATCACGTCACACAAACAAGCAGAATCCACATGCAAGAATCGTCAATTGGTGAAGACAAATGCTGAGAGTGTCAGTCGACTCAGGTGAACGAGACTTACCCAGTGGTCGGCGTGTGGTTGTTCGCCTCCTCCTTCGTCGGTGTCGAGCCACCACTCTTCCGAACTTGTCCGTCACGTTGACGAATTCTTCTCCAGGTGTCGTGGTTTCGCCTGAAACAGAGAAGGAGAAGACTGAGTCAAATTGTCTGTCAGTGTAGTGTCACTCTCACTGCCTCCATACTTGTCACCACACGGTGGACACATCACTCAAACTCCACTATTCATCTTCACATACACTAACTACATGCACATAATGCACACGCACAGAAACACGCTCAGAAAGAAACAGACATTGAGTCACAGACACGCACACACACACACACACACTGAGACATATACTTTCTCTATATCACGTCACACAAACAAGCAGAATCCACATGCAAGAATCGTCAATTGGTGAAGACAAATGCTGAGAGTGTCAGTCGACTCAGGTGAACGAGACTTACCCAGTGGTCGGCGTGTGGTTGTTCGCCTCCTCCTTCGTCGGTGTCGAGCCACCACTCTTCCGAACTTGTCCGTCACGTTGACGAATTCTTCTCCAGGTGTCGTGGTTTCGCCTGAAACAGAGAAGGAGAAGACTGAGTCAAATTGTCTGTCAGTGTAGTGTCACTCTCACTGCCTCCATACTTGTCACCACACGGTGGACACATCACTCAAACTCCACTATTCATCGTCACATACACTAACTACATGCACATAATGCACACGCACAGAAACACGCTCAGAAAGAAACAGACATTGAGTCACAGACACGCACACACACACTGAGACATATACTTTCTCTATATCACGTCACACAAACAAGCAGAATCCACATGCAAGAATCGTCAATTGGTGAAGACAAATGCTGAGAGTGTCAGTCGACTCAGGTGAACGAGACTTACCCAGTGGTCGGCGTGTGGTTGTTCGCCTCCTCCTTCGTCGGTGTCGAGCCACCACTCTTCCGAACTTGTCCGTCACGTTGACGAATTCTTCTCCAGGTGTCGTGGTTTCGCCTGAAACAGAGAAGGAGAAGACTGAGTCCAATTGTCTGTCAGTGTAGTGTCACTCTCACTGCCTGTATACTTGTCACCACACGGTGGACACATCACTCAAACTCCACTATTCATCTTCACATACACTAACTACATGCACATAATGCACACGCACAGAAACACGCTCAGAAAGAAACAGACATTGAGTCACAGACACGCACACACACACTGAGACATATACTTTCTCTATATCACGTCACACAAACAAGCAGAATCCACATGCAAGAATCGTCAATTGGTGAAGACAAATGCTGAGAGTGTCAGTCGACTCAGGTGAACGAGACTTACCCAGTGGTCGGCGTGTGGTTGTTCGCCTCCTCCTTCGTCGGTGTCGAGCCACCACTCTTCCGAACTTGTCCGTCACGTTGACGAATTCTTCTCCAGGTGTCGTGGTTTCGCCTGAAACAGAGAAGGAGAAGACTGAGTCAAATTGTCTGTCAGTGTAGTGTCACTCTCACTGCCTCCATACTTGTCACCACACGGTGGACACATCACTCAAACTCCACTATTCATCTTCACATACACTAACTACATGCACATAATGCACACGCACAGAAACACGCTCAGAAAGAAACAGACATTGAGTCACAGACACGCACACACACACACACACACTGAGACATATACTTTCTCTATATCACGTCACACAAACAAGCAGAATCCACATGCAAGAATCGTCAATTGGTGAAGACAAATGCTGAGAGTGTCAGTCGACTCAGGTGAACGAGACTTACCCAGTGGTCGGCGTGTGGTTGTTCGCCTCCTCCTTCGTCGGTGTCGAGCCACCACTCTTCCGAACTTGTCCGTCACGTTGACGAATTCTTCTCCAGGTGTCGTGGTTTCGCCTGAAACAGAGAAGGAGAAGACTGAGTCCAATTGTCTGTCAGTGTAGTGTCACTCTCACTGCCTCCATACTTGTCACCACACGGTGGACTCATCACTCAAACTCCACTATTCATCGTCACATACACTAACTACATGCACATAATGCACACGCACAGAAACACGCTCAGAAAGAAACAGACATTGAGTCAGAGACACGCACACACACACTGAGACATATACTTTCACTATATCACGTCACACAAACAAGCAGAATCCACATGCACGTTGACGAATTCTTCTCCAGGTGTCGTGGTTTCGCCTGAAACACAGAAGGAGGAGACAGCGTCATTTTGACGGTCTCTATGTCTGTGGCTCATTGAATCTCTCTGTGAATCTTTTTGTTTGTGGCTTTTTGAGTCATTCTGTCATGCGCCATTTTATCTTCATCTTTGTTAAATGTTTTCGGACTTTGCTGTTGTCTCACATGTTTCGGTTATTCATTCGAATTTTGTTGGCTTGTTGTGCCTTTGCTTTGAATTTAATTTTTCTCGTCGCATTCTCAATTTAACTCTCGCCTTTGTGACTGCTCTCCATCAGAATGTATTGCGATGACATAGATTATATCTGTGCATAACTCTCAAATATTCAATCGACACGTGTCAAAATACATACGAACTTGGCTATGAGTAAATCCGAGAAATCAAATAGATCAATAACTTATACGTTATTCGGAAGCAACACACAAATTCAGTGTCAGAATTGTATGAATATTTCGCAAAATATCATCACAAGAATGGAGTGATAGTGATGATTGTAAACAATGACCTGTCAATTAAATCGGAACAAATAATCAGTTGAGAATTGTTCAGCTCTCAAGCACAAAGATTTAGAAGAATATATATGCAAGCGAGAGGAGCGAGAGCTAGACAGAGTGCATCAGTGATGTGACGCAGTGTCATCCTTGAATCCTGCAATCTCTCATCATGCGACCATGTCCGGTCGGCAACAGTCCGTCTTCGTCTCAATCATTTCAGCTCGTCACAAGTGGCTTGGTTCTACCAACACCATCGACGGTGGAGTATCACGTCGTTGTGTGTGTGCGTGTGTATGTGTGAAATTCGGAAGTGTATGCGCTGTCGTCTGTGAGTGTGACTGAGTTGCTGTCTGCTGATGTGTCTATGTTTGTGTGTTTGTCAGTGACAAAGACTGTGGACTGATTTGTCTGTGTGTTTGTTGACGGCGAATTGATTCGAGTGAGCGTGATGTGTGAGTACAGTGAGATGTGGTGTAGAGTGTTTGTCGAGGAGATGAAACACTGTGACGTGCAGAAGGGAGACTACACGGAGGATGATCCGCGTCAGGGGAATGAAATTGAGTCGAGAGAGTGATCAATGAGAGCTGATATGTTCAGGTGTGTAATGGATGTGGGGACTCACGTTTTGGTGACGTCGATCTGGTTCGTTTGTGTGATGGTTTTGTATGTCGTCGAGGTCGTCTCCTTCTCTTTCCGAACTTGTCAATGTAGTAGACGTAGAGATCGTGATCTTCGGGTGTAGTGGTGGACGGCTGTCTTCTGCCAGGCGTTGATTTGGGTTCTGAAACGGAGGAGAATGGGATAGATTGAGGTTGATGTGATATGATGTGTGCAGGTGGATAGAGAGACGCTGACAGTGTCAGTGTTTGAGTGTGTCTGTTGTGTGACAGTTTCGGTGTTATTGTGTTGGCGTTGTTGTTTGTGTGTGGTGTGTGCCTGACGGTGTGGTTGTGTCGTTGTTCAGAGAATGGAGGGGATAGTCCTCAGTCACCACTGACCTGTGCTGTCATCGCGTGTCATCCATGCGTGCCAATATGAGGCAAAGTTTGATGCTGAATTTGAATAAATGGTGAAGTATTATGCGGAAACTTAGACGAACATCCATATCAAGGCGAGCATACGGGGAATGTTGAAAATTATTGGCAGAGCAGAAATCTTCACTTGCACATATATGGCATGAATGCAAGAAGGAGCGAATCCCAGAAAAATTTAACGAAAATGATGTTCGAAAAATGCAGGAAAAAAAATATGTGAAATCAAGCTCAGTAAATGCAGTAAAAATCCCACAAAAATGATTCAAAATTGACAGACATGAATAGACTATTTACCCAGTGGTCGGCGTGTGGTTGTTCGCCTCCTCCTTCGTCGGTGTCGAGCCACCACTCTTCCGAACTTGTCCGTCACGTTGACGAATTCTTCTCCAGGTGTCGTGGTTTCGCCTGAAACAGAGAAGGAGAAGACTGAGTCCAATTGTCTGTCAGTGTAGTGTCACTCTCACTGCCTCCATACTTGTCACCACACGGTGGACACATCACTCAAATTCCACTATTCATCGTCACATACACTAACTACATGCACATAATGCACACGCACAGAAACACGCTCAGAAAGAAACAGACATTGAGTAAGAGACTCGCACACACACACACACACACATTGAGACATATACTTTCTCTATATCACGTCACACAAACAAGCAGAATCCACATGCGAGAATCGTCAATTGGTGAAGACAAATGCTGAGAGTGTCAGTCGACTCAGGTGAACGAGACTTACCCAGTGGTCGGCGTGTGGTTGTTCGCCTCCTCCTTCGTCGGTGTCGAGCCACCACTCTTCCGAACTTGTCCGTCACGTTGACGAATTCTTCTCCAGGTGTCGTGGTTTCGCCTGAAACAGAGAAGGAGAAGACTGAGTCAAATTGTCTGTCAGTGTAGTGTCACTCTCACTGCCTCCATACTTGTCACCACACGGTGGACTCATCACTCAAACTCCACTATTCATCGTCACATACACTAACTACATGCACATAATGCACACGCACAGAAACACGCTCAGAAAGAAACAGACATTGAGTCACAGACACGCACACACACACACACACTGAGACATATACTTTCTCTATATCACGTCACACAAACAAGCAGAATCCACATGCGAGAATCGTCAATTGGTGAAGACAAATGCTGAGAGTGTCAGTCGACTCAGGTGAACGAGACTTACCCAGTGGTCGGCGTGTGGTTGTTCGCCTCCTCCTTCGTCGGTGTCGAGCCACCACTCTTCCGAACTTGTCCGTCACGTTGACGAATTCTTCTCCAGGTGTCGTGGTTTCGCCTGAAACAGAGAAGGAGAAGACTGAGTCAAATTGTCTGTCAGTGTAGTGTCACTCTCACTGCCTCCATACTTGTCACCACACGGTGGACACATCACTCAAACTCCACTATTCATCTTCACATACACTACATGCACATAATGCACACGCACAGAAACACGCTCAGAAAGAAACAGACATTGAGTCACAGACACGCACACACACACACACACTGAGACATATACTTTCTCTATATCACGTCACACAAACAAGCAGAATCCACATGCGAGAATCGTCAATTGGTGAAGACAAATGCTGAGAGTGTCAGTCGACTCAGGTGAACGAGACTTACCCAGTGGTCGGCGTGTGGTTGTTCGCCTCCTCCTTCGTCGGTGTCGAGCCACCACTCTTCCGAACTTGTCCGTCACGTTGACGAATTCTTCTCCAGGTGTCGTGGTTTCGCCTGAAACAGAGAAGGAGAAGACTGAGTCCAATTGTCTGTCAGTGTAGTGTCACTCTCACTGCCTGTATACTTGTCACCACACGGTGGACACATCACTCAAACTCCACTATTCATCTTCACATACACTAACTACATGCACATAATGCACACGCACAGAAACACGCTCAGAAAGAAACAGACATTGAGTAAGAGACTCGCACACACACACACACACATTGAGACATATACTTTCTCTATATCACGTCACACAAACAAGCAGAATCCACATGCGAGAATCGTCAATTGGTGAAGACAAATGCTGAGAGTGTCAGTCGACTCAGGTGAACGAGACTTACCCAGTGGTCGGCGTGTGGTTGTTCGCCTCCTCCTTCGTCGGTGTCGAGCCACCACTCTTCCGAACTTGTCCGTCACGTTGACGAATTCTTCTCCAGGTGTCGTGGTTTCGCCTGAAACAGAGAAGGAGAAGACTGAGTCCAATTGTCTGTCAGTGTAGTGTCACTCTCACTGCCTCCATACTTGTCACTACACGGTGGACACATCACTCAAACTCCACTATTCATCTTCACATACACTACATGCACATAATGCACACGCACAGAAGCACGCTCCGAATCAGTCTCTCAATCTGTTTGTGCTCTTTTCGTTCATTCTGTCATTCGAATTTTAATCTTCATCTTTGTTAAATTTTTTCGGACTTTGTTTTTGTCTCACATGTTTCGGTTATTCATTCGAATTTTGTTGGCTTGTTGTGCCTTTGCTTTGAATTTAATTTTTCTCGTCGCATTCTCAATTGAACTCTCGCCTTTGTGACTGCTGTCCATCAGAATGTATTGCGATGACATAGATTATATCTGTGCATAACTCTCAAATATTCAATCGACACGTGTCAAAATACATACGAACTTGGCTATGAGTAAATCCGAGAAATCAAATAGATCAATAACTTATACGTTATTCGGAAGCAACACACAAATTCAGTGTCAGAATTGTATGAATATTTCGCAAAATATCATCACAAGAATGGAGTGATAGTGATGATTGTAAACAATGACCTGTCAATTAAATCGGAACAAATAATCAGTTGAGAATTGTTCAGCTCTCAAGCACAAAGATTTAGAAGAATATATATGCAAGCGAGAGGAGCGAGAGCTAGACAGAGTGCATCAGTGATGTGACGCAGTGTCATCCTCGAATCCTGCAATCTCTCATCATGCGACCATGTCCGGTCGGCAACAGTCCGTCTTCGTCTCAATCATTTCAGCTCGTCACAAGTGGCTTGGTTCTACCAACACCATCGACGGTGGAGTATCACGTCGTTGTGTGTGTGCGTGTGTATGTGTGAAATTCGGAAGTGTATGCGCTGTCGTCTGTGAGTGTGACTGAGTTGTTGTCTGCTGATGTGTCTATGTTTGTGTGTTTGTCAGTGACAAAGACTGTGGACTGATTTGTCTGTGTGTTTGTTGACGGCGAATTGATTCGAGTGAGCGTGATGTGTGAGTACAGTGAGATGTGGTGTAGAGTGTTTGTCGAGGAGATGAAACACTGTGACGTGCAGAAGGGAGACTACACGGAGGATGATCCGCGTCATGGGAATGAAATTGAGTCGAGAGAGTGATCAATGAGAGCTGATATGTTCAGGTGTGTAATGGATGTGGGGACTCACGTTTTGGTGACGTCGATCTGGTTCGTTTGTGTGATGGTTTTGTATGTCGTCGAGGTCGTCTCCTTCTCTTTCCGAACTTGTCAATGTAGTAGACGTAGAGATCGTGATCTTCGGGTGTAGTGGTGGACGGCTGTCTTCTGCCAGGCGTTGATTTGGGTTCTGAAACGGAGGAGAATGGGATAGATTGAGGTTGATGTGATATGATGTGTGCAGGTGGATTGAGAGACGCTGACATTGTCAGTGTTTGAGTGTGTCTGTTGTGTGACAGTTTCGGTGTTATTGTGTTGGCGTTGTTGTTTGTGTGTGGTGTGTGCCTGACGGTGTGGTTGTGTCGTTGTTCAGAGAATGGAGGAGATAGACCTCAGTCACCACTGACCTGTACTGTCATCGCGTGTCATCCATGCGTGCCAATATGAGGCAAAGTTTGATGCTGAATTTGAATAAATGGTGAAGTAATATGCGGAAACTTAGACGAACATCCATATCAAGGCGAGCATACGAGGAATGTTGAAAATTATTGGTAGAGCAGAAATCTTCACTTGCACATATATGGCATAAACACAAGAAGGAGTGAATCCCAGAAAAATATAACGAAAATGATGTTCCAAAAATGTAAGAAAAACATATGTGAAATCAAGCTCAGTAAATGCAGAAAAATCACACAAAAAAGATTCAAAATTGACAGACATGAATAGACTATTTACCCAGTGGACGGCGTGTGGTTGTTCGCCTCCTCCTTCGTCGGTGTCGAGCCACCACTCTTCCGAACTTGTCCGTCACGTTGACGAATTCTTCTCCAGGTGTCGTGGTTTCGCCTGAAACAGAGAAGGAGAAGACTGAGTCCAATTGTCTGTCAGTGTAGTGTCACTCTCACTGCCTGTATACTTGTCACCACACGGTGGACACATCACTCAAACTCCACTATTCATCTTCACATACACTAACTACATGCACATAATGCACACGCACAGAAACACGCTCAGAAAGAAACAGACATTGAGTCACAGACACGCACACACACACTGAGACATATACTTTCTCTATATCACGTCACACAAACAAGCAGAATCCACATGCGAGAATCGTCAATTGGTGAAGACAAATACTGAGAGTGTCTATCGACTCAGGTGAACGAGAC
>CALYDE020000726.1:0-24787 GCA_944472155.2 Trichobilharzia szidati
TGGATGAATTAATCCTTTACCATGACACATTTCTACAGTCAACATCTCATTTGATTCCGCTTTAATAATCTCTATATTCCAATAACCACTGTATACGCCGTCTTCTAAACTCTTCGGTAATAAATGACATTTCATTGGTTTATATGTTCCATTGAGTACTGTTATACTTGAGTTATCAATACCATTTAAACTGCCTTCCATACTTTCATCTGTTAAAATTGAAATAAATAAAAAATTAAACAAAAAATACACCAGAGGTATAAACCTCAATCACTAAATATAACTTCATACATTTGGTTCCCTTGATAAATTTCGATAAAGAAAGGCTGGCTGGATTCAACATAGAACTTGGCAGAAGTGCAGCAGTTCGAGTTGCCACGTTCAAAATAGCACACAAAGGTAGACAAGAAAATGGGTGAAGAGAATCAATTGAGTTTTGACAAGTATAAGAGTGAAACAGAATGAGTAATGGTAGAAAGGAATATGAAAGATTACAGAGACTGAATACATCTGAGTAAGCCATTGACAACGATTTTGAGCCATGTCACCTATTGTCTCCAGCCATTGATTCTTAGAGTCCCGAGGGCCCCAACCCGGAAGTCTGCATCTCCCTACCTGACTGACTCAGTTTAACTGTCAGGGATTTCATGGATTGATGAGGCCATGTTTTTGTTTGGCCACCACTTACTCTTTTCCAACCTGCACCTATATCAGCTAGTAATGCCCGTCGTGGGAGGCGATGATTAGGCATGTGCAGCACGTGACCTAGCCATCTCAATCTATGTAACTTTATAGCCTCGTCGATTGATTTTCCCTCTTTGCCCAACACTCTACGCCTAACGTCAACATTACTTACCAAACGTGAGAAAGAGATCGTAGACATATTTGATCAAAAACAGTCAACCTTTTCATGTCTTCAACTCGTATTACATGACAGCTGGGTATTATTCGTCGTAGTTACTTGAGTGAAATGATGTTGTGGTTAGGAGTTGGGTCTTGTAAATCGGCTAGCAGACCGTTGGATTAGTAATTCCGAAATACTTTGCTTGAATCCTTCGAAGACAAATTTGATCATTTCACTTTTCAGCATCATCCGTTACGAGAGAAAGATCGTCCTGTTTTCCCATTAATTTTTTTCTATTCCTTTACGTTCCAAGTGAAACATAGGGCTCCAAGCTAGAGCTTTCAAGTTTCGGTAGTATCGGTATTTATTTTTACGGGATGGGGTTGCTAGCCTCATGTCTAACCTTCCCTCTTTACTAGTCATATTACTGCCTTAGTGACGTAAAGGAGTACGTCCGTGGCCGGGGATCCAACCCCGAACCACATGCGTGGTTGGCGAGAATTCTACCACTGTGCCACCAATGCACTTTCCATTCATTAGAAAGTATAAAAAAGGCATCAGCAGCTGGATACTAGACCACCTGGTGCAAGGTGACCGACCAAAAAGCAGGCTAGCATTGAAGAATCCATCTCCACCATCATCTATCGGCTACCGAATAAACTGCCAAAATCATCCAGGTACCGAAGACTCCAGACAGACAGCAGAGGCCATTGCGATTCACCTAAAATAACCAGTGCTCTGCGTGAAGAAGGAACCGGTCCAGCTAGTCAGCCACTACTACTGCGCTGGCCGGTCTTCAGTGAAGACTATAAATTCATGAGTTCTATATTGTCATTATTTTTCCTAATTTGTCAGATATTCAGTGGGTGTGCACTGTTATGTTGATGCATATAACTGTAGAACCTGATGATGAAGAGCAGGTTATCGAAAAGAATATTCTTTGCTCAGTAGTAATCAATCTTTTGAAATTCTAATAGGCACTTTTGATCTCTTATGTGTCCCTTAAATTTCAAGTGGAACACAGTTCCTTCAGGTTTCTTTGAAGGGCCAGTAGTGATGGAGTTATTGTTTTGATATTGGTAAGGTTGGTAGAATCACATTCCAACTATTCCTTCTCTTTCACTCTTGCTATATTGGCTAGCAAATTACTCGATATTTAGTAATGCGTGGATCCAGTATTCAACTCGGACCACAGGCCTAGTTGGTATGCATTCTGTGGTTAAAATCACCGCTTCGAAATTACTGTAAAGATAACAAAATATTAATATTTAATTGAATTTTAGATTTTCCCGTCCACTGATTGATTGCACCCAAGTGCTCGGTCCCAGGTTGACATGTCAGCTTCTTGTGCAGATGTTCCGATGATGTCTGGGCATGTAATTAGAAGTTTATATTAGGATGATGACTAGCAGTAGAATCCAGGATAAAGCGCATTTCGTCCTATTTGGGAATCATCAGCTGAATATGCCAGCATTCCTCCGTGAGTGATGATGTTCTCACCAAGGCTCGAACCCAGTGACCATAGTTTCAAACGCCAAAGAGTTATCCACTAGACCAGTTTGACCACGAGAGCCACCGTCTCTTGTGCAACGAGTCATATTACCTATTTACATCCAGCCGACGAGTCCGAAATAGGATGAAATGCGAATCCTGGATTCCACTGTTAGTCACCATCCACCATTTAAAGAGCATTATTATTATAGATTTCTGGATATGTGACATATTTTAATGAGTATCAGTTGTTCAGTGGTAGGAAGTTCGCCAACTACGCATATGGTCCAGTTTCAATTCCGGCTGCAGCACTCTTAAACCTCGCCTAGTCTAACAGACGACAAGAAATCTGGGAAAATGGGAAGGCTAGATGTGATACCAGGAACTTCATCCGGTGCAAATATTTCAAATATTTATTCCCCTTAATGAATCTGAATAAAGCAAGAACAACAGTTTTTGAAGAATAAAACACTACCATCATTTATTTCGTTAGCTTTTTTTCATCAAACTATTGACGACACCATCTAAGGATTGTGAGAGCTTCAGTTCTCAATTTTGAAATCATAGATTCTGTTGATTCAGTTAGCGATTTATTTTATATTTTATATTTTTATATTTTTTTGATTACAGTTTAATGCCACACCGTATTTTTAGGTACAATTATGGAATTTTCAGCACGGATATCGGTAGCCCAAATTTTGCAGGCCGACCATAGATATCGGGTGTGCGCCGGCAGGGGGTCGAAACCCGGGCCATGTGCATGGTCGGCGAGAGTCCTAACCACTGTGCCACCGATGCACAATACGCGAAAGATTTTTGAGAGATGGTGGTAACTTGCAAGTACTCAGTGACTTGATGAGATGGCGATGGAATTTTTGAATAATCGCCTCCCTGCAGAATTTTCTCAAATCACTGAATCACTAGGTGACAGTTCCTTGCAGAATATCCAGAGAAGTGACTTGAATGAAGTTTTACGATGAATGCTCGCAGTCCCACTGCTTTCTTCGACATCTCTCAAAAATCTTCGATGTATTACGAAATCACACATTGAATTAACAGAATCTCTGATTTCAAAATTGAGAACTGAAGCCCACTTGATCATTCGATGGTGTCGTCATCAGTTTGATGAAAAGCTAACGAAATAAAACATGGTAGAATTTTATCCTGCAGAAACTGTTGTTCTCGCTTTATTCAAACTCCACTTCTACTGAAACTTCAGAGGCTCAAGGCTTGAAACCACCCCTCCGACCCCGCATGCACACACGTTTTCCCCTTTGTTCCACCCGTAACATAAATCAGCCTTTAGAAGAGAAACAAAATATTTTCAAGTATTGGTTTTGTAGGGATTTTTGTTTGATTGCATGGAGGATTTCATCATGAGCTGACATCAGTTAGAGAACCACTGGAAAAACCTAGGAGTACTGGACAGCTGTTTCGTCCTAGTTTGGGACTCTTCATCAGTACGCAGTACCCACCAACAAGGTTCGAACCCAGGACCTTCTGGTTACAAGGTGGACTAGCTCGTAGACTAGCTCGCCTTGAAACCAGAAGGTCCTGGGTTCGAACCTTGTTGGTGGGTGCGTACTGATGAAGAGTCCCAAACTAGGACGAAACAGCTGTCCAGTACTCTCAGGTTTTTTCCAGTGGTTCTCTAACTGATGTCAGCTCATGATGAAATCCTCCATGCAATCAAACAAAATATTACCACACACACTTTGAAGAAGGTAAACTTACCTATAATACTTATTGTTTTATTAAATATAAATTCTATTTCATATCTGACATATCTGTAGGTACATTCAATTGTTACATTGCCTTTAATTTTATAATATAATTCACAATACGGTGGTCGTATTACAACTTCATTATTACTTAAATCTAATGAAATGATTTCATTCAACAGATTGGATGATGAATAGACAATACGTCCTGTCCAATAACCTTCTGATCGATATTGTCGTGTTTTTCCTTGTAATATGCCACATTTATATATTTTATTTGAACCAATAGGAGCAATTATATCTGAACTATCAATACCATTTAATGTACCTTTTCTTTCTAAATCTTGATTTATTTAGAGGTGAGAAAAAGAAAAGGCAAAATGTTAATCGATAACATTAGTAGTGAAAGTGTAAGAATGATATTAAATTATATTTATTATTATTACTGTTTCCTTTAATTCCTAGAGGAACATAGGGCTTCAGCCGTGCATCTCCATTGCGTTCGGTTCTCTGCTAAAGTTTCCACCTGGCTCCAAGTCTGCCCACACGTTTTCATCTCCTCTTCACATGACCTCCTCCAAGTCACCCTTGCACTGACGACCAACTCGCCGCTTCCCTTTCGGGTTCCACTCGAGCAGTGGCTTGTCTAGTGATGTCACTCACTTGATGGTTTCCTCAGAGTATGGCCAATCCATCTCCATTTCTTCCTGCCTATTTGTTTCACAATCGGTTCCTGGTTGGTTCGCTCATCGCCAGAGATCTCTGTTGCTGATCTTCTCTGACCGGCCATCTGATCTTGAGTATTGAGCGAAGATAACTGTTAATGAAGGTCTGTAGTTTGTTTGAGATGCTCTTTATGACGCGCTGGCCAAGTCTCTGATCCGTATAGTAGCACTGAGTCGAAAATCCGGATCTTATTTTTGATGCTGAGTGTTGTTGACCTCCACACAGACTTGAGAGTAGTGAAAGCTTGTCTTGCTTTTCCGATTCTTGCTTTGATATCCTCATCAGTCGAATCCGCCTGTAGTTGAAACGATGCTTCCCAGGTAGGTGGGTAGGTAAAGGAGGTTGCTTCTTTTATATTCCCCCCATTTATGCTGATTGTTGTCTGTTGTTGTTGTTCATGTCCAGGAATTTTCATTACCTCTGTTTTCTCTGTGTTTACCTGAAGTCCTATCTTTGATGCTTCTTCAGCCAACTTGTTGCTTTTCGCTTGCATATCTTCCAGTTTATGGGAAATCAGACATCTATCATCGGCGAAGTATGATATTAAATAATAGGATTTTATCATGAGCTGACATCAGCACTCGACTACTGGAAAGTCAAATCTTTCATCAACGTAGTTTGGGACTCATCACCAGCACGAACTCACTCAATTACCAAGGTTCGAACCCATGACCACTGGGCCTTCAGAAGCCTCTAGTCCATGAATTTTAATTTCTACAGGTCGGGTGTGGGGAGAGATACTCGTCAGTAATATCATTAGCTGGTACCAGTCGCGCTATAATGTGAGTGAATCGGTAGCAGTTGGAATTCATGGGCTGGAGGCCACTGAAGAGCCAAGTCACAGTGGCTTAATGGTCTACGGGCTCACCTTGTAACCAGAAGGTCTTGGATTCGAACTCTGGCAGTGAGGTGGGTGCGAAACAACACTTGAATGATGTTATTGTTTTATCATTAGTCAAAGGCCACGTTTTTGTAAAATTTTTACATAATAAAATTATATATAAATTATAACATATGTAGTCATGAACAGTAAAACTACACAGTTTTTTGTCCGATGTTACAAATGGACAGATTGTACATAACTTTTGTTTAAAACGACTTCTTTGTAAAATATATATGTATAGGTGTAATGTTGGTCACTTTATCTTCTTACTGGTTCCTACTGTCCCCTTGCTCCGCTAATCTGTCCCTGTTGTATTCTTTGGAATTTGCATCAAACATCTCATCCTCTTCCGAAGACTATTCACAACAATCAGTAAACAACGTCTACTGGTGAACACAATCCCAGCAGTGAGATGGATCTGTGGATTATATTATTAATTTGTAGCAGTTGGTCTATAACTGTATTTCCAAGTAACCATTAACTTCGATAACTCTTTATCGATATTTCTATAACATACTAACTCAATATTCTTCCGCTGAGTCGGATTTTAATTCTGATATTTCATACGGTTAACGAGGTCATAGTTAAATCCATTACAAACATTTCTATTTGTTGACAATTCATTCTTTAGGTGCTGGCACATCTCTATAAGGTTCACGTCATTACCGTCACTTTCAAGTGGCTTTAAGAAGACTGGCCTGCACAGCCTTTTGATCTCCTCTACCTCACATGATCTTATTCATAAATCCTCGGACGACTAATTGGTCGGTCGTTTCAAATTCGGGTTCTACTTCAAAGCCTGATGTGTAATATTATTTGTTGAACGTCTTCTCAAAGTGTATGTGAAATGCATCTTCATTTCTTTATGCATATTTATTGGTTAAAAGGTTGTTGTCTTTCTCGATACCAGAGTTCTTTATATTATAATTATTATTCCCTTGGGTCATGAGTAGAAGGCAGGACTTCGACAGAACGTCTTCACTTTCTCCTATTTCATGCTGTCCTCTTTATCTAGGCTAACGATTGCCCATAATCTCTCACCGCCTCTTCACATGACCTCCCCCATTTCACCCTTGGACTCACATGCAACATGGCATTTCCCGTCAGCATTACACTTGATCGAGAGCCTTGTTTGGTCACAGAGGTTCTTGCTGTTAATTCTTGTTGATAAAAGTTTGCAATTGCTTGTTGGATATGCTTTTCGTGACGCACAGTGCAAGTTTCTCATCCATATAGAAGAAGTGACTGACTGACTTCACATTTGTGGAAAGAATCCGAATCTTGTTCTTTATCATGAGGAAGAGTACAGAAGATTTCCAAACTGATTTAAAATTGATGGAGGTCTGTCTTGACTTTCTGATTCTGCCTCTGACATCGTCATCCATGCTGACACCTGTAGTTGAAACTGTGCTTCCTAGACAACTCAATGAAGTAACGTCTTTCAAATATCTCTCGTTTACGTAGTGATTGGTGCTGGTTCTTGTTGTTGTTGTTGGTGGTGGTGGTGGTGGTGCGTGGGTATCTTCATCACTTCCATCTTCTCTCTGTGTTCACCTGGATTTCATTGTTGTACAATTATCCGTTCTGGTTGACCAACTGGTCATCAGTAAAGAGAAAGTACGGCTAACTGTTGATTAAAGTCTTCAACAATCTGTTGGAAGAAATACGTCTAGTTATGCTTTCACCAATACTCTAGAACACACAGAAACCCTGAGTCATTAAACAGGTCGGGCTTGGGAACAAATATTACCCGAAGACACTCACTAGTAATCGCTCTATGCCGTGAATTGGTAGGAGTTGGAATTCATGGACTGGCCAGTGCCTTTGATAGTCTACGGGCTAGTTCTCCTTGTAACTGCAAGATCCTGGGTTCGAACCCTGACAGTGGGCTGGATGCGTACTGATGAAGAGTGCCAAAAGCTAAGCTGACGAAACACCTAGCTGTCTAATACTGCAATTCTGGTTTTCCAAATGTTAGCTCATAATGAAATCCTGTAGTCGACTGATAAAACTATTGTTAGCTTTCAGTCATTACATCATTACTATTATTATTATTATTATTAAGACAACGATACAACAGCCTAATTCCAGATCATTACATCATTACTTACCAATAATATGAACAATATTTGTTGTATTTATAATAATTACAGAATCACTTTTAATAATAGATCGAATTTTAACTGTGCCTGACTTTGTATACACTGAACTTGGTCTAGCTGGCATATAGTAATGTTGGTCATATTTTTCTAGAATATCTTTTGGTCCACTTTCTATTGTTAAATCATACTGAGGTTTAAATAATTTAAGATAATAGTCTGGATTACTGTAAATCATTATCCGATTGGATGAACCAACAGTGAGGATTTTTTCTCTATGATCCAAAACATTAACAACAGAAAATAGACGAGATTCCTCTTTATTGTAAGTTATCGAACAAAAAAAAGAAAAGAAAAAATGGTTCAATATCAGCAATAATAATAATAAAATTTAGGTACTTTTATTTTTTAAAAATGAGGAAGTATGTTATAAATTTTAAAACACTGTTTCTTGAAGAAAAAAATATTCTTAATGTAAGTGTAGAAATTGGGCGCTGTGGTGGAATGTAATTCTATATTATAGATAAGTTTAACTGGTGGATGGTGACTAACAGTGGGATCCCGGATGAAGCGCATTTCGTCCCATTTGGGACTCGTCAGCCACTGGATGTACGTGCATTTCCCAGTGAGTGATGATGCTTCCACCGAGGCTCGAACCTAGTGTTTATAGTTTCAAACTGGGCAATCCAAGTGGTCTAGTGGATAACCTCCTTTGGAGTTTGAAAACATGGTCACTGGGTTCGAGCCCCAGTGGGAACATCATCACTCACTTGGGAATGCAGGTACATCCAGTTGACGAGTCCCAAATAGGACAAAATGCGCGTTATCCTGGATTCCACTGCTAGTCACCATCCACCAATTAAATTCTAATTACATGCCCAGACATCGTCGAAGCATTTTCACAAGAAGCTGACGTGTCAACCTGAGACCGAGCACTTCGGTCCAATCAATCAGTGGACGGGAAAATCTAAAATTCAATTAAAATATAGATAAGTTTATTTCAAATACCATACAGTGATGGTGCAGTACTAACAATTTTGAACATAAATTACTGTCAATTTGGTTACAAGGCTTCACAGTTTGTCTTGTAATATATATATTCTCTTTTTCCCTCCCCCTTCCCTTTATGGTTTCTTGCCGATTTCAATACGTTCAGTACAGGCATTGCGGAAAAAACCCAACAGCTAGTGAATGTCATTTGTAATTTTGTTGCAAATAACATCTTACTGACTGCTTTAGAGAGACGGCTTTTGAGCATATCTGAAGCCTGACAACCTTTGAATTCCAAATTCATGAATAAGGTTTTCTTTGGAACTGAGTCGGTGACCAGTTTGAACTGTTTATCATCTTTCGTGTTACTGTAAATAAATCAGTTCGGGTAACCTGATTCATTCGCTCTGCTTTAGGGATAAGAAATATTTGTAGTTCTGATTGCGTTGACACAGAAATTGACTTCCTAAAAGCCAGGCTCGAAGAAAACGGTTACCAGAATCGATTTATTTACAGTAGCACGAAAGGTGATAAACAGTTCAAACTGGTCACCGACTCAGTTCCAAAGAAAACCTTATTCATGAATTTGGAATTCAAAGGTTGTCAGGCTTCAGATATGCTCAAAAGCCGTCTCTTCAAATCAGTCAATAAGACGTCCTTTGCTGCAAAATTAAAAATGATGTTCACCAGCTACAAATTTTTCTCCATCTCTGTAAAAGATAACCTTCCCCGTCTGGTCGCCTCCATGTGCACCTATCAGCTCAACTGCTTTTGTGGAGCAAAGTATATTGGCCGTAGCCAGAGAACGCTTTCCACATGGATACGAGAACATATTCCAGCATGGTCTTACAAGAGAAAAAGGAAGTGTGTGCAAAGCTCTATTCTAGAACACTTGCTCGACTCCTGTCACTCTGCCAACACTGACCATGATTTTGAGATAGTTATCTGTCGAATTCATGCTAACTTGTCAGCCACGTTTTCTTCATTATTAACTTCTAAAGACACCTGCGGCCCTGACTATACATTCATCAATCAAGTGAAATCACACGCCAGGCCATTGATGGAGTAGAATCAGAATGGGAAGTGGCGAGTTATTTGGTGGTCAGTGAAAGGGTGACATGGAGGAAGTTGTGTGAAAAGGAGATGAAAGCATGTGAACAGACGTGGAGCCAGGTGAGAACCGAACGCAATGAAGACGTGTGACTTTAGTCCTGTGTTCCTCTAGGAACTAAAGGAAACAATAATACATAATAAAATAAAATAGTAATAATCAAAAACATGGGATAGAAGATTATCTGTGAGTGCATCAATGTAAAATTAGTGCATTATTATTTTATTCCTTTGCGTTAAAAGTTGAACATAGGATTTCAAGGTTGAGATTTAAAGTTCCAGTGGGACTGGTGATTTTTTTTACAGGATGAGATTGCTAACCGCATACCAAAGTCAAACTTACTACCGGCTAGGGGAGGTTACCATGTGCGCCAGCCGGGAGTCGAAATCCGGACCACATGCATAGTCAGTGAACATTCTACCTGACAGCCACAGACACATATCCGTGTAAGTAATGATCAAGGGTAAATCAAACAACTATGATTACTCTTTAGTTAATATAGATATAAAATTATACAACCTGTTGAAGAAATTATCCAAAGGAATATTTCTTATTCACTAACAAATATTTTTAAATGTATTGGAGATATACTTACTCATCAGTAATTAACTTTCATATGAAATTGATAAGCATTAGTGCGTCGGCGGCACAGCGGTATAATGCTCGCCAACCACGCCCCTCATGTGGTCCGGGATTCGATCCCCGACCACTGGACGCACTCCTTTACTTCGCTAAAACAGTAATAAAGGGCTGATAAAGACGTAAGGTTAGGCATGAGACTAAGGCAACCCCATCTCGTAAAAATAAACACCACTGCTACCGAAACTGCAAGCCTCTAGCTTGAAGCCGCCCTGTGTTCCACTGGGAACCTTGAAGGAATAAAAAAAGTATAGAGTTATTTTAAACGATGAAGTGCAACTAAATTTTTCTTTACTCTTTTCGCTTGTGAATGGCTTTAGCTATTGACAATAGAAAACTTGAAAAGGCCAGCTGCCTTTACCGAGTAGATGTTTACGTTCTAACTCATGTATTTAATAGTATCATACGTTCACACTCTCTGATAACCGACGAGAAAGAAAAAGAAGAAGAAATATCTGAAGATACACAAAAAACAAGTCCCCCTGAGACCCATACTTTCGATGATCAACTCGCCCCAACATAAGGTGGCACGTTGGCTTGCAGAGAAGTTGGAACCTATTCGTCAACGGCTAGGCGTGCACACTATGAAATACTCATTTCATTTCTCCGAAAGTGTGAACCACATGAACGTTTTAAATAAGTTCATGGTGTCATTCGACGTAACCTACTTGTTCACAATGATTCCAATCAATGAAACTATTGAGATCATTTGTCAGCAGTCTGATCTTCTTCCACTCCCAGAGTCGGAATTCAAACGCCTACTCCTTATGTGTACAACGGATGTGCAATTCCAATTTGACGACACTCTTTACCGCCAAATAGATGGTGTAGCTATGGGCAGTCCACTTAGCCCTGTTTTAGCAGATATATTCATGTCCAACCTTGAAAGAACAAAGTTGAAGCATGCAATCGACGAAACAAATTCCTACTGTCGATATGTTGATGACACATTTATAGTGTGCAACAATGAAAGTCATGCTTCACACTTACTCGGATTATTCAATGATGCACACAGAAATATTGAGTTTACTATGGAACATGAAAGTGACGGAAAGTTCCACTTCCTCGACATTGCCATGGAACGCCTAGAAGACGGTAGTCTTCAAAAGTCAATTTATCGAAAGCCTACATGGAAAGGACAATACTTACATTTCAATAGCTTTTGTCCAAATAGCTTTAAACGCGGTCTAGTCAAGACTCTGTACTATAGAGCGAGAAGAATATGCTCTATAGAGAAATTAGAGGAAGAATTTGAGTTTCTTGAAAAGACACTGAAGAGAAATGGATACCCTCAAAGGTTCATCAACAAGTATGGAAGATCTGAAGTCAAAAATGTAAAACAAATCACAGTGGAAAAAAAGCCAATCTACTTTCAGCTTGATTATAAAGGTGAAAACATTACAGCGATGATCAACAGAAGGCTGAGTACATCACTAGCTATAGCTTATCCTGCAGCCAAGCTCGTTCCCGTCTATCAAACAACTTGCTCTTTGGTGCAATCAAAAATCGATAGATATCCCTCTCATGTGAACTCCAACTGCATATACAAATTTACATGCATCTGCGGGAGCAGTTACATTGGAAGGACAGAAAGAAGGGCATATCTACGATTTTCTGAACATGTACCAAAAAGCTTACGTCTAAAGGGAACAAATTCTTTAAACAGTGCCATCGCCAGGCATCTCCTCGACATGGGTCATGAGGTGGAAATCGAGAAATCCTTTAAAAATATCAATAGACAAAGGAGCTCCATTCTCCTCAAGTTTGCCGAAGCAATTTCTATCAAACGCTTCAAACCAGATTTATGTGTTCAGAAAGAAGCAGTTATCAGTCTTTCCTTGCCATGGTAACTGGATGTCTTTATTCTCTAATCTGATTACGTATTCTTTGTCTTTAACCTCACCCCTCCTTTTTTTTTAAATCTGTAATATTGCTTGTCTCTTGTTTCTATGACGTGATTTGAACTCAGTACATCGTTACCAAATTTATTAGTTACTCATCATCTTACTCACCTCTCGTCTTTATTACGTAACTCTTTTACCATTGTATGCATACATCTATTTTGTTTAAACTTGAACTGCCTGTGAAAAAACTATATAAGCGCAATTTTCTGAGCACTGTTCACTTACTGTGGAACCTTCTGTCAACTGACAACATGTAAAATTTGCAAGTATGTAAAAAACTTTTCTGTACGTAAACCTCACAATTTATTTAGGCTGTAAGCAGCTGATGAGAAGCCAACGAAATAAATGATGGTACCATATTATTCTGCACAAACCGCTGTTGTTCTTGCTTTATTTAAATTTATCAAGAGGAATAAATGCATGAAGAGATGTATGGCCGAAAACGCATTCCGAAAACATGGACCTCAACAGTCGTCATTCCATATAGAGCAGAGACGTCAGACGATATCAGAAGAGTACTCAATCAGCTCAACATTAGAGTTTTCTTCAAAACATCAGACACACTACAAAGCAACCTTGTCCATATAAAAGACCAAATCCCTAAAGATTCTCTATCTAATTGTGTCTATAAAATAAAATGCTTGGAATGTGATGCGATATACATCGGACAAACATCGGGAGAAATCAATATCGGAAGAAATGAACACTTTTGAGCATTGCTTCCACCACCGAGAAATCCGGTTGAACTAGAAAAACTTGAAAAATCATCAGCCATATGTCTACACGCTATAGAATCAGGCCACAAAATCGAGTTTGACATTATTCAAATAATCCAGTTAAACAATTCAGAAATCACAAAGAAAGTCTAATATCATCAGAAGCACTTGATATGATCAAATGGAATCCAAGTTGTTTGAATAGGAATGATGGACTAGAACAGAATCTGACCTGGTTACAGCAACTCCCTCCCCCATGAAGTGACAAAATCAACACGAATGTGATAAGCAAGTTCACTAGGTAAACACACACTGCTTTTATAATTTTACACACTGATCAAATCCAACAATATACACTTGGTTTTGTTATCTTTACCAATTGACCAACTTGACAACGAAAAATGACCCCAGACTGATGAACGATGATCAAGTTAGTAAACTTTATTTTGATATCATAACAGATGTACTATTACCTTTGTTATTTGGTTCAGTGATCTTCCTTGTTATTTTGACTTCCAATATGTCCCTTTTAACTTTACCTAAGTCTATTTTCTCACCCACTAACTCTTTGTTATATATATGCTTAGATTTAGTAAATTCCGGTTTAATAATACTTTGATAAAGCTATTAGCAAGCTTAAATAGCGAAACGTCAGTAAAAACAACAGTGTCGTTTTGTTTTCCATTCATTGAGAAATACAAAAACTTTTATTATAATGAATATCATACGTTCAGTAATAATAAAGTTAAAAGTAAGTAGGGAAAGTTGATCAAGTTAGGTTGTGATATTCCATTGACAGAGGTCACTCGGACACGTGTCATACATGTCAGGACATTGTCTTCTTCGTTGAACAGAGGATAAGGACAGGTAGTTAGGTAATAGTATTGCCAATCGATGAAGTCAGTGACCATTGGTTTGAGCCACATAAGGAGATATAAATTGTTGTTTGGTATGTGTCTCGAAACGCTAGGAACTAATGGCTCAAGACTGTTATTGACATAGTTTTAAATCAGTATCACTAGCACACATGTATTAACACTCCTTCTGAATTCCTAGATTGATCAAATTTTTATTACTGTTCTTCTTCATGTGCTTATTCTTTCTGCCGTACTGTTGCATTCATTGTGGACCCTTTGAAATTTTATTTTTCGTTATCTTTGTGTGCTAATATGAACTGTGTCAACTTGAACTGCCACACTTTGATGCTAAGCTGCACGCTGCAAATTTTTAGTTCAACAAAGGAATCTCTGAAAGTTGATAAACTGTCCAGTCCTTGTTGATAACTGATATACTGATCTTTGAATAGAGTAGTCTGGTCTTTTGGTAAGTAGTACAACTTACGGAATCCTTCGAAGTGAAGACGGGAGTAAAAAAAGGTTGTCTACTATCGCCAATGATTTTCCTGATTGCAGCAGACTGCATAATGCGACAAACAGCTGGCAACGAGGAAACAGGCATAAAATGGACTCACACAAAAAATTTGGAGGATCTGGACTTCACCGATGATATATGTCTGGTTTCCCACAATCTGAAAGATATGCAAGTGAATAGCAACAAGTTGACAGAAGAAGCATCCAGAGAAGATAGGACTTCAGGTGAACATAGAGAAAACAGAGGTGATGAAGATTCCTGGGCAACACCACCAACAGCAACAACAACAACAGACAACGATCAGCATAAATGGGAGGAACCTGAAAGAAACGACCTCCTTCACCCACCGACCTGGGAAGCATCGTTTCAACTACAGGCTGATGGGACTGACGAGGATATCAAGGCAAGAATCGGGAAAGCAAGACAAGCTTTCACTACTCTCAAGTCTGTGTGGAGGTCAACAGCACTCAGCATCAAAAATAAGATCCTGATTTTCAACTCCAATGTGAAGTCAATGCTACTTACTATACGGATCAGAGACTTGCACTGCGCGTCAAAAACAGCATCTCACTTAAACTACAAACCTTCATTAACAGTTGTCTTCGCTCAATACCACTCAAGATCAGATGGCCAGAGAAGATCAGCAACAGAGATCTCTGGGAGCGAACCAAACCAGCAGGAACCAATCGTGAAACAAATAGGCAGGAAGAAATGGAGATGGATTGGCCATACTCTGAGGAAACCATCAAGTGAGTGACATCACTAGACAATCCATTGCTCGAGTGGAACCCGAAAGGGAAGCGGCGAGTTGGTTGTCAATGCAAGGGTGACTTGGAGGAGGTCATGTGAAGAGGAGATGAAAGGGTGTGGGCAGACTTGTAGCCAGGTGAAGACTAGCAGAGAACCGAACGCAATGGAGATGCACGGCTGAAGCCCCATGTTCCTCTAGGAATTAAAGGAAACAATAATAACAATAATAATACATCCAGGAATAGAAATGGCATGTTTGATTCACGTTCTGTGGGGGGGGGATTTCATTGATGCGGTGAGCCGTGTAGAAGGTTTCGAGGACTGTTAAATATATAATTACGATTGTATTGCTTATGAAAATAAATCGTCCAAAAGAAAATTTTCTTCGCTGTTTCCATCTTTTTCTTATGTTACCGATTTGTCCAAGTGTAAATGACAGAAGACAAGGACCAGGCAACAGATCGTTTATTGAGAAAATCAACAGATATTTATATATATATATATTATTTTATGTACATTATTATTCGTTATTATTAACAGAGAAACAGCGTCTTCTGATTGGTTGTTGTTTTCTCACTGGCAGTTAATCCATCATCTCTTTCTGGCCAGTTCTTTAAAGGTCAAACCGTATATCTGCGAATCGTATCCGCCCACGCAAGAAGTCTTTGTTGTTGTTCTTTTCTCATGACCAAGATATGGGACGTAAAACATTGATGTGAATTGCTGTCTACCAATTTCGGCTAGCAGACAGCTCTCACCACACAAGTAGCTAGTCACAATTCGGCTGGTTTTAAACTGATTCAGCCATCTAAGTCGTTTCAAACCTGGTACACCAGTGATGAGCTTCATCTCAGCCGACTGAATCAGTTGTCTAGCGTTTGGATAACGTCAAACTGGCTAGCAGGCATTACTGGTTGATAGGAGTGTTATCTAACTACTCATTCATATAATTAAAGAGATCACATACTTTGGTCTGAATTATCTCACTTCCAGAAAGAAACTGTGATCAATTAATCACCGCGAACTGTGTATTTCACAAATTGTTGATTTGATTTAAGCGGTCACAAGTTTACCCGAGTATCTGGCGAGCCAGAAATAAGGTGAATGAATTGTCAAGTATTGGTTTTGTAGGGATTTTGTATTTGGTTGCTTGGAGGATTTCATCATGTACTGACATCAGTTAGAGAACCACTGGAAAACCTGGGAGTACTGGACAGCTGTTTTGTCAGCCTAGTTTTGGGACTCTTCATCAGCACGCGCCCGCCGCTGAAGAGTCCCAAAACTAGAACGAAACAGCTATCCAGTACCCCCATGGGTTTTCCAGTGGTTCTCTAACTTATGTCAGCTCGTGAATGAATTGCTTTGGCTGCCTGAGCTCAGTTATACCAGGTACACTACTGATGAGCTCAGCCATAAACAGGAGAAATGGCCGTCTGGTGTTTAGATCACCTCTATCTGATTGGCTAGCAAGCACTACTGGTTGATATGAATGGTATGCAACTACTACTCATTTCACTTAATTTAGTAGTATATAGTTAACTAATCAATTTAAAAGTTAGAATGATTACAAAAAAAGAGAAAAATATGAAGACAGGAGAGAAATTAGCTTACCTTGAATTCTTATTGTCTTTTTAAAAGTAAATATAGTCGTATTATCATAACGATTTGCAAAAATACACTCAACTATACATTGACCACGAAATTTGTAAATAGAATAACCGTTAGGTGGTTTAACAATTGCTTGTAATGAATTGATGAATTATACTGGCCTTTTGCGGTTCTGTACTAATTATACGACCATACCAGGTACCGTTTAATTGATCCTCTACATTGCTTGGTAATAATCCACATTTTAGTGTTTCTTTAGAATCTCTTGGTATGTCAATATTAGAATTGTCAATACCATTCAAAGTTCCGTGTAGATTGCACTCTGTAAAAAAGAATAATGATAGTAATGAAGTAAAGTATTGATTTTGACTGAATGAACATCCGGGTGTTGGCTTGCAGAGATATGATTGGTTACAGGATTTCATCATGAATTGACATCAGTAAGAGGACTATTGGAACACCATCAAGAGTACTTAACAGCCAGCTGTGTCGTCAGCCTAGTCTAGGACTCATGTGTAATACGCATCCATCCCACAGCTAGGGTTCGAACCCAAGACCTTCCGGTTACAAGGTGAGCTCTTAGACCATTAAGCCAGTGGGACTTGAATCTCCAGTGGCTACCAGCCCATGAATTCCAACTTCTACGATTTCAGGCACGACATAATGCTACTGGCACCAGCCAGTATGTCATCGCTGGCGAGTATTTGTCCTCACATCCTACCTGCTGTACCCCACTGGTCACGGCTCAGGTGGATAGTTACCTGGTTTTTAGTGGGAAATTGTGATTGAGTACTGGTGAAGGGTCATAAACAAGGGTGAAACAGTTATCCAGTATTCCAATGATGGTTTTTCAGTGGTTTACTAGCCGACGTCAGCTTATGAAGAAAAGGAAAGCCCGACAAAAAGCGTATGAATTAAAGCAGATAGGAGTAAGGCAAGGCTACCTACCATAGTAATCTTAAAATAACGTGAACTGGTAACTAGCAGATAATCCCTGCCATGCATCTAGTTCTTGATGGTGATGCCGATTGAATGGTAGCAGTCAAGATTTTGCACATGACTTCGGTTACTTCCTGATTACTAATCAATGCATTCATTACTGTTCTATATTATTAGCATATTATTATTATTGTTCCCTTGGGTTACGAGGACTAAATAGCACTACGACAGCATATCTCCACTTCATTCTATTCTCTAAGATCCTCTTCACCTAGCCGAATGATTGCTCAAAATCACCCACCTCCTCTCAAAACGATCTCCTCCATGTCACACTCGGACACACACCGAACTCGTAGTTGCCAATTCGAGTCCCAATCGAGACTTTGACTAGTGCACGATGTTACGAGATGGTCTCATAAGTGACTTGTGTCCCATCCATCTCCATTTTCTTCTGCGTATTTGTCGAGCAATAGATTACCGGTTGATTCGCGCCGCCCTCCACCATTTCCTTGTTGTTAATTCCTTCTCACCAGCCAGCCAGCCACCTAATCTTCAACATGGAGACAGTGAAGGGGACAGCTGTCGATAAACGTCTGTAGTGGCTTGTCGGAGGTACTTTTTCGTGATGCGCCCCACCATGTTTCAAACCCATATAGAAGGAATGACTGACTGATTTTACATTTGTGTTGAACAGAATCCGAATCTTTTTATGTAGACTTCATTGGAGTGCAGAAGATTTCCAAACTGATTTCAGAGCGATGAAGGTTTGTCTCGATTACTGTCCCACAGGAGGCCAACAGCAGCGATGCCAAATAGATCAGTAACAAATCTCCTGATTACAATACTGGTTGAGGGTATTTGAAATCTCATAGGGGACACCAATCCCATCGATACTGCTGATACGTCATGGTGAAGAGTACCAGCAAGCTTGTAGTCTGAGTCTACGGCATCCTGCTGACTGCATACGACTATCAAACATTACATCTGAGCTCTATTCAGTCCAAGGAAGAGAGAAAAATCATGAAACAATGATCGTCAACTTCATTGTGCCAAATGCTAACACATCTCTAGAATATGGATTATAGAGTAATTTTTAAAGTCCTCATGAAATCATTCCACATAATGAAATATTTCATTTGGGTTACTCCCTCATTTTAAGACGTACAACTCCTAAGTAAAACATCACCATTGTTTGTGATGATATTAGATGGTTGGAGGCAATCGGCAGGATGGTGGCCACATTGCACAACCTGACTGATAGAATTCAGTCTGCACCAAAGAGAGGACTATACGCATCACACTAGTTACTAGTGTCAAATCAAAACATCACCATACCAAACACCTTATGATCAATCATTGAGAATAAATCATCACATTATAGAGTTGGTAAAAAACGTTCACATTACTGAAGTTATTTCAAATTTTTCGTTAATTGAGATTACATTGAATCAAAATACCTAGTATGTCCTTTGATAAGTTGGCTCCAAGTATAGACACTTCAGCGATGCTTGAAAATTTCACACAGTCTAATTTTCGACTTGTCAACTGGATGGCGTGCTTGCATTCCATGTTAGTGAACATCCATTCTCTGAGACTCAAGGATTGCATTCGTCGTCTCATCAAATGCCAGACCACCATTCTGTAGGGAAGTGAGGTGGGTATAAATTCTTATTTTCAAGTGTTGGTTTGTAGGGATTTGATTGGTTACAGGATTTCATCATGAGCTGACATCAGTTAGAGAACCATTGGAAAACCTGGGAGTACTGGACAGCTGTTTCGTCCTAGTTTGGGACTCTTCAGAAGTAAGCACCCACCGGGATTCGAACCCAGGACCTTCTGGTTACAAGGTGAGCTCATATACCATTAAGCCACTGGGACCCGATCCAATGGCACATGAATTCTAACTTCTGCCAATTCACGACATAGCGCGACCCCTAGCCAATGTCTTCGGCGAGTATTTGTCCTCACGCCCGACCTGCTGCATCGTACTGGTCACGACTTCTCACTAGAACCCCACTAGCTCACTAGCGACTTGCCCTATTCAGGTGGGTAGTCACATGAGGTTCTAGTGAGAAGTCGTGACCAGTACGATGCAGCAGGTCGGGCGTGAGGACAAATACTCGCCGAAGACATTGGCTAGGGGTCGCGCTATGTCGTGAATTGGCAGAAGTTAGAATTCATGTGCCATTGGATCGGGTCCCGGTGGCGTAATGGTATATGAGCTCACTTTGTAACTAGAAGGTCCTGGGTTCGAACCCCGGTGGGTGCTTACTTCTGAAGAGTCCCAAACTAGGACGAAACAGCTGTCCAGTACTCCCAGGTTTTCCAATGGTTCTCTAACTGATGTCAGCTCATGATGAAATCCTGTAACCAAATTCTTATTTGTTTAAGTGAAGTTTTGCACTTCCTGTGTCGACTGGTCAAAAATATTTGTCCTGTTTTGAGAAGTTATCTACTGTAATAGATGCTTCAACGATGCTTTCAGATAAAAATAATATACTGTACTGTTCATAATGCTACTAATCAATAACAGAAGTTCAGCGATTATCATGTACATAGTTTAAGACGACTGTATTACCCTTATATTGTAATTGGCGCTTAAAATGTTTGAAAAAATCAGTCAAACATTCTTTCACTGATAATCTGAATAATACTGAAAGATCAAATATGGAATCCATTTTACATTTTTGAATATCACAGGCAGAATAGATGTTATCAAAACCAGAATCGGAAGTGCAAGGTACACCACCAATCAAAAATCAGTTTGGAAAATCTTCTGCACTCCACCGAAGTATAAATAACAAGATTCGGATTCTGTTCAACACAAATGTGAAGTCAGTCAAGTCATTCCTTCTATATGCGTTTGAAACATGGTGGGCACGTCACGAAAATTAATTCTGACAGGCCACTACAGACTTTTATCAACAGCTGTCCCCTTCACTGTCTCCATGTTGAAGATTAGGTGGCTGGCTGGCTGGTGAGAAGGAATTAACAACAAGGAAATGGTGGGGGACGGCGCGAATCAACCGAGAATCTATTGCTCGACAAATACGCAGAAGAAAATGGAGACGGATGGGACACACACCACTGAGGAGACCATCTCGTGACATCGTGCTCCAGACAGAGCCTAAACTGGGACCCGAATGGGAAACGACGAGATGGACGTGTGTCCTAGTGTGACATGGATTAAATCGTTTTGGGAGGTGGTGAGAGATTATGGACTGTCGTTGAGCTAGGTGAAGAGGATCTTAGAGAATAGAATGAGTTGGAGATATGCTGTTGCAATCCTATTTTCCACTTGGAACCCAAAAGGACAGTATTAATAATAATAAAGTTACTTATGAAATGCAGTAACTTGAACTCATACGGCAAAATTCTGTCTTATTGTTTTAAAACAAGCAATAAAGGTTAATAAAGCAGGATTTAATGAATTCATCAAATTTCTGTAGAACTCGTCAGCTGAATACTCTACATACACGGATATATATACTTTTGAAATCACATTGGGAGATATAGGACTGATAAGTAGTAAATAAACTACATTGAATTAGTCATGCAGAAAGACAGGTGCGAATGTTTTTCCAGGTCATGTTCAATTAGATAAGGGGAGAGAGAGTATGGAAGATCAAAATTAAGATAAATTGCATTACGCTTCAATTACATCACTTAGATAAACAATTAGACATTAGAGAATTTAACAAGAATTGCAACCAGAGGGATGTCAATAGTAATAGTTATAATAACAATAATAATAATAGTGTTCAAGTGGGTTAAGATAATCCTACTGATAAAGGATAGTTTTAAATGAATCAAGAATAATAATAATGAGAATAATAATAGTAATAATAAAATAAAAATAATAGGTAGAATAATAAGTAAAATGTATTACCATGGTAGATTCAGAGTCACGACCATCTCCTTTTGTACACAGAGACCTGGTTTGTAAACTCGAATTGCACAAGCCTCTGCAATTGCAAGCATCTTCTTGTTTCTTTGTCTGCTGACAATAGTGAATGACTTGACTGCGTCGATATCATGCCCGTAATCCACAAGATGCTTTGTTATTGAGGATTTGGCAAATGCTCCATCATGCGAGTAGACAATCTCCTTTCCGTACGACCTATGTATTTGCTTCCACAAACACAGTTTGAAGTGTTGAGGATTGGCGAGTACTAGTCTTTCCCAGATTGTTGAAGCACTCGCTTAGTGGTGTTAAGGAAAACAAGTTTTGCAGTAATAATAAGTTCTCTTGATGGCTTTGTCGAGTCTTCGTTTGACTACTTCCTGTACATCATCTCCTTTGAACGGCAAGTTGATATAGACAGGTTTCTTCGGAACTGTTTACTTATCAGTCCTATATCTCTCAATGTAATTTCAAAAGCATATATATCCGTGTATGTAGAGTATTCAGCTGACGAGTTCTACCGAAATTCGATGAATTCATTAAATCCTGATTTATTAACCTTTATTGCTTGTTTTAAATTCATATCGGGAAATAAATGTTTCCGATTCTTATTGTTTTCATTTCAGCTTTTGAACAACAGCTTTTTTCTGAGAGAAAAATAACTTCTTCAGACGTTTTAGATGACATCCATGTTTGTTCATTTCTGGTGTTTATAACTTCATATATACATGTGTGCTTTTAAGCATAAATAGTCATGTCCAGGGGTTTACTGAAGTAAACATAGATCTAATTTTGATTTACACTGCTACTAATCGTTCCAATGTAGTCCACAGTGAGTGAATTACTAATTCTTTGTAATTTGTGGTAACTTTCAACAGAATTCATAATTTGCGTTTTGTCTTTGAACTCACCAACTGGATGTACCTACATCGACAAGGAATGATAGTGTTTCTAATGAAACTTGCATCAATCACCCATAGATTAAAACATATCAAGTAGCAGCATGTTGTTAACATTTTGGGCATTGTAGAAGTGTCTGTACTAGAAACCGGCATATCAGCAAAGACATAGAACTTCTGTACGAGATGAAGTAGTTATTCCAGTGTTAGTTAGCAAGGATTTAATTGGTTATAGGATTTCATTATAAGTTGATATCGGTTATACAATTATGTGGTTAAACAACGTCAGAGTACTGCAAAACTATTTTGGGTTTCTACGATCCTATCTTATAACGGGAAGTCCCTCAGATTGGAACTCCGGTGAATGTGTGCAGTTGAAGAGTCACAAACTAGGCTGACAAAACAGCTATCCAGTACTACACTGGTGGTTTTCTCATGGTTCTCTGACCAATAATTATAATAATAATTTGCTTTATTCCAAAACAGTACTTGTGATACAGAATGGAATTCTCAGCATTTTTACTACATCCAGTTAGTACATTATCAATAAATAGAATCCTACATAGATTAAGGAAATCTCAGTTCATTATGACAACAACATATTGGCATGTCAGTAGCAAAGCCAAAGCTGAACAGTGTTTGAAGGTGTTGGAAAAGTAGGAGCTATCATATTTACTGGCGTAAGCGAGAGAAAGTAACAAAGTAGCACATAACGGAAAAAAAAGAGAGAGAAAAGGAACAGAAAGAAAGAGAATGTTGTACCTATAAATGATGTGAGTTGGGAAGACGAGATCCAGTTGTACTACTGACTATTTAATGAATTATAGGTATCACGCCTAATTCTTTCTTTATCGCATAGAACACGAGCTAAGTAGGGTATGGTTGAGTTTTTGTACTTGCTGGTGAGAGCATATAGTTTTCTATATAGGCTTCTGGTTTTACCTGATGAGATGCAGTGGGAGAGTTGTGAGTGAAGAGGGTGGTGTGAGTTAGATAAAATGGATTTGGCCCATTTTTCACATGAGTCCATGTGCCTGTCGACCAGAATATTAACAAGCTGGTTAAGTGGCATGTTGCTTACCCTGCTGACAACCTTTAACATCCTGCGTAATATGTTATAGTCTTTCTTCAGTAGCCCGGGAAAAACTAAGGGAGAACAATAGAGAATAATAGACAGAATGCGAGAGTTAACGAATTGTAGGAGTAAGGGTTGGGTTATACCAGAATGTTTTAACTTCTTGATGTAGAAGGTAAGACGGAATATTTTCTTAGAAATTGCTAAGATATGAGATGACCAGGAGAGATCAGCAGATAGAATGACGCCTAGGTATTTAATTTCCGATTTGGTTTCTATTTCAGTGCCGTCTATGTTGCATACCTCGTGAGAGCCAACCAATTTGTTTAGGTCGGATTTATGCCTAAAGGTGAAATTGAGTGTTTGGCATTTGGAAGGGTTTAGGATAAGACCTTTTCCTTGGACCACTGGCTGATTTCTGACAGAAAGCCATTAAGTTTAGAGCAGTCGCTTTGACATTTGATAGGCAAAGATACAGACATATCGTCCGCTCAAATAATAATTAGTCAACACAGAATACAAAAATTAACTTGAACCAATAAGAACTCTATTGCCTACCTCACAAGAGGTGGCTATCTTGTCTCATTGACCGAATAAATAAAAAAGTCGGTGGTAACAGGTTCGCCTACTGTAGATACAAGTAAATCCAGCTGATGAGTCTCAGAAAAGATGAAACTCACGCCTCGGATTCTGTTTCTAGACACTCAATCATCAAATAACACAAACAAAACAAACAAAATAAAATAAATTTCTCACCGCCAACATACTTGTAATATCTATAGATTTATTAAACTTGTATATAATTCTGTTTTCATCAGCCTTCAATTCACATTGGATCTGCAGTCTATCAGTCATATTATAAACTGTATTACCTATAGGTGGTTGAATCAATACTTTATTGTCTTTTTTCACAATAGATATTGCATTAGACAAGCCACTGATTATTTGTGCTTCCCAATATCCATTGAATAAACTTAAATAACTTTTAGGCAATAGACTACATTCGAATGTTTTATTTGAACCAAGTGATACAATTTTATTGAATTGATCAATTCCATCCAATGAACCTTGAAGATTACAATCTAAAATATATAAAAAAACAGAAGAAAATATCAAA
>CALYDE020000727.1:0-15995 GCA_944472155.2 Trichobilharzia szidati
ACGGTATGCATCAGAAAGTACGCACCCGACCTTTGGGTTGGTGGAGAGTCCCAGACTAGGCTGATAAAACGACTATGCAGTGCTAACAGGTCTTTCCAATGGTTCTCTAATCGATTTCAGTTCATGATGAAATCCTGAAATGATATAGTTCGATCCAATCCTCGGTGATATTTTGTATTCACTTCTTTTGATTGAACACTAGTGTAACGTATCTAGTCCTATCTTCGGTGCAGACTGAATTCTCTCAGTCAGGTTTGCAATGTGACCATCATTATAGGTAGCTCGCCATCATGGTGCACATTGATTTGATGATATTTGATAGTTGGAGGCAATTGGCATGAAGCCTTGGACCCAGGTTTCATGCTAGTAGGTACTAACCAGTCAGGTAGCACAGTGGTTAGGATTCCCGCCGACCATGCACATGGTCCGGGGTTCGATTACCTGCCGACGCACACCCGATATCTATGGTCGGCCTGTAAAATTTGGGCTACCGATATCCATGCTGAAAATTCCATACTTCTACCAAAAGTACTGTGTGGAATCAAGCTGTAACCAAAAATAAAAAATAAAAAAAAAGTAAAAATAAAAATAAAAAAGGAAGCTGTGCCTGCGACCTTTAAGAAACTCTTGTCCTAGGTCCAAGGATTCCTTCCGATTGCCTTCAACTATCTAATATATTCACTTCCTTTAACAAAGATACGGTAACTGGTTAAAAGTGATTTAGAATCGTGCATGAGAAAATTATGAGATTGAATGACAGTATGAATTGGGATAAGCCCAGCGCAATATACGAAAGTGGAAAGTGAGGCAACTTAGTGATTGAATAACATCACCACTGAAATGTGACCTATGGCTATGCTTGGATAAATCAAAAATATCTTACAGAAGTTGAAGTGGATAACTGCCAGACAAAACTATGCCTTTCATAAAAGGAAGTTAACCAAGAACTAGATATTCTATCATTAAAATGTTTAACATTTACTAAGTAGTATCACCTCCTCTAATATAATTATAATAATACTTATTCTTTGGGTTCTGGAGTGGAACATTTTATCCTACTCTGCGATTACCTATCAATTTTCATTTCTTCTACTTCACATAATCTATTCCATGTACGCTTCAGACTCAGGTCCAACTAGTTATTTCCCTTTCGCAGTTCCATTCAAGAGAAGGCCCGGAGCGTGGTATCGTTCGACAGTCTCCTCAGCGTATATCCAATTCATCTTCAATTGTTTTTGCACATTTGTTGAGACACAGATTCTTGATTGGTTAGCTGCTCTGTCAGAGTTCCTTATCACTAATACTTTCTGTCAGGATATCAGATCTTCAGTGTGGAAAGAACGCAACTTTTAATGGAACTCTGCATCAAGCTACCGGAATTACTTCCGGTGACTTGTACATCAAGTCTCTAAACCATATATAGAAGCAGTAATAAAAGATATTTACTCAAGCACAATTAATCTGTTCGCTAGAACCGTTTTGCATTCTTTGGAATATTGGTAACTGGTAGGAGCAGATGGAATGATTTGAAAAGCAGTTATGCAATTGAATAGATAAAACAATTTAGTTTATATTTTGGGGATAATGAAAATTTGGTCACGTTTAATCGAAATAGATCTATTATTGTCATTGTGTCTTCTATTAATTTCATGAAATCGCTAATGCGGGTACAAAATATTCTGACAATAAAGTGAATAATTGTTACCCGTATGGTATATACTTAGGGTTTATGCTTATTAGCATGTGCTCTCTCAGTACATAGAGAAGAAAGAAGTATTGAATTATGGTATGTTTAGAGCTTCAACCACATATTTTGTAACAGACTGACTAGGAAGAAAAGGTTTTCGGTGAACAGAAGTCGTGCTGTAGTAGTGCCGAGAGTGTATATCGCAATAACCAAGACACTCTACTAGAACTCAAGCAGCGACTTAACAGTTTATAGGGAGTTATCGTCTGAAATAATGACAACCGGTGGTGTCCATCAGGGATGCCTATTGTTTAATCTCATCATCAGAATTGATCCAGATTGATTTGAGTGATTTCAAGACTGCAGTCTCATTATTGTGAGGTAAGAAGATGATGTTGTCCTCCTAGGTGAAGATGCTGATAAAATACGAGGTCTTCAAAACATTTCGAGCAGAAATCTCGGTGTGTTTGGTACAGGATTCGTCTCCGCCAAAGTGTAAGACGGTGCTGCGGAACTGATCTCCATCTGCTTTCAGTTTACGGATAGGAATTAAAGTGGTAGAACGTGTTGACCACTTCGCCTGTTTGAGAAGCTTCATCAACTTTAGCCAACTGATTGCTGATGAAATCTCAGCACAGATAGAAAATGTTTGTGTGACATTTCACAACTTGCCTGATATCTGATGTAGACCTGGTATCCGTCTGCCGATCACAAGACGCATGTACTACGCAGCAGTTTGTTCTGTACTTCTTTATTCCTCTAAGACATTATCACTGAAGATGTCAAAAGGTTATCTGTTTGTGATCATATAGATCCACGTTCTGCCTGCCGTGTTGATTAGTTCAATATGGTGAGTACTATTGAGTTTAGGCGTAGAGGGGGGCTGAGTCAATCAATAAGGTTGTGAAGCTGTATCATACGGAGTCACCGACTTTCTGATCTACCAATGTTAGATGTCACAAGATGAGGTTGGAAAAGAATTAGGGTGGTCAAAATTAAGTGCGGCATCAATCCATGAAGTCGTCTACTGTTGGTTTGAGGCATGTCCTTGAGATGCGAAGAACTAATGGCTTTAGACCATTGATGATATGGCTCAAAACCCTTCTCAGTGGACATGCATACAGTATTCGTAGCCGCCTACGTTGAATAAGTCATGGCGTTTTCCCATGTTATTATTCTTTATCTCGTACATTTATGCTCAAACTAGTTTTGATTAGTTGGAAGCTTTCATCACGAGCTGTTATCAGTTAAAGAACCGCTGTAAAAACCTGGGAGTACTGCTATTTCATGAATTGGCAGAGGTTAGAATTCACGTGTTGGTCATTGGATAGCGTCCCAGAGGCTGAATGTTCCACGAGATCGCTCGCCTTGTAACCAGGGGGTCCTGGGTTCTGACCTCCTGTAATGGGTGGGTACTGCTGAACAGTTCCAAACTAGGCTGACGGAACGGCTGTCCAGTACTCTCTGCAGCTTTCTGAGTGGTCCTCTAATAGTATCAGCTCTTGATAAAACCTTCCAACCAATCAAACACAATCCCTACAAAACCAATGCTTGAAAATCATACTAGTTTTCTCGAATATCTTTGCTTTCTAACTTTTTGTGCCACGTGGAGTGTAACAACTTGAACGGCAACATTTCCGTGCAATTTTCTATGTTGAAACTAGGTTAGTCATTTAGTGTCAGGCAGAAACACTAGCTTGTTGCCAGGTAAAGCATGGAAGCCTAATGAATGAATGATTACTTCTCTTGCAGTCTGTGATTCATGAATAAACACATAAAACAAGATTCTGGCTGGCTGGCTGCCTTTGACATCTCCATCCGTTCCGCTCGCCTGTAGTTGAAATGATGCTGGATAAGTGAAGGAAGTAACCTCTTTCAAATCTCTCCCGTTGATGCTGATTGATGCTATTTCTTATTTTATTTCGATTTACAGCTTGATTCCACACCGTATTTTCAGTACAAGTGTGGAATTTTCAGCATGGATATCGGTAGCCCAAATTCAGGCCGACCATAGATATCGGGTGTGCGCCGGCAGGGGACCGAACTCCGGACCATGTGCATGGTCGGCGAGAGTCCTAACCACTGTGCCACCGACGCACAGTTGCTGTTACACTAGCAATCCTTCCGCATTTTCCTTGGCATCTTTACTTGATGACTAGTCCTTACCAGAGTTCCTTGTTGCTAACACAATTTCGCCGGCCATCTGATCTTCAGTATCGAGGGAAGGCAGACGTTGCTAAAATGCTTCTGATAACTCGTACACCAAGTCTCTCAACCACAGAGAAGCATGACTCAACAATATGTTAATGGCAGTAGATTTCTACATGGATTTCAGAATAATATCGATCTGCCTTGCTTACCCCCCCTTTCACTCACTTATCATTCTATTTTTTCAGACAGTACACTAAAGCATTCAATGAATTCACTTCAATGGATACGTGAATTTCCCTAAGATTCCGAAATGTCTAAAGAAACTGAAATAAAGACATAAAACTAAAATCTGGAAACGAAAAATCTCTACCAAACTTTAATGATACTTTCCTCTTTTTTTCTCGTCTTCATGAATTCAATGGAGTTTGAAACACACACACACACGCACACACGAGACAAACATGAGGGGAATCACGAACACGGATTGTTTCATTCTTTGTTCAATGCTCATATGAAAAACACTGAAATTCGTTTTACTTTTACGTTAAAACTTATAGAAGAAATTTAATGTAATATATATATATATGTATGGATACATATTCTGAAAGTTTTATTGTTTAGTTTCATGTGAAACTGTCTGAGTTTTGCAAAAAAGAAAAAAGAAAATCCATTTGAAAGTTGCTTTTATTATTTTTCCTAGGCAGATTTCAATTTCTAAAATTGTCACTAGTTATAGCTTTATTTAACTTTTGAAACGCACAATAAAGCCAACAAGAGAAGTGTCAGATCAAAGCAAGAACAATATAAGCAAGGATAAGAGGCATAAAAGTTGAATCCCTTTTATTTGAAAACTTCTTTTCACCCATAGACTGCCTGAAATGTCATCATTATTATTAATGAAATAAGAAAATGTACATTCTCTGCATACTGAAATCTATCGGGTAGGTGAAACATATAGAATCCCTACAAAATAATTCTTGAAAATTAATCTGATGACCACTAGTGACTTGCAGCAGAAAGGAGTTTCCTGGAATTCTAGTAAGAAGTCGTGGCGAGTGAGTTTCTTCCAGTCAAATGTGAGGGTGGATGTCCCGACGATGACATTGGTTGGTGGCCACGCTAAATCACGAATTAGAGAAGTTAGAATTCATGGGCTGGCCAATGAGTCGGGTCCCAGTGGCTGAATGCCTTGTAACCGGGTGTTCCTTGGTTTGAAACATAGAGGTGGGTGCTTACTTCCGATGAGTCCCAAACTAGGATGAAACACCTATCCAGTACTCTTTGCTGGTTTTCAATCGTTCTCTAACTGATATCAATCCATGGTCTAACCTAAAGACAAAAAGAACCCCTACAAACTAATTCTTGGGAGTTATGAGCATTTAGACCTGATAAAATTGAAATACAAAGAAACGTCGTAAAAAAGCAAATAAATACATCCAAAACATAAATCACATAGGTCAAAATAACGTGGTTTCAGAAAGTCTGATCTAAATTCATATAATACTTCAAACATTGTTTCATTGAAGTGTGGCAAGTGATTGTCCTATACCTAAGTATTGTTTGAGGAATTTACTGTGTATATGTAATAAAGAGGTACAGTTTTGGTTCAGTAGTGAGCTCCATTTTCAAACAGATGGCGTTGCGATGCAAAGTCCACTAGGGCTTCCGCTTACAGATATGTTTTTGGTAAGTCTAACATATACTGCCTTAAAAAGTGTATTCGGAAAAGCTGAAATATACCTGCACTTTGTGGGTGATATATGTGTAGTACGCAGAGATAAAGTCGAAGCGCAAATAATATTAGAAGAATTTAATTCGTGCTATGCTAGTGTAACAGAAACTAGCATCAATCAGAATCAACGGGAGAGATTTGAAAGAGATTCCTTTCTACACTTATTCAGCCAGAAAGCATCATTTCAACTACAGGCGAGCGGAACGGATGGAGATGTCAAAGGCAGCCAGCCAGCCAGAATCGGAAAGGCGAGATACGCCCTCATCAACCTGAAACCAGTTTGGAAATCTTCTGTCACTTATTTGGCATGCATAACAAGATTCGGATTTTCAAAATAAATGTAAAGTCAGTCAGTTAGTTCTTCTATATGGATCAGAAACGTGGAGTGTGTGTCACAAAAAGGATTTCCAACAGCCTACTGTAGACTTTTATTAACGGCTTCCTTCGCTGGCTGCATACTGAAGATCAAATGGCTGGTTGCCCAGAAAGAATTAGTAACAAGAAACTCTGGCTACAAATCAACCAAGAGCAGACTGCTCAAAAAAAATGTAGGTGAAAATGGAGATGGATTGGGTAAATGATGAGGAGTCCATCGAGTGACATCGCGCACGAGACAATCGCACTAGTCGGGACCGAATGGGAAGCAATGAGTGGGTCGTCGGTGCTAGGCGGACATGGAAGAGATCCTGTGAGTCGGAGGAGATGAGAGATCAGGATCAGTCGCGGGTCCAGCCGAAGAGGACAGGGGAAATCAGAACAAAGTGGAGATGCGTTGTTAAAGCGGCGTGTTTCACTTGGAACCCAAGGAAATGATAATATAATGACATATAATGTAACATTTACAGCGGAAAATGAAGATATAGATACTATACACTTCTTCGATGTAAATATGCTTGAACGGGCTTATGGAACTGTAAAGAGATCTATGTATAGAAAGCCAACTTAGACGGGACAATTAGTACATTTCAAAGGTTCGTTTCAGGCCAGTACAAAAGGAGCCTGACTAGGTAATTATTCGACAGCGCAAGCAGCAGACAAGATTACTAAGAGGAACTCTTGTGAAAGACACTGGTGAGAAATAGGTATTAGGAAAGGTTTGCAAATAAGTATGCAAAGGATGATAAATAAAAGGTGATGTCGGATACTGTTTCTAAGAAAAGGTTTTTATATAGAGTCACTAATAAAGAGAGATAACGTTATTGAACTGGAGGAACGTTGCTAGGAGAAGGTAATTAAATGAACCTGTTATGAAACTTATTTGTTGTTCAGTAACACAACAAAGGGGATAGTTCAAGCAACAGGCAGATATAAGATACTGATTCTCGCTAATGAGTCATACAGGATGACGTCTAAGTTGGCGAGAGTGGCACTAGTTCCTTTTACGCTGTAGATATGCCTTATCGATGAGTGCTAATAATAATAATATGTCGGTAGGGTCACAGGTGAGTACAGATGAAGGGTCCTAAACAAGGACTAGCGCTGCTTCCGGAAGACTATTCTGTGCCTCAGAATATTATGTGCGGCAACCGATGCGAGAATGTCAGAAAACGTACTGGCAATACCAGGATTGTCTATTTCATCTCCGACAAGGAAGCAAAACAGCAAGGTAACAAGGCACAAAGTCTATGAATAAACGATATTAATACCTCTGATAGTTTTCATCCAGTCTTCTGCCAACCAGCATACGATTAAGCAACGACTGAGATTGTTGTTGTCTACCAAATGGAAATCATTTAGAATAAACAAACCAGATGTTGCTTATTCATTATTCACCGGCATTAACACATGCTTACCCAGAGTTGATCGTTACGGTATTCTGGGTTTATATACCTTGGTGAAGGCTGTATTGTCTTAGTGTTTATGTCCTTGTGAGTATGAGTTCATTACATAAACCTGTGGGGAGAACCTGTTCTTCCTTTAGTCTTCCTAACTTTCTGGTTACTTTATTATTTATTTCTACTTTCCTTCAGTTTCTGAAATTTTTATTTCAAACAATGGCTGTTACGTACATAATAATTCAAGCTACAGATCTTTATTTCCACTCAACCGGTGGTGGTGATTTTGAAACTGAAAGGTCAAGTACCTAAACTAGCTAAGTCTAATTGGATCTAGCAATTCAGCGACTTCTGTGGAGTCACTTATACTGACCACTGCTCTAGGGACTTAATTTTTCCTGCTCAGAATCACCTACCATCGCAGCTAAATAAAGGAGCTATTAAAACCATCAATTATTCTACATTAGATTACCTCGTCTACACAGGCCACAAATCTGGCTGGCATTGAAGTATCCTCCTCTATCATCTACTGGATATCGAATAAATTAAGGAAAGCCTTTAGATACCGAACACTCCATATAGCAGTGGTCATTGCAGTTCCCCTGATTCAACTTGATCTCTGTATGCTACTCTGGCCTGCTCTGTAGGCTATAAATTCATGAATTCTGTTACTTCTCTTAATTCTTCGGATATTCAGCTTAGTGCTAACACTAACGTATGTTTTCTGTTACTGATACTTTTGAAGCGTAATCTGACGATACTACTGATTTAATGTAATTTAAAATAGCATTAATGGTGTTAATAAGAATATTTCTTCTAATTATTACTGTAGGACCTGGTGACGAATTTATCGTAAAGATATAATCTTTGTCTTTTGTTAGTTTCCTTAAAATCAATCTAAATCTAACTTGAACAGCCCTGATATTTTAAAAGAGAACATCTCAACTTTAGTTTATCCTTAAACTCATTATGGGAATTCTTTTGTAGTATGGTCTTCTTTCAATAAACTTCTTCAAATACAAAATTTACTGAGTTTCTATAAAGTAGGGGACTTCAACAATGCACAGGCAGTTCATGCAATCAACAACTTACCAACCACTACTCCTACTCTAATACTTTTCAAGAAGTTTTCAAGTGAATTAGCTGTTCACACAATTTAAAAACAAAATCATTACCACAAGATAGCAAGTGACAGGGTTGTGTGATGTTGAAGAACAGTTGTTTTCGACTATTTCTGAAAACAACAAACAATATGATAGCAAAAGTTTATCCATCATTCAGATTGATACAGATCAATGATGTCCAATGATTAGGCGAGAAAAAGACCAGTGCTCAGTTAATTGATGAAGTATTCTCCTGCAAAATGATCAGAGAAATCTCATTGATGCAAAGAATTGTATAGTATAGAAAATCAAAACATATGATTCAGCGAAGAGACTCTTTTCAACAACGAATTTATCATCAAGCTGTACAGTCGTATACATATGGTTTTTAAGAAGTTATATCCGGTGAGGGAATTAAATCATAGGTGTGAATGCATATAATAATAATATGAAATGCAATTAAAACTAAAATGTTTGTGATTATAATCGTAGTTAAATGTCAAGTGGCAAAGCAAATTAATGTCGTATATAGAATACATGGAGGATTTCATCATGAGCTGACATCAGTTAGAGAACCAGTGAAAACCAGGGAGTACTGGACAGCTGTTTCACCCTAATTACAAGGCGAGCTCGTAGACCATTGAGCCACTGGGACCCAATCCGATGGTCCTTGAATTATAACTTCTGCCATTAATTCATTGGATGGATAGAACTTGATAAAGGTTGTGCAGTTATAAGATTAGTAGACAAATCGAATAAAATAAAAACGTTACGTAACATTGTGTGAAATTTAATAGCATAGAATCTAATGTTGTAAAAAGGAATTGATTTAGAATGATAAGTGGAACAAGTGAAATAATACCGGGGACAATTAGAAATGAGGATCGTAATAGTAACAATTGACTAATAAAGGAGAGTATACAAATTGAATAGAGAAAAATGAAAAAATGAAAAATTGGTAGAGCTAAAATATGTTTCGATAGCCAAAGCTTCAGCAATACAGATGAGTCGAATACGTAGGGATTTGGGCAAATTACTCTTTGCCTTGTAGATGACTTTAAAAACGGAGGCTATAGAGATAGGGTGATCATTATCAACCAGAATCTCAATGATCGCGCTTCTTACTGCTCTACTTCCACCTCTTCTTAACCGTGCAGGATAGTGTTCTTGCACCCTCTTGGACAAAACTCGAGTTGAACGATCGACCTACCTAGCTCCACAATAGCAGGTGAATTGATAAGGACACATAGAGTTGATCAACAGCGGGATCTTGTCCTTCAGGTTATTGAACAGTAGTGGTCGACTAGTAGAGGCTATTCTCAGAGATGCAGCAGGGAATGTTCTTTTCAGGGACTGTGATATCCTTCGTTTCATGATATCGAAAGCTAAGTCCCCTTTGAATTGCAAGCTCATGTAAAGTATTTTCTTGGGTACGGTTGATAAGTCACGTTTTTAGGATTTGAATGAATATTCTTATCTATAAAACGTGGTGGAAATCCATTTTCTGTTAGGGTTTTCCTCAAGATGTATAACTCATCTTCCACAGTATCAGGGCTACATATGCGCCAAATAAGAGTGGCAAGCAACCGGACCAGGTTTCGTTTTCGACCAATGGCTATCCAGCTGTAGAAATTTGTCAGCTGACCATTCCATGACAGCTTACGATAAATCCATCTCTTCAGAGTTCCATCGGTCCTCCTTGGTAAGTTCACATTGAGGAAATGAATGCTAGACTCGTTCTCCATTTCAAGTGTGAATTTCATCGCCGGATGGCGACCATTAAATACATCTCACATATTATTCAAGTCACAAACACTATTACAAATAATAAAGGTGTCATTTACACACCTTTTATACATTAGAAAGCTTTGGATTATAGGCTTCAGCTCACCATTTTCTAGACTGGACATGAAACAGTCTGCAAGGAGAGGACCCAAGGGAAAACCCATTGCAATACCATCCTGCTGTCTGTAGATTGCTTCATTGAAAGTAAACTGAACATTCAATGTACATCTCAAAAGTAGTTCTTTCAGATCTGTAGTGGGTATCCCTATATTCAATTTGTTGTCTCCAATATATTTGCATATAAGACATATGGTTTCGGTCAGTGGAACGTTCGTAAATAGGGATTCTACATCCAAAGACAACATTGTATAGTAGTCGGTAGATTGTTGAATGAATGAATCTCTAAAATTCCTTACTTCATAGAATATCAATGATATATATTATAATATTGTTCCTTTGGGTTCCGAATGTAACAGACAGCTTCGACAACACTTCTCAACTATGTCCTATTCTTTGCGATATCCTTCAGTCGGCCCCAAAACCTCACATGATCTTGTCTATGTCACCCTGAGCCACATACCCGACTTGTAGTTCCCCATTAGGGTTCCACTCGAGCAATGACCTGACGCGTGATGTCACCCTGCGGTCTTTTCAGAGTGTGTCCATTGGCATACTTGTTGAGTCACAGGTTGTTGTTGGTTTGTTCATGAACAGAGTTCCTTGTTTCCAATTATTTCTGACCATTCGATCTCCAGTATGCAACCAATGAAGGCAGTTGTTGATAAAGTCTGCAACCTGTTAGATTTGCCCTTTATGATGCGTCGGGACCCATTTAGGAGAACTGAATGACTTTACACTGGAGTTGAAAATCCAGAGGTTTTGTCGAGTTCATAAGATTTCAAAACTGATTTCAGAGTAGATGAATGTTCACCTTGTTTTTCCAGTTCTGGTTTTCGCGTTGTCATTCGGGCTAACTGCCTGTGGTTGGAATGAAAATGCCTAGATAAGTGAAGGAGGTGACTACTTTCGTGTGTTTTTCGTTGATATTGATTGGTTCTTGTTATCTGTTGGCGATCCAAATCACCTTTATCTTTACTATGTTCACTTGAAGTTCTGTCTTCTCTCCTTCTTTTGCCAGTTTGTTGGTTTACCTTTAATGATTTTGCGGATTGTGTGACGTTGGACACTAGTCGTCTATGAATCCCCAATATCCCAGAGTTTTCCAATCGGCCCAACGCATTCCTGTCTCCTTGTTCCACACGAACGGTGTGCTGGATAATGCAGTCCACTACAATTAGGAATATAATCGGTGATACTAAGCAGATAACCGTGTTTTACTCCTTAATGTAAGTGTAGCATTTGGGCATTGTGGTAGCATGTAATTCCATATTATTATTATTGTTCCCTTGAGTTCCTAGTGGAACATAGGGCTTCAACTGCACGTCTCCACTTGTTTCTGTTTTCTACCGTACTTTTCACCTGCATCCATGTTAGTCCATACTCTTTCAACTCCTCTTCACACGATCTCCTCCATGTCACAATTGAGCGTCCCACTCGAGGGCCTGACGCACAATGTCACCACGTTGCCTCCTCAGAGAGTGTCCAATCCATCTCCACTTTCTCCTGCATATTTGTTGGGCGATTGGTTCTTGTTTTGTTTGTTCCCATAGTTTCTTGTTGGTGATTCTTCCCAGCCATCTGATCTTGAGTATAGAGCTAAGACAGCTGTTGATAAAGGTCTGCAACCTGTTGAAAATATTCTTGGTGACCTGCCAAGTTTCTGATCCGTATAGAAGAACTGACTGACTTGATGTTTGTATTGAAAATCCGAATTTTCTTGTTGATGCTGAGTGACGGAGATTTCCAGATTGGTTTCAGGTTGATGAATGTGTTTCTCGCCTTCCCGATTCTCTATTTGACATCCTCGTCCGCTCCTCCTGTAGTTGAAACAATGCTCACTACCTAGATAAGTGAATGAAGTAACCTCTTTCACATCCCTCCCGTTGATGGTGATTGGCGCTGGATTTTTCTGCTGCTGCTGTTGTTGTTGTTGGTTGGTTATTTTCATGACTTCCGTCTTGTCTATGTTCACCTGGGGTCCTGTCTTTGCTGTTTCTTCGACCAGTTTGTCGGTTTTCGCTTGTAAGTCTTCGATTTTGTGTGACATCAAACATAAGTCATCTGCGAAATCTAGGTCTTCTAGGTTCTTCACGTTGGTCCAGGATATCCCTGTCTTCTCTTTTCCCACTGTCTGAATTCCACATTAGATAAATTTATTTTAATAACAACACAGTGATGATGCAGTATTAACAACTGGATGATGTTTCGTACATAAATTATTGCCCATAATCATATCAATCTAGTCACATGCTTTCAGAATTTGTCTTATTTATGTTTTCTATCTTTCTGTCTTTCCAAATTCCTTTTGCTGTTTATTGCCACTATCCAAATCTCCGGTATAGGTGGTGTTGCGTCTTGCCGATTGCATATGTGTGGTATAGAATCGGTAAACAAAGCTTCAGTTATTAACCTCGATCTCTCCCTCTACCTAACTATATTACTTTTTAATACTCTCACCCTGTCTCACCCTATCGCTGTGTAATCGCATGCAAGTGAGCACAGTGCAATGGTTGAGCTTTTTTCTAGGTTATTCAACTTGGTGGGGTCGATCATTCTAGATCTAGCTGAATTTTTATGTTCCAGTAGTCTAGTTGACCCTGGTCTACTAGTTTGACCTATGTAACTGACCTCACTGACAGTCATTATATGATATTTGGTTAATTATGTTATTTTTCTTAATTGGATCTATTGGGTCCTTAAGCCGACAAAGTTGATCTCTAAGAGAGTTAGTTGGTTGGTTGGCTTAAACGCAACCCTAATTTCAGCGTCATTGAGAATTCTACGTAAGACCTCAGACGTTGTGGTGAGAGATGGTTGCTAGCCAAATGGGTTGACAGTAATTGAGGTCAAAGGTCAAAATGGACAGGCGGATACAGTTAACATATAGATGAACTGACACAGCCACAAGAGATGCAAGGTTAACTTTGTGTGAGAAACAACCAATCAACAGACTGTATTTTCGACTAACATTAACCTACAATAATGTACATCAAAATCTATAAATACGTGTTGATTTTCCGTGATAAACGTTCTGTTGCCTGGCCCTTGTCTTCTGTTGTTACACATTCCTTCTTTGCACGGCAGGGCTACAGGGGATTTGAATTCTATATTATTTTCGTTATTTTTATTGTTAGTTTTAGTTTTTCTATGGTCCTTCATATATTTCTGAATAAATTCTGGTGGGTAGTTAGTTATTCACTAGTAATACTTCCTTCATTTGTTTGATTTCGTTATTTAAATCTTTTAGCCTACTACATAGACTGTTGGCCCGATTATAAAGACATTAAACCAAACCTCTCTTTACTGATTCTGGATGGGATGAGTTAAAGTCTAAATATTTATTAGAGTGTGTTGGTTTCCTATAAATGCTATTATCTAACCCCCCACTATCTTGTTTTTGTTTTATTCTACAGTCCAACATGACCAACTCACCCTGCTCATCTTCCAATGCAGAAGGGAATTGGATTTCGTCTACTACTGAGTTCAGAAATTGAGAGATGTGTTCAGATTTCAACATGGTGAACACGTCATCCACACATCTCCACAATGACCTGGGAGGAGGATTAAACGTTCTAAGAGTCTTATGTTCCCAGCTACCTACAAATATGTCTGCCGCTATTGGGGATATTGCTCATCCCTTTACAATCCCATTGGTTTGTTTACATAGTTTATTTTGAAATTTGAGTGCAGTGGAGGTTAGACATACATGATTGAACAGCTCGTGTTTTACTCCTGTCATCATTTCAAAGTCTTCTCTGACTTCTCCATTGTGGATCACTTGACACATTCTATTGTCATATCACTCTTCAGTGAGGTTGATAAAGATTTCGGTGACTCCATAACCTTGAAGTAGTTCTCAGATTACTTCGCCGTCAACTCTGTCAGAGGTCTTCTCACAGTCGATGAAATTACGTTGGAGATTTGACTGCTATTTTTGTATTTAAACTTTATTTCACGTTAGTTTTCTTAAGAAAAACATGAATATGATACTTGTTCATCTTAATTTCACAGAAAATTCATGTTCTTAATTTTTATTGACAGAACATATTTTTGTATTCAAAATGGTCCGTTGTTACATGTCAGTACTGATTATCTTGACGTTGTACTATTGCACTAGAGAAAATTATCTTTTATTCACATGACAAAAGTGTTGCATAATGACACAACACTATTGTTTTAAAGTACTTTTAAACGCATATTCTAGATTTTGAACTTTACATATAGTGTGATGTACATTTAGAAAAAAACATAAGTGTTAGCAGAGAATATACTTTTAGTAATTTCCCTTGATATTTGTACAGTTATGTATACAGTGTTCAAAAAGGTTGGGAAAATACCTATCAAGGTCGTTTGGTGGCATCCGTTGACTTGCAATTAGTAATGTTTTCTAGGGGGGTTGGTTTAATTGAGGAGCTGTCGTCGTCCTTCTGGACAACATCTTCAGCGAAATTTTTAGAGTAAAGTGAAAAAATTTAAATTTCTTCATGAGTGATCGAATCGCGTCTCCTGGCAACCATCTTTACATATGTATTGATCCTTTTTGATTGATTTGGATTTTAAACTTTCTGGTCACCTGATTTACTTTTTGTTAGTTGGTATATTTCGTCTATATTAATGTGTTTGTTGATTGCATTTTCGTTTGAGTACCAGGCTTCTAGGAATTCCCTGACTGCACTTTTGGTGTTTCCTCTGTCTAAGATTTTGGCATTATCCCAAACAAATTGATATCCATAATTGTCTATATGCATTGATACTAGAGAATATATATCGTGTCTTTTCACGGCTGATTTGTGTTCTTGGATTCTGATTCGAAGGGGACGCCCACTTTGGCCGATGTAATGCTTGTTGCAGTTCATACAATTTATTTTGTAAATGGTGTTAATTTTATCTCCTTTTTCTGTTAGATCTTTTGGTTTGCATAATATCGAATTAAGCGACTTGATTGGCTTGTGTGCTATATCTATATCAAACGGTTTCAGTATTCTAGCTGTTATTTCAGAGATATTTTTTCTGATATATAGTAGGATGAGTTTTCTTGTAGTCTTTGAAGATGGTTTCTTGATGGTGTTGTGACTCGAGTTTAAACACTTTTATATTGAAATTGTGCTGACATCCATTCTTTTTCAAGCCTGGTTCTCAAGCGAATATGCAATTAACAGACATATTAGTACTGACCAAATCTAAACTAATAAAAAGTAAATCTCATGACAAGAAAGTTCAAATTTCAAGTCATTGAAAAGTGATCAGTACAGATGTAAATCGCCTACTAGTCACGAAGATGGCTACTAGAAGACGCAATTTTATCACTCATAGCAAAATTTGTGCTGAAGATGCCGTCCAGAAGGACGACGAAAGCTCCAAAATTAAACCAACCAGCTCAGAAGACACTACTAATTGCAAATCAGCTACAAATCTTCTCTATTATTTCAGTATCAGTTGACAACAGAAAGTAATTACATGCCAGGGAAAATAATAAATAACACAATATAGAAGCATTAAATGATGAATACTGTTCAGGAATGATACTTACTCAGACAATAAGCGGCAGAAAGAGAAGAATGGTGTTAGGCTAGCAACTTCACCTCGTTAGCAATAAACACTATTGCTGCTACAACTTCAAAGCTGCTATCTGAAGCCAATTG
>CALYDE020000728.1:0-294962 GCA_944472155.2 Trichobilharzia szidati
GAATAAAGCTATCATTATCATTATATGATGATTTTAACTTCGATTTTTGAAAGTATTGTATCAGTCTGAAATAGCAAGCTTTATGTCAGTCAGAAAGAATCTGACCAGCAATAACTATACTGTGTTAGGCGAATCAACATAGATGTACATTGAAATAACAAACTATTTTCTGTATTATATTAACATTATTTCTAGCTTCTCCATAATATTTGAACTTCAGTTTCTCAGCATAAAATAAGTGACAACGTGTAATAGATACTTGTACGTGTAAGTAAGAATTCGGTTTTTAGTTATATCACGACATTCTGCTAACAGACTAGTAGTAAATATTTATATATTCTCTTCTGACTTCTAATGTATTCATTTATTAAACTCCTTTTTATTTCGTGTGATACATTTTATTCATATAACAATATCATAAAAGTAGTGAGTTATCACAAAATTCTTTAAAGCTATGTTTTTATCAAATAACGGTCAGTGAAATTAAGATTTGGAATATGTGAGTAAAGCAACTTTTTTTCAAGTATTGGTTTTGTAGGGATTTTGGTTTCATTGGTTGGAGGACTTCATTATGAGCTGACATCAGTTAGAGAACCATTGGAAAACCAAATGGGAGTACTGGACAGCTGTTTCGTCTGCCTAGTATGGGACTCTTCAGTAGGGTAGAGCAGGTTGGGCGTGAGGACAAATACTCGCCAGTGATGACATTGGCTAGTGGTCGTGCTATGTCATGAACTGGCGGAAGTTGGAATTCATGAACTGGCCATTGGATTGGTGGGTCCCAGTGACTTAATGGTCTACGAGCTCGCCTTGTAACCAGAAGGTCCTGAGTTAGAACACTAGTGGAGAGTGCATACTGGTGAAAAGTCCCAAACTAGGAGGAAGCAGCTGTCCGGTACTCCTTGGTGGTTTTCTAATGTTTCTCTAACTGATGTCAGCTCATGATGAAATCCTCCAACTAATAAAGCAACTTTTGTTGCTAAATGAAATTCACTTTCATTAAAAGTGAATGCACAAGTATACAATTACTAGTCCAAACAGATTCAGTTATTTTTCTTATGAGATGGAATCAGTTATTAAAATTTCTGTGAATACAGTGGTGCTGAAGAAATTTCCACATTTAGTTTCAAGTAATTTGAAGAAAAGGAAGAAGGTAAATTTACCATCACATTTTCAAAATTGAGCTACCAGGCACCCTGACAGTACTTCACTACTATTTATACTACTACTGTCTTAGAATTGACTTGTCATATCTAATGGATCCATAGTGTAGTATTGACGAGTATCTTATTCTACTTCTCCTCTCAACTCACATTTTCCAGATTTGAAAGGATATTTACAACTGTCTTGTTCTCACTGAACTCAGCTGTATCGTTGTTTTTATCGTACGCACTCCTTTACCTCGCTAAGCCAGTAATAAGACTGGTAAAGAGGGAAGGTTGGCCTGAACATGAGGCTAGCAACCCCATCACGTAGAAATAAACACCACTCCTAATGAAGCTTCAAACTTCTATCTTGAAGCTCTATACTCCACTGGGAACGTAAGGGAGTGAAATAATAATATATAAATAATAACAGTGTAATGAGGTATTTTTGAAGATATTTAAGAACGTCTATATACCAATGGAAGTTGTTCTACTGAACTGATGGCAGATCATTCGCTCTACTAATCACTTTACTCTGAATGAATGATTTGAAAAAGTAGGAATAAAATTCTACCAAAATTCCGGCGATTTTTCCTAATGAGACAATCAGAATAAATAATCTTGATAAAATGGTTACATGTATTATTTTTATAAAGGTGCACTAGTTGACAAAATGCATTTACAGGCTTCGTTCCAGTGTGATTTGCAAACGGAGGTGAAAATCTAATATTTGCTTCACTTACGGAACACACTTGAGACACCGACCTCATTTCAATAAGTCCTTGGCAAATGCTTATAAAGTTACATAGAAACAGCTGAGAGATCTGAATTCACATTTCTGAGTGTGTTTGTAAACTTACTACTGTTACGACCTAAACCGACTCGTCTTAGTCTGAGCGCAGGAAACCGATTTCTGCTTCCTATTGTGTAGCTGACGAAACTTTCTTGAGACATACACAGTCACCAGAGCCTCCAAAGACAGCAAGAAGACGATTATTTGTCTATAGATCTATGTGGCTCTATTCAACAACGATTTTTTTTAATTCCTTCACGCTCCCAGTGGAATATAGGGCTTCAAGCTAGAACCTTGAAGTTTCTGTAGCAGTGTTTATTTTACAGGATGGGGTTGCTAGCCTCATGCCCAGCCCAACCTTTCTTCTTTACCAGCTTTATTACCGGCTTAGCGACGTTTGGGAGTGCGTCCAGTGGCCGGGGATCGAACCCCGGACCATGTGCATGGTCGGCGAGCGTCCTAACCGCTGTGCCACCAACGCTCAACAACGATAACAACATAAAAACTCAAAATCACCTCAGCAGTGTCTTTAGGCAGCTATACAATCCAGTTAATTTCCTAAGTACAAAACAAGTACTGTAGGACAAACATAGTTAACCAAAACTCAACTGTAAGAATTACCCTAGAATCACATAGAATATTCCCAATAAGGTGGATTCAAAATCTCGGTCTACAAGAATCACACACTAACGCTTCCCGAGGACAGTTGAAGGTCAGAGTGATCCTCATTAACTCAAACGAAATCACATTGTAAAACAACACACTATCAGTGTATCGTCCAACCACAAATGGAGGCAGTGAAATTAGGTATCAAACAGTGACAAAGACAAAAAAATAAAGACCAAGTTAACATGTGATATGGCAAATGTCGGAATAATGATATACGGTTAGGTGAAACATCGAATTAGGTAAAAATATTGTGATTAAATCATTCAGGGGAGACTTTCCAAACACTTCTTCTGTTACAATTACTTCCAATTTTAAACTTCTATGACTCTTTATTTCAGTCTGTATTTCACCATTCTATATAATTCATTCATTCTGTACATAGATATTACATTCTAATCTCTTGTTAATTTTTCTATTCTAAATTCTGTATTATTGAATAAATTTTTGGTCTCCATCCAGTGTATCTTAAGCCTAGATTGGAAATTACTTCGTATTTTACTTCATTTTTTTCAGTTTATCCCTGAATGTACAATTCACAAAATGGATTTGTCCAATGAAAAAAATCCCCTCTCTGAAACTGCCACCTCCTTTGTGTGCTTTTGTTACAGAATTCCATTTGTTGTCTTTGCTAATGTTGTTGTTGTTGTTGCTGAATTTTCAGTTTTTCTAGTTTATATAAGACCAGTTAAGTGAAGGACAAACTCATTACTATTTTATTCCTTTACGTTCCCAGTGGAATATGGAGCTTCAAGATACAGGCTTGAAGTTTCGGTATCAGTGGTGTTTATTTTTACAGGATGGAGCTGCTAACCTCAGCCCCAACCTTACCTCTTCACCATTCTTATTACTGGCTTAGCAAGTTTTAGGTGTGCATCGACCGAGGATTTAACCCCGAACCCCATGAGGTGTGGTTGACAAGCGTTCTACCGCTAAGCCACCAACGTACAGACAAGAGACTTGGTAATGAAGGACAGATTACGAGTTACCAAACTTTACAATGGAATGAAAAGAAACAGGATGATATCATAATGTTAGATGTCTTAATGATTATCTTTGATAAAGTCCCCATCGAGACTTCAAAGCTCAATCTTGAAGCCCTATTTTCCACTAGGAACGTGAAAAAAATACATATGACACCAATTTAATCCGGTTTATTATATTAGGTCCTAGGGTAACATGGAGGAATTTATGTGAGGGGGAAATGAAGGCCTATGGACAGTTGTGGAGGCGACTGAAAAAGACTTCAGAGGGCAGAATGAAATAAAAGATGTGCTTTTGCAAATCAAAGGAATAATACAATAACAGTAATAATAATAATACTCACACTTCCGTTTTGTTGAGCTAGTCAATATTGTCTCATTCGGTTTATCAATGAACAAATCTTTGAATAAATATACTATTTTTAATAATAACAATGAACATTCCTACTTCATATCATTAATATCTTCATTGGAAATCGAGTGGATATGTTAGATTCATAAAAAAATGTGCAAGTCTTATAATGGCTAGTTTCTATTTCTTTCCAAATTCACACAGTTTGTTATATTTTTATGAATGCTAATGTCTATCCAGTAACCTAGAGGTTAACTGATGCTGAAAAATAAAAAAAAATAACTTCATTACTTGGCAGTAAATACTCCATTTTGACTAGATTAATCATATTCCAGGTTACACTAGCTGTTCATAAAAGGTACATAGTCAAACTTGTAGTAATGTCTTAATGCGGCCTGACTGAGAAAAATTACGCATGACGTAAGACAAATACCATAAAGACTGAAGTAATTTCAGAAGATTTTAGCAGTACTTTAACACTTTTATACTGAGAGATACTGGAGTGTAATAAAACACATAGAATAAGAATACGATCACTGAACAACTTATAAGTGTAGATAGATAGATAGATAGATAGATAGATAGATAGATAGATAGATAGATAGATAGATAGATAGATAGATAGATAGATAGATAGATAGATAGATAGATAGATAGATAGATAGATAGATAGATAGATAGATAGATAGATAGATAGATAGATAGATAGATAGATAGATAGATAGATAGATAGATAGATAGATAGATAGATAGATAGATAGATAGATAGATAGATAGATAGATAGATAGATAGATAGATAGATAGATAGATAGATAGATAGATAGATAGATAGATAGATAGATAGATAGATAGATAGATAGATAGTTAGATAGATAGATAGATAGATAGATAGATAGATAGATAGATAGATAGATAGATAGATAGATAGATAGATAGATAGATATATATAGATAGATAGATAGATAGATAGATAGATAGATAGATAGATAGATAGATAGATAGATAGATAGATAGATAGATAGATAGATAGATAGATAGATAGATAGATAGATAGATAGATAGATAGATAGATAGATAGATAGATAGATAGATAGATAGATAGATAGATAGATAGATAGATAGATAGATAGATAGATAGATAGATAGATAGATAGATAGATAGATAGATAGATAGATAGATAGATAGATAGATAGATAGATAGATAGATAGATAGATAGATAGATAGATAGATAGATAGATAGATAGATAGATAGATAGATAGATAGATAGATAGATAGATAGATAGATAGATAGATAGATAGATAGATAGATAGATAGATAGATAGATAGATAGATAGATAGATAGATAGATAGATAGATAGATAGATAGATAGATAGATAGATAGATAGATAGATAGATAGATAGATAGATAGATAGATAGATAGATAGATATAGTTATTCCTATGAGACACTGATGTCCCCACTTGTATTCACAGGTTTTGAGGGGCATGAGCAAACCTCCAGGCAGTCATTTATTTTCATAAGATTTATACCTAGAAGTTATCATGTGGCATGTGCTACTGATAAGATTTATCAGGAGTATATAAAGAGACATTCATCGGAATAAAAATATTAAATAGAGGAGAGATAGATTTGATGTCAAAAAGAGCAAATAAACCAGCGTTGAAGTAAAACATGGAGGCGCCAAAAGAAAACAATGAAACACAACACGAGGGACAGAAGTAGCACAACACGGGAGATCTGTGTAAACGACTATTTGCAGATAATTTGTACATAATTTCACTATATAGAGATATCAAATTCTAAAAGTAAACATTATTTAACCAAATTTCTTGTCTTCTACGGTTACAATATTACTAACACATTACTGAAGTGGAAGATAGCTACAAACGAGCACTAGTCAAGACTCTGTACTATAGAGCGAGGAGAATATACTCTGCAGAGAAATTAGATGAAGAATTTACGATTCTCGAAAAGGTGTTGAAAAACAACAGTTATCCTCAAAAATCCATTAACAAATATGGAAGATGTGAAGGCTCAAACATCAAACAAATCACAGTGGAAAAACCCATCTTCATTCAAATTGATTTTAAATGTGAAAATATTACGGCAACTGTCGACAGAAGATTGAGGATGTCACTAGCGAGAGCTTATCCTGCAGCTAAGTTGGTTCCCATCTATCAAACAACTTGCTCTTTGGTGCAATCAAAAGTAGACAGATACCCTTCTCATGTTAACTCCAACTATGTATGCAAATTTATATGTATATGTGGGAGCAGTTACATTGGAAGAACAGAAAGAAGGACACACCTCCGATTTTCTGAACATGTGCCGAAAAGCCTACGTTTCAAGGGAACAAACTGTTATAATAGCGCTATTATCAGACATCTCCTTGATACGTGTCATGGGGTGGAAATCGCGAAGTCCTTTAAAATTATCAATGGACAAAGAAGCTCGATTCTCCTCAAGTTTGCCGAAGCAATTTATATCAAACCCTTGAAGCCAGATTTATGTGTTCAGAAAGAAGCAGTTATCAGTCTTTCCTTGCCCGCCCTGGTAACTGGATGTCTTCACTGTCTCTCTTTCATTTGATTACGTAATCTTTGGCTTTAACCTCACCCCCTTTGATATAGTGTAATTTTGCTTGTCTCTTGTTTCTATGATTTCAGGTGAACTCAGTACATTGTTACCTAATTTATTAGTCACTCATCATCTTACGCATCTCTCGTCTTTATTGAGTAACTTCTTTACCGTTGTATGCATACATTTATTTTGTTTAAAGTTGAACTGCCTGTGTAAAAACTATATAAGCGTAATTTTCTGAGCACTGTTCACTAATTGCGGAACCTTCCGTCAACTGACATCATGAAAAATTTGCAAGTATGTTAAAACTTTTCTGTACATAAACTTAATAATTTATTTAGGCTGTAAGCAGCTGATGAGAAGCCAACGAAATAAACAATGATGGTACCATATTATTCTGCACAAACCACTGTTGTTCTTGCTTTATTTAAATTCATCAAGGGGAATAAATGCATGAAGTTTCTGAAAACATTATGGTTAACTTGTTGATTTAACTTCTGAGTATAGTGGTCAGAAGTGGTTAGAGTATCATATCATGGAAATTATCATGAGCTCGCATACTCTTAGTAGAAGAGTTTATCGTTTACTTGTTCAATGTACAAGTGAAATTAAATAACTCTGCATCAAATTATAATTGTTTGAATTTTCAGCGTCATTCATTAGGAAGTGTTTATTCTATTTTTGTGCTTATCGGAAAATAAATTCAACTTACTTTTGTTAAATGAATAACTAGATGGCCTTTATTTTCCATTGCCTAAAGCTGTAATGATGATGATAATAATTCAACTGGAAAAGCAAAGCATATTAAATGACAGTTTCTGAGAAGCTGTCCACAACTGTGTGGTATCTTATATGAATTAGCCTTGAGATCCATTCTATAAAGGCTTCATCTTTGCCCTACAGCTAATATTATTACAGTTTTTAAGAGGGACAGCTAAATATAATGAAGATACCAAATGAGAGTACTGACTTTATGATGTGGTCTAGATAGACGACTACTTTAAATCTTGTGAAAATACTTCGAAAGTAGCCGACAAGCCTTTATATCATAAAGAGTATTTTACCTAAAATAGTATGACAGTCTTTTTGGAATAGAATTACCATGTTAGGCGTTTTCAGTCTCAGTGTGTGGAGATACAATGGTATAATATTTTAGTGGAAGAATCAACCAACAGTCTCATGATAATATTGTTTGCCTTAAATATAATTTTCAAAGTGCTGTACTCAATAGTTTGGATTCTGGTCATGATCACCTTTTTCAGGACTGTAACTATCAGAGTGATTGTGTAATTTCTCACTAGGTAAATCATCAATAAATGTTCACCTAGTTTGAAAATCTGTTAACTCTTGCGCATCTATGGTACATATCACCTTTGCCTAAAATGCCGAATGCTAACACAGTATTAGTCCCATGAGCACTGGTAGAACCTATATTAATAGACTTCAAATGTTTTAAACTATTTTCAAGTTCTGTTCTGCGGGGATTTGATCGGTTTGAGAAACATTGAAAACCAGAGAGTACTGGACAGCTGTTTCATCCTAGTTTAAAACTCTCATCAATATGCACCCATGAACCCATCAGAGATGGGACCCATGACTTTCAGGTTACAAGGCAAGCTAGTATCTAATTCAACGGAATCCAATGATCCATCGATTCCAGCATCTTCCAATTCTCGATACAGCACCATCACCACTCAGTGTCCCTGGTGAATACTTGTCCACCGTCAGTGCTCACTGGTAACTGACTACAGGATGAAGCTGACTGAAGTTCAGGTGGCAGGTCATAATTAGCAGGGTCTACCAAGTTAGTTGTGAGGACAAATATTCGCCAGTGACACTGACTGATGGTGGCTCTGTATCGCGAATTGGTAGACGTTGGAATTGATGAAATACTGGATTCTGTTGAATTTTATAATAGCTTACCTTGTAACGTGAAAGTTCTGGGTTCGATCCCTGGTAGGGTTATGAGTGCATATTGATGAAGACTCCCCAACTAGGATGAAACAGTTGTCCAGTACTCCCTGGTTTTCAATGGTTAACTAACTGAAGCCAGTTTGTGTTCAATCTTGAAATCAAATCAAAACTTTTTGACCATTGCTTAGTTACCCGACAATTCGTATGAGCATAAACAGTCGTTGAAGTGAATACATTGGTCAGTTTTTAATTCACTAATAACACCTTGTCTTGTATTTTACCACATGATTTAAGATGTTCACTTATCAACTGAATTTTGATGTACGACATCCTACTTCACTAATTTAGCAGTATTGTGTGGTGACTATACATCATATATGTGTTTGTAATCAGAGAATCTTTCTGAAACATGTTCACTGATATCAATATGAAAGAACTATGAGGAGAAACCAGTATCACTGCAGATTTTTAGGTTGAGATCAGTGTGGTGATCAGCTTTGAAAAAACAAATAACAAAAACAAGATTATGCAAGTATTGGTTTGTAAGGATTTGGTTGATTGGTTACAGGATTTCATCATGAGCTGACATTAGTTAGAGAACCATTGGAAAACCTGCAGGGGTTACTGGACAGCTGTTTCCTCCGTCATAGTTTAGGACTCTTCAGCAGTACGCACCCACCGGGACTCGAACCCAGGACCTTCTGGTTACAAGGCGAGCTCGCATACCATTAAGCCACTGGAACCCGATCCAATGGCCCATGAATTCCAACTTCTGCCAATTCACGATATAGCGCAACTGCTAGCCAATGTCTTCGGCGAGTATTTGTCCTTACCCTGCAAACTAACACTTGAATATCGATGAGATGCTCGCTCATGACTTCTAGTGAGAAGTAGGGTGCAGCAGGTCGGTTGTGAGGACAAAAACTCGCCAGTGATGACATTGGCCAGTGGTCGCGCTATGTTGTGAATTCTCAGAAGTTAGAATTCATGGGCTGGCCATTGGATCGGTTGGGTCCCAGTGGCTTAATGATCTACGAGCTCGCCTTGTAACCGGAAGGTCCTGGGTTCGAACCCCTGTGGGTGCATATTGATGAAGAGTCCCAAACTACGACGTAGGAAACAGCTGTCCAGTACTCCCATTTGGCTAACCAATGGTTCTCTAACTGATGTCAGCTCATGATGAAATCCTGTAACTAAAAAACAAGATTATTTAATCAATTCTGAAATGTACTCAATTTGAATGCTTTAATACCTTTTAAGTAATTTCTGTGTTAAAACTTTATTTTCCCAGAAATTTCAACTATTTCTTATCAGTGTATCACTGTTTCCTTCAGTTCATGCAAACATTTGCAAGCTACAATCTTTTTGTTGTTGTATTTTTAGGTATCCACCATGCAAAAGATAAAATCACTTAAAATTTTCTTTGTTATTTGATGGGGGGGTGGGTGGAAATTGTCAGTAATTTTTGAAAGCATTTCTTCTTTGTTGCAATCATAACACTGTTGAAACGATAAAAATGTTTTATATTCTTACAGCTAGAGGAAATGACATTTGACAGGATTGTATACAAGTGTCTATAATGTGCATTACCAAAGGTAAATAAGTAACTTTTAAGCAAACAAATAGTTCGTGTGTTTTTTGTACGTTGGTGTTTGATGACGTAATTGATGCAGGTGAATCGACTGTTCTCACTAAACTATTGACAAACTGTAAAGACACACAACCGTACATACACACACTCCACACACAACACGCAAACAGACTCTTATGTAATCACAGAGGTGAGAAATAAAACAAAATAAGACGGATAATCACAGGTAATTCACATTTAGTGTTTTAAACCTTTATTCAGATAATTTATCCATCTGTTCATTTTCTTTCTTTCTTTTTTTTACTTTACTTTGTTAGATCATGTAAAGGAAAGGAGGTATTGATTTTTAACTTAAAAAAATCAGATTTGATGTAATAAAAGTATGTGCAAAAGGCTATGATGTAATTTCAGTGGTTGTGACAGTCTGCTGTATTGCTAGTATCATTAACCTAACTTGGACTAACTTGTTTACGGTATTGAAGATTAGCTGAGCAATGGATGAATGACCAATGGGAGTATGATTGTATTTTATAACTTTAGTTGCCTTCAATCAACACACGGAAAAAAGTATTTTGCAGCGAATATGTCATCTGTTTGCGTTGGTGGCACAGCGGTTGAATGCTCGCCAACCACGCCTCATGTGGTTCGGGGTTCGATCCCCCGCCAATGTACTCCCAAACCTCGTTAAGCCAATAATAAGTCTTGTAAAGAGGATAGGATGAGTATGAGACTAGCAGCTTCATCCCGTAAAAATACACACTACTGCTACTGAAACTTCAAGCCTCTATCTTGACGCCTTATGTTCCACTGAGAACGTAAAGAGTCCCAAACTAGGCAGACGAAACAGCTGTCCAGTACTCCCTGCAGGTTTTCCAATGGTTCTCTAACTGATGTCAGCTCATGATGAAATCCTTAAACCAATCAAACAAAATCCCTACAAACCAATACTTGAAAAATTGATCTGATGCTCACTAGCGACTGGCCCTATTCAGGCAGTGACCTGGGATTCTAGTGGGAAGTCGTGACCAGTAGGGTACAGCAGGTTGTAGGTGAGGCAGTAATTCATCGAAGAAGACATTGAGAAGTGGTCGCGCTATGTCATGAATTGGCAGAAGTTAGAATTCATGCACTAGCTATTGGATCGGTGGGTCCTAGTGGCTTAATGGTCTACGAGCTCGCTGGCCTTGTAAGCAGAAGGTCCTGGGTTCGAACCCTGGTGGTGGATGCGTACTGTGAAGAGTCCCAAACTAGGCAAACAAAACAGCTGTCTAGTACTCCCAGGTTTTCCAATGGTTCTCTAACTGATGTCAGCTCATGATGAAATCCTCCAACCAATCAAACAAAATCCCTACAAAACCAATACTTGAAAATAAAATAAGTGTCGTCTATAAGTTATTCCACATAAGTCAACTTGTAATTTTGCACTGTTCTTTAGAGTAGAATTATTTTAGGTGTGCGAATATTCAGAGTATAGTGTTTTTAAGCCTGCTATTTATTTGATCAATCTTCTTATAACAACAACAACCTACCAAACGAAGACTCTCTGGAATGATGACACTAACAATGAATTATTTCCATAACTGTAAGGTTGTTGAATTCAGAAAAGATTTCATCTTTCGACAGTTGTCTTTGTACATTATACTAAGAAATACGCTTATGAATAACTTTATTAGGCATAATTCAACTTGATCTGGCTTTGTTCATCAGCTAAGATTTAGGTTTAATGTGAACTAAAGGAAACTTAATAAATGTTTGTACAACAAGTAAGAGAGATTGAGTTTTAGTCAGTTCAATTTAAAACACAATAGTTAAGAGTATTTTGTGTGGCATCACTGTAGAAGACTGAATTTTATCAAACATAATCAGTAAGAAATTTAACATTATGATATCATCCTGTTTCTTTTCATTCTGTTGAAAAGTTTGGGAACTCGTAGTCTGTCCTTCGTTATCAAGTCTCTTGTTTGTACGTCAGTGGCTTGGCCGTAGAATACTCGGCAACCACGTGCGTGGTGTGGGGTTCAATCTCCGGCCGACGCACTCATTTACCTCGCAAAGCCAGTAATAAGACCGGTGAGGAGGAAAGGCTGGGCATAAGACTAGCAAACTCATCCCGTAAAAATGCACACCACAGGTGCAGAAACTTCAAAGTTCTAGATTGAAGCTCTGTGTTCCAGTGGGAACGTAAGGGATTAAAATAATAATAATAATGTCTGTCCTTCACTTAACTGGTCCTATATAAACTAGAAAAAACTGAAAATTCGGCAACAACGAATGGAAGCATACAAATGAGGTAGTAATTTCAAAGAGGGAAATTATTTTCTTCAGAAAAATCCTTTTGTGATTTGTATGTTCAGGGATACACTGAAAAAAGGAAGTAAAATACATAATCATTGCCAATCAAGGCTTAAGATTTACTGAATGAAGATTAAGCACTTATGCAATAACACAGAATTTAGAATAGGAAAGTTAACAAGAGATTAGAATATAATATCTAAGTACAGAATGAATGAATTACTTAGAATGGTGAAATACAGACTGAAATAGAGTCATAGAAGTTTAAAATTGGAAGTAATTGTAACAGAAGAAGTGTTTGGAAAGTCTCTCCTGAACGATTTAATCACAATATTTTTACCTATTTCAATGTTTCAGCTAACCGTATATCACTATTCCGACATTTGCATATCATATGTTAACTTCTTTGTCTTTGTCACTGTTTGATATCTAATTTCAGTGCCTCTGTTTGTGGTTGGACGATACACTGATAGTGTGTTGTTTTACAATGTGATTTTGTTTGAGTTAATGAGGATCACTCTGACCTTCAACTGTCATCAGGAAGCGTTGGTGTGTGATTCTTGTAGACCGAGGTTTTGATTCCACCTTATTGGGAATATTCTAAGGTATTCTAAGGTAACTCTTACAGTTGAATTTCGGTTAACTGTGCTTGTTCTACAGTACTTGTTTTGTACTTAAGAAATTTACTGGACTGTATAGCTGCCTAAAGACACTGTTGAGGTGACTTTGAGTTTTTGATGTTGTTATTGTTGTTGAATACAGCCACAAAGATCTATGGGTAAATAATCGTCTTCTTGCTGTCTTTGGAGGCTCTGGTGACTGTGCGTGTCTCAAGAAAGTTTCGTCAGCTACACAATAGGAAGCAGAAATCGGTTTCCTTGCGCTCAGACTGAGACGAGTCGGTTTAGGTCGTTACAGACATACTCAGAAATGTGAATTCAGTTCTTTCAGCTGTTTCTATGTAACTTTATAAGCATTTGCCAAGGACTTATTGAAATGAGGTCGGTGTCTCAACTGTGTTCCATAACTGAACTAAATATTAGATTTTCTCCTCCGTTTGCAGATCACACTGGAATGAAGCCTATAAATGCATTTTGTCAACCAGTGCACCATTATACAAATAATGAAAGTAACCATTCTGTCAAGATTATTGATTTTGTTTTTTTCTTCATTAGAAAGAACAGCCAGAATTTTGGTAGAATCCTATTCCTACTGTTTCAAATAATTCCCTTTTAGAACCTATTAATCTCATTTTCAGAGTAAAGTGATTAGTTCAGCGAATGATCTGCCTTCAGTTCAGTAGAACAACTTCGACTGGTATACAGATGTTCTTAAATATCTTCAAAAATACCTCATTACACTGTTATTACTTTTTATCTTATTATTTTATTCCCTTACGCTTTCAGTGGAGCATAGAGTTTCAAGATAGAAGCTTGAAGCTTCGGTAACAGTGGTGTGTATTTTTACGGGATGGGGTTGCTAGCCTCATGCCCAGCCAAACCTTTTCTCTTTACCAGTCTTATTACTGGCTTAGCGAGTTTTGCTAGTGCGTCGGTCAGGGATTGAACCCCCGAATCACATGAGGTGTGGTCGGCGACCACTCTACCACTGTGCCACCAACGCGCTCATTACATTATTATTTGTTGAAAATCCTCTGTACTAACTTCCTCAACTTTTCATTCTCCTAAATTACTTTGATTTAGTTCACTATCATGTTTACCACTTTGGTCTATTGTTAATATTTCATTTTGGTGAATATAAAAACAAGCGTGTCATGTGCTACTGATAAGATTTATCAGGAGTATATAAAGAGACGTCATCGGAATAAAAATATGAAATAATAAAGAGAAAGATTTGACGTCAAAGAGAGCAAATGAACCAAATCAGCGCCAACTGAAAACACAAATTTTCAGGTGTTTCTTTTGTTTCACATAGTAAAATCTAGTGAGTTTTAACTTCTCACACAAAATGATATTTGCTTTCATCTGACTATTATTATGTAGTATTGTAACAACAGAAGACAAGGGCCAGGCAACAGATCGTTTATTGAGGAAATCAAAGCATATTTATATATTTTCATGTACATTATTATAGATTATTGTTAGCAGAAAAACACAGTCTTCTGATTAGTTGTTTCTTACTTAAAGTTAATCTTTCATCTATTTGTGACTGTTAAGAAACAGTCAGATCATCTATATGTTAACTGTATCCGCCTACGCAAAGTCTGCTGTGGTCGGTTTTGAATCAGTCTTTGTTCACATTTTCTCACGACAAATCTTTAGAACGTAAAGATTGACGTAAATTACTGTCTACCAATTTGGCTAGTAGACAGCTATCACCACAGTATTACTATTCTCTTGGATTCCGAATGGAACATAGGGCTTTAAAAAACATCTCCACTTTCATCTGTTCTCTACTGTCCTCTGCTACACGATTGCCCATAATCTCTCATCTCCTCTTCCAACCCACATGGTCTCCTCCATGTCACTCTCGCACCTATGACCTACCTGTCGCTTTCCATTGGGATTCCACTCGAGCGATGACCTGCATTGCGCGTGATGTCATTCGACAGCCTCCCCAATGGCGTATGCCTGGTTCATCTCCACTTTCTCCTACATATTTGTTGAGCAATCGGCTCTCGCTCGGTTGGTTTGTTCCCAGACAGAGTTTCTTGTTGCTAATTCTTTCTGGCCGGCTGGCCGGCCACTTGATCTCCAGTATGGAGTCAGCCAGCGAAGGTAGAAGCTGTTGATAAAGTCTGCAGTAACCTTTTGTAAATCCTTTCGGTGACTGACACTCAGTCCAAGTTTCTCATCCGGGTAGAAGAACCGACTGAACGACTCACTTCACATTCGTGTTGAACAGAATCCGAATCTTGTTGTTTATGCTGGCTGGCTGAGTGAGTGAAGCAGAAGATTTCCAAACTGATTTGAGGTTGATCAAGGCGCATCTTGTCCTTCCAATTCTGGCTGGCTGAATTTGATTTCTTCATCCATCCTGTCACCTGTGGTTGAAACAATGCTTACTATCTAGATAAGTGAAGGAGGTAACCTCGGTCAAATCTCTCCCGTTGATAGTGATTGGTGCTGATTGTTGTTGCTGATGCTGTTGGTGGTGGTTGTTTATCTTCATCAGCTCCATCTTCTCTGTGTTCACCTGCAGTATTGTCTTCGTTGCCTGCCGGCCTCTTCAGCCAGTTTGTTGGTTTTCTCCTATCTGCAAGTCTGCGAGTATGTGTGACATTCAACGACATAAATCATCCACGCGTGAAATCCAGATCTTCTAGAGTCTTCTTATCGATCAGTGCAGCGTATTCCTGTCTTTTCACTCCCCACAGTCTGAGGCATAATCCAGTCCACCACAATTAGGAATATCATCCCTGGTGATAACAGGCAGCCTTGTCTTACTCCTGCATTCACTTTAGTGGCTTCAATGAATATCCCGTTGTGGATCACTTGACACGTGGCATTGTCATACAGCCAACAGTTGAATGAGGTTGATACAGACTTGGGGCACATCGAAATTTTATCTAATTACAGTGTGCATTTTTACATATCTGATTGAGTGTTACTGAAATCTGATAGACTGGCTGTCATTTGTCTTTAATCTTAATTTTGATCAATCTTTAAATTTAGATCTGCAGCACCAATGAAATAGAAAACAATGAAGACTACGCAGTATTTTCGGAAGGCACTGTAGGTTATAATGCTACATAACAGAAGCCAGAAAACATAAGTACTTAAAAGCATTTCATTTAAATTCAGATTATGGGATTCATGGGGACTTGGATAAATGTCACTTGTTAGATTTCTTCACAAACCACCTTCGGTGGGGCAGATCATTAAAAACCAGGGAGCAATGGACAGTTGTACAGGAACTGTTCAGCTGCGCACACCTGGGATCGAACTCGGGAGCCTTAGGTTACGAGACCAAGTTCCTTGAGCAGTCGGCCATTTGAGCTGGAATTCAACGACCCATAAATTCTAACTTTATCAGTTACCAATGCCTTGGCATTGGTGGACCCTGCGGGTTAGGACTTCTCACTTCATTTAAGTCTAAATTAAGCTCACTAAATAATTATGGATTTTTTGAATATTCCAGACTGCTTCGGATTCTCGCCTGCTGTCTCCGACCATCTAATACTAACTTCCAGCTCAATTTTCGCCTAATAAGTATATTAAATATTATTCATCCATTGGGTTCCTAGGTACATTTAAACGAAGGATATTCACTGACAAGTCACTTCAAGTCTATTGAGTTTATTAATTAGTTAATTTTATCAATTACAGTTACATTAATAAACAGCTAATTTTATCTAGAATATGATCAGACAATAAGATCCGGATTTTCAACTCCAATGTAAAGTCAGTCAGTGCTACTATACGGATCAGAGACTTGCACTGCGCGTCGTAAAGAGCATCTCAAACAAACTACAGACCTTCATTAACAGTTATCTTCGCTCAATACTCAGGATCAGATGGCGTGTCAGAAAAGATCAGCAACAGGGATCTCTGGGAGCGAACCAACCAGGAACCGATTGTGAAACAAATATGCAGAAGGAAATGGAGATGGATTGGCCATACTTTCAGGAAACCATCAAGTGACATCACTAGACAAGCCCTTGAGTGGAACCCGAAAGGGAAGCGGCGAGTTGGTCGTCAGTGCGAGGGTGGGTGACTTGGAGGAGGTCATGTGAAGAGGAGATGAAAACGTGTGGGCAGACTTGGAGCCAGGTGAAAACTCTAGCAGAGAACCGAACGCAATGGAGACGCACGGCTGAAGCCCTATGTTGCTCTAGGAATTAAAGGATACAATAATAATAATAATAAGCATAAGATTTTCCCCAAATTTAAAATAAACCCAATGATAATAAGGTGAATGGTTAGAAAAATTCACCGATGATAATAATCATCAATTTCCAAGGTTTACAAAACAATCATTGATGCTCTCACTCCTGATAACAAGTACACCAAACCTCCAACTATAGGAATCCCAAAGGTACAAGCCTAGAATCAATTTCAATATAATTATATTTCCATTCAATTGTAATGAATGGTACCTGAAGTGTAATGAAGTACCTCCTTGAAGTATACGAATCTGTTACGCTAGCAATATAGTGAATAAGTAGAATGTAGACAATCTTGGTGGACACGTTTTGTGTGTCTGTGTGTATATATATGTGTGTGATTAACTCCTGAAGATACTTAACTCTGAACCCGGAAATCACCATCCTAGATTTAACCACTATCCAAACCTTTTTTTATTCCTTCACGTTCCCAGTGGAACATAGGGCTTCAAGCTAGTGGCTTGAAGTTTCTGTAGCAATGTTTATTTGACAGGATGGGGTTGCTAGCCTCATACCCAACCTTTCCTCTTCACCAGCTTTTATTTCTGGTTTAGCGAAGTAAAGGAGTGAGTCCGCCGGGGATCGAACCCCGGACCATGTGCATGGTCGGCTAGCGTCCTAACTGCTATGCCACCGACCCACCATCCAAACTTTACATTTACTAATTATCATTCTATAAGTTTTCCAAATCAATCTCGTCATACACTCAAAATGTTTTCTTCTTTGACTGTTTAACCTCTAACAGCCAGTCAAACTTACTAATTGATGAAAAGTAAAGATAACAGTCTCTATACTCTATAAAGTTAAACTTTTACCAGAGTTATTGCTTTCGTAAATATTTCAAAACCAACTGGTGTACACAGTTTAGTAAAGTGGTAAAGTAATCCATTTTTTTTAAGAAATCAGTAATCAGAAAACTAATTAACTTAGAAGATACTCTCCTCTAGGTAATTAGTAAGAAATTGTAATTGTAATTTTTATCTGAATAATTGCGTATATGGAGAAAGCAAAATTATGATAATAATAATAATATGTACATTATTGGTGCTTACAGTTATCTAGTAAACTTATTCACAAATTATGCTAACTTGTTTGTCTGACAATATCTGTACCTAATGTTAGAATTACTGTTTGATCATATGGTTGGTACTGATATAAACTGGATGCATGTACAGAAATATGTATTCAGTTGCTTATGCGTGTCTATGCGTGTCTATGCGCTGTACATGGGATACATATGGGCGAAGAAACATGTGTAGATGTGACAATTAGTGAATTTTACTTTAGCATTTATAATTTCTAGAGTGAGGGAAAGAGAGATTAAAGCATCAGTAGTACTGTGAATGAACGTACAAAAAAAGAAAGAAGAATGAAGCGCATTTAAGTGATGTTCTGCATTACACCAGATGGCTTAGTGACATTAGTTAGTATTAACTAGGTCAGACGCCAATATTTATTATGTTTATGAAGAAAAAAATTTTTTTTTCTAAAAGAATTTTTTTCTTTTAAAGAATAAGTCAGTGGAATGAGGACCATTCTAGAATGTGCTGAATGTAGTTATAGTAATAATAGATGGGATATAATGTTAAAGGAATATTAAAGTTGTAAAGATTTTATAGACAGAATCATTGAAACTTTCATTAAAAGGTAGAATTATAGGGGGGTGGAGAGGTGAAAAACGGAATGAAAGAAAGAGAGAGAGCAAAGCAGAATTAAATCAAATCAGAAGGATACTGTTTCTCTGACGTTTATTCACAACCCAGTGCGTGTCGATGATATCAAGAGAAAGACGCACAGATATTGGATAGGATATTCTCTTTGTTGTTTTTTTTCATGAATAATTAAACATATGGTAGGATGTTGTGAAGAAAACACGTAGTATTAAAAGCAGTTCGTACATTATCTATGCATAGAAACCAAGTTAAGACTGTTCCAATGATACAATTCAATATTAGGAATTGATATTCATTATTGTGAGATATGCCACTTACTATGATTAACAAATTCTAAAATCACGGTTCCTTTTGTGAAGCACAGGTCACTAACAAGCCGTCTGAATCAAAATTCCCTCGTTCCAGTGAATCTACAACCTGTTTCATTGATAACTTAATTCTGAATACCATGACCCCAAATGATGGTGATATTGACACTTCTATACAGCTTTCCGTGCGTCGGTGGCACAGCGGTAGAATGATCGCCAACCATGCCTCATGTGGTTCGGGATTCGATCCCAGGCCGACGCACTCCTAAACCTCTCTAAGCCAGTAATAGGATTGGTAAAGAGGGAATGTTGGGCATGAGGCTAGCAACTCTATCCATTAAAAGTGAACACCATCGTAATTTTGAATCTCGTGGACAGTGTATCTGTGTAGTGATTTTTCAAGAGTTAGTTAGTTATCACGGACTGATATCATTTAGAGAACCATTGAAAACTAGGCAGTACTTGAGAGTTGTTTCGTCCTAGTTTGGGACTCATCACAGTGCGTACCCACCGGGATTCGGAACCACGACCATCCCTAGTCGTGGTCCGGTCTCAGTGACTGAATGGCCACTGAGCTCGACTTGTAACCAAAGATCTTGAATTCGAACCACGGCTGGCGCGCACCGTTGATGAGTGCCAACCTAGGACGAAACATATGTCTAATATTCCCTGGTTTTCAGTGGTAGTGATTTTTCACTAAAAATGCATACCCCTATGTTTAGTTTTCTCCATTCAATATACAGTATAGTTTAAAAAATTTCATTTGGATGGTTGATTCCGTCCCACATTTCAAATCCAGTCTAGTGGATTGTTGTTATCAGTACAAAGACCTCAAATGCGACAGTAAAAGTTTCTTGACAAAGGAGCACAGAGAAGAACTAAAATGACTGATAAATGATGAGAGACTGATAATCGCAAAGCCGGATAAAGGGTCAGGAGTAGTCCTTCTTGATAGAAGTGACTATATTAAAAAGATGAAGGATATATTGAAGTTTCAAAAACTTGAGGAGAAGAAAGATTACAATAACAAAATAGAGAATGAATTAACCAGACTTTTGAAGAAACTAAGGGAGGAACAGATATTTTTCTGAAAGTTTATATGAAGAAATCAGACCAACGGGCACGTATACGCCAAGATTGCATGGCCTACCTAAAGTGCATAAACCAGGGGTATCGTTAAGACCAATACTCGATATGCAAAATTCGCCCTACCATGCTCTAGCTAGATGGTTAGTAAATATTCTCAAACCATTGCATGAGAAGATAGTGAAATATAGCGTCAAAGATGTATTTGAATTCGTAGACAAAATAAAAGATATTAATATCAAGGACAAAGCCACGATATCTCTGGACATAAGATCGTTATTCACAAATGTATCTCTAATAGAAACAGTTAATTATATATGTGAACAAGTGGACAAGCAGTCGATAAACATTGGAATCCATACTGAAATCCTAAAAGAATTGATATTAAGATGTACCATGAATGTAAACTTCAAATTTGACGCCACGCTTTACAGGCAAGTGGACGGGGTGGCAATGGGCTCCCCATTGAGTCCGATTCTGGCTGATTTCTTTCTAGGTAAGCTACAAAATGGACCTCTGAACAACCTTATCAGTAAGCTCTCACTTTATTGCTGATATGTGGATGATACCTTCATTCTTTGTGATAATGTTTCTGATAGGAGTACAATAATTACTGAATTCAATGAAGTACATTCGGCTATGAAATTCACATGCGAAGAGGAATCCCAAGACAGAGTTGCCTTCCTGGATGTCCTACTTACAAGAAAACCAGACGGTAGCATAAAAAGAAATTTGCATAGAAAAAGTAATTGGACGGGACAATATACACACTTTCACAGCTTCGTTCCCATCAATTACAAAAGAAATTTAGTGGAGACCCTTAGCCACAGAGTTAGAGCTATATGCTCTGAAGAAGTTATTAAAGATGAATTAAGCATGGTATATGATACTTTAACCGAAAATGGTTATCCTGACAAATTTATGAAGAAACATATGACAAAGAAAGAGGAAAAAGACTACCCACTATCTGTAAACAAGAAGCCACTTAACATATGACTACAATTCATGGGCGATATACCAATTCGCCCCTACTACTGCCCTGGCCCTCAGTAGAGACTATAAACTCATGAATTTGTACTATTACCTTTCCTAATTCTTCTAACATTCAGTTTATTTTATGTTGATGCTATTCAGCTGTAATTTATCAATATTATTGATTTGATGTTATTTAAACAATAATGTCGTTCATAAGACTAATTCATTCATTCATTATAATGTATATATAATTGTAGAACCTGATAATGAATTTATCGAAAAGAGTACTCTTTGTTCCATGTCAATTCTTTTGAAAATTTTAATGGGCATTTTTAATCAGTTAAAAACTGATAAGCTGACGCATTATACCATTAAAATCTGTTATGTGTACTATCAATAGTATAAGTTTGTAGTTAATTTCTTAGCACTCATTGTGTTTAGGCTGGAACGCTTAAGTATTACGTAATTTTTGACTAATGGTCAAGTGAAAAGCATTCAGTACAAAAGTAGAGATAAATTCGGATAACTGTACTCACACAAATATACACACACACAACCTTCCCAAAAGCAGATAAAAATTGAGTGACTATTCCCAATAAACCACAGACAAACACAAATAGTTCAGAAATTTTTGTAATTTTGTTTTCTTATCTTAAAATTTGGGAAAGTGGGTCAAACAGGGATGAACACCTAATGAGTAAATAGATCGATGACGTAATCACTTTAGCGAAACACACTATGATGAAATCCATTCCTGTCGTAGTCAAGTGACCTACAGGTATTCTGTTTTGAATTCAATCATCTTAGTTACTAATATAAAGAACTAGAAAAATAAAAACTGAAACTATAGCAACAGATACCCTGCTGTTTTGTGGATAAATTTTCTTTTGGTAATTTTCTTCCTGTCTATGTGCACTGTATTTCACCGTAAACAGTGGATCTTTGTAACCATATGAAAAACTAGTTGGTGTTAAAATTTGCGAACACATATCAGTTAAGGATTAACATTCATTATTCATTTATCACCTTTAATTAGTAGACTTAAGGGAGATGATTATTGCCATAACAGTATATTACTTTCAACATTACCTGTGACCTGGTATAATAGATCTCGGAAGCTACATTCCTTTTGGAAAACTAAACTGTTTCAGATGGGAAAAGGATGGTTATGATTAGTGAAAATATCTCAGTACTTGTGCAGAAGTTACCTTAGATGATTGAATTAGAAACTACAAAAATAATGGTGTCAATGCTGGTGAACACTGACCCGTTTGTTTATTCAAGCTGGTTTCCATATTGGCGGGAGACAAGAAGACTGTCACTGCTTATAAATGTGTACTGATTGGCAGAAGACTGGAGAAATACGATCAGAAGTAATGTTGTACTTTATATTGACGTTTATTTACAGACTTTGGCACTGATTAACTATTGTAAATCGGTTTCGTTATCGCTTGAAGAATAAACAGTTGTGTTGCCCAACCGTTTTCTGTTGTTCTGAGTTGGTTACAGTGCCTGGCGTTCTCCTTATTAGGCTTAGTCTTCTGAAACCAGCGATAGATCCAGGGTCTCCGTGATCTGCACTTTGTTTGGATTAAAATAAGTTTGAGGCGACAGCTAAGCGCAATTAAAATTATGGGGTTATTTCTAGAATCTTCCTGTTACAGTCACGAGATATGTCAAAATATGAAAGTAAGTGTAAGTTTTCAAAAGACTAACAGTCTAGCTTAAATAAGAGACTTTTCTTTTTTATTTATTGACAAGACATACAATGGTGTAGTATTATTTATCATATAGCATTTCAACCAGCTAATATCCCCCAGAGCAATGTCGTGCCAGCTATAGAACTTGTAACATTTGTCTTTCATAGCTTAACTGTCCTTAGCTATATAATTTCAATTATGGTCGATAATTTCAAATCATGTTAACTGAATATATAAAAAAGTTAAACAGTATTATTTACTAAATAACGTTTCAAACGCAATTTTCCTAATCGTATCAAGTGGAACCCCATAACTTTAAAGCTTGATTTTCATAGTTCTTATTCTTCCTTCCCATTTGTCCAAAAGATAAGGAATTTATATTTACAGGTTTTATCATGAATTGACATCAGTTACAGAAATATTAGAAAACCAGGGAGTACTGTACAGCTACTTATTCCTTGTTTGGGAGTCTTCAGAAAAGAGAATCCACTGGGGCTCGAACCCAAGGTCCGCCAATTACAAGGCAAGCTCGTATACCATTCAGACACCGGGGCCCAGTCCAATGAACAATGAATCCCAACTTCTGCCAACCTGTCAGATAGTGTCATTGGCGAGTAACTGATCGCTTACCTGATTTGGAGGACCTCAGTGGTCACGTCTTCTCAGTAGAACTTCAGGTAACTTCCTGTATAAAGGTAATCGCTAGTGAGCATCACATTAATATTCAAGAGTTGGTTTGCATGGATCTGAGTGATTACAGGTTTGATGATGAATGTAAATTTATTTAATCATATTATATACAAAATATACATTACAATATTAAGTGAGAGCAGTTAAACACAGTTCAGTGGGACAAAAGTTCGAATAAATCTGATATTAGAATGACTTTCAGCTGAAGTTGAGTTAGAAAATGTTTGATTTTTCAACTGAGCACTTAAATTTTGCGATCAACAGACTTGATGACACCATCAGTACTTATTCTATCCCAAAGTTAGGCATAATTATTTTCCCTCTTGATCAACTGAACAAAAGTGTTCGACCTCTGTTGATATGTCGGCTCCTATTGCGGACGCTTCAGCAATGTCTGGGAATTAATTTGGTGAAGTGTGATTAGCAGTGGAATCCAGAATGCGCATTTCGTCCTACTTCGGACTGGTCAGCTGGATTTACCCGCAATCCCTAGTGAGTGATGGCGTTCCTACTGAGGCTGGAACACCATGTCGATCGTTTCACCAAAGCGTTATCCACTAGACCATTTGCGCTACGAGTGCCACCTCTTGTGCAATAGGTGTCAGTTGTTATTTGTTCGTAATTCAATTTTAATTTCCCCGTGGATAAAGCTTTGGCGTTTCAAACGGTTGGAACCGGGACCCATCCTCAGCAGGAACACCGTCACTCAAAGGGAGACGCAGGCGCATCCAGATGATAAGTCCTAAAAACAACGAAGGGCACATCTTTGATTCCACTGCCAGTCACCATCCACCAAATTACCAAGAGATAATTAAAGGTTATTATAATGTTCCTCATATCTACAGGCTAAAATAAAACTCATACATTACTCCATTATAAACTACGTTATAAACTGGAAATAAAAAGTACAAGTCAGAGATATGTGAAACTTTTCTATCTGTCTGTAAAGCAAGACAATCTCTCACTACTCTCAAGTCTGTGTGAAGGTCAACAGCACTCAGCATCAAAAATAACATCCGGATTTTCAACTCCAATGTGAAGTCAGTCAGTGCTACTATACGGATCAGAGACTTGCACTGCGAGTCATAAAGAGCATCTCAAACAAATTACAGACCTTCATTAACAGTTGTCTTCGCTCAATACTGATCAAGATCAGATGGCCGGCCAGAAAAGACCAGCAACAGAGATCTCTGGCAATGAGCGAACCAAACAGGAACGGATTGCGGAACAAATAGGCAGGAAGAAATGGAGATGGATTGGCTGGCCACACTCTGAGGAAACCATCAAGTGACATAACTAGACAAGCCATTGCTCGAATGGAACCCGAAAGGGAAGCGGCGAGTTGGTCGTCAGTGCAAGGGTGACTTGGAGGAGGTGATGTGAAGAGGAGATGAAAAGGTGTGGGCAGACATGGAGCCAGGTGAAGACTCTAGCAGAGAATCGAACGCAATGGAGACGCACGGCTGAAGCCCTATGTTTCTGTAGGAATTAAAGTATACAATAATAATAATAATAGGTCAGTAGATAATTTAGATAAGGTATTCAAAGTGATATATGCTAGATTCAGGCTTCACCGGAGAAATTACTCTGTGGTGCTTCTATACCTGACTTCAGTACGAAGCAATATGAAGCACAACCGTAAACAATTAATGAGAGTATATTTACAGGGTTTATATTATTGTCTTATAGTTTCTTAACACATGTGAGGAATATATCTATATTTTTATTTTTTCTTAAAATTGCATTTTGGAAGTAAACAATTAAAGAAGTACACTTGATGTTTATATGACTACTGATTTACGTCATGTGTAAATGTACTAAGCTTGAAAACATGTACAAAAGATCCATGCATTCATATCTATTCTAATGAAAAGTGCAGTAAATAATGTTTACAAATTATAAAAAAAATTTTAAATTCTCAGCAATAAATTTCTCTTATCAAATTTGAGTTTTGCTTTAAGCAACACACAACCATTGGTTTATTAGTACGCTTAATTAGAATAACATACGTTTTTAAAAAGCAAAATAATAATTTTCATTACGAAACGATACTTCAGCTGGCGACCTGGTGAAATGAAGGAATTAATAGATAAATTATTGGTTACAGGATTTCACCGTGAGATAAAATCGGTTAGAGAACCATTGAAAAACCTGTAGGGTGTACTGGACAGCCGTTTCCTCCTTGTTTGGGATTCTTCACCGGTACGCATCCACCGCCAGGGTTCGAACCCACGACCTTCTGGTTACAAGGCTAGAGAGCTCGTAGACCATTCAGCCACTGCGATCCCATCCAGTGGCCAGTGCATGAATTCCAACTTCTACTAATTCACGATATAGCGCTACAGCTAGCCAATGTCTTCGGAGACTGTATTTCCTCACACCTGACCTGCTGCGTCCTACTGGTCATGACTTCCCATTAGAACCCCAGGTAACTACCTACCTGAATAGGGTCAGTCGCTAGTGAGCATCTCATCGATATTCAAGTATTGGCTTGTAGGGATTTGATTGATTGGTTACAGGATTTCATCATGAGCTGACATCGGTTGGAGAAACATTGTAAACCTGGGAGCACTGGATAGCTGTTTCGCCTGCCTAGTATGGGACTCTTCGTCAGTACGCACCCACTGGGGTTCGAGCTCAAGATCTTCTGGTTACAAGGCATTGTAATCAACCAATCAAATCCCTACAAACCAATACTTGAAGATTACTTATTATTGCTATTCCCTTGGGTTCCGAGTGAAACAGGACTTCAACACCACATCTCCATTTTGTCCTGTTCTCTGCAGTCCCCTTCAGCTGGTCTCACGATCATGCATAAGCTTTCATCTCCTCCTAATAATATCTCGTCCATCTCACCCTCAGACACACGCCCACATCATCCTTCTTCATTCTGACTCCACACGGGAGCAGGACTGACAAGCGATGTCAGCCGACGGTCTCTTTGGTGTGCTTCTGACCAATCTCTATTCTCCTCAGTATATTTTTTGAGCAACAGGTCCCTGACTGGTTCGTTCCCATAGTTTCTTGACGCCAATTATTTCTGGCTATCTGATGGTGAGTGTGGAGAGAAGACAGCTGTCGATGAAAGTCTGCAGCTGGATGTTAGATATGCTTTTTGTGACACGTACGCCAATTTACCTTTCTGATCCTACCTCTGACATCCCCATCCGTGACGTCTGCATGTATTTGAAACGATGCTTTCAGGATAAAGGAAGGGACTGTCTTCTTTCAAATTTCTCCCGCTCATAATGATTGCTGCATGTTGCTGGTTGGTTATGTTCAACACCTCTGTTTTCTGTATGTTCACTTGAAGTCATATCTTTGCAGCTTCTTCTGTTAGTTTGTTGGTTTTCATATGTAATCCTTCGAGTTTGTGTGAAATTAGACATTGGTAGTCTGTAAAGTCCAGATCTTCTAGAGTTTTTATTGGCCCAATAGATACTTACTTCCTTCTAATTTTTTGAGTTCTATCTACGTATATCAGGTCGCATTACACGCACGTTAGTATAAGACTAAGGAAATGTAATAATGTAATTAAACATTTCATTGAATCAGCGTTATATTTCTCTTCTTTTTCTAGATTGATGTTAAAATCCAGTGGTGATAAAAATTAGTTATGATGTTACTTTGTTGTGTGTGATAAAACTAACATTTTTTAAACAAGCTAACTGAAAATTGGGTAGCAAAAGCTGGAGAAGGCATAAGAAACTCAACCACGGTGTTAACACGCCCATATCTGGAAATTAAGTCAATTTTTTGAATGATAAAAGAACAGACATTCGTACTTTTTTTTTACCGCAAGATAAGCTTTCGTGATCATTCTAAACAACGAGTGTAGGACTTAAGGAAGAAACCTGTGATTCTGAACTCACAACTGCTCAGTGGAACACACGGCTTCAAGCTAGAGGCTTGAGGTTTCAGTAGTAGTGGTGTTGTTTATTTTTACAGGATGGAGTTGCTAGCTGCATGCTCAGCCCAACCTTCCCTCTTTACCAGTCTTATTACTGGCTTAGTGAGGTTTGGGAATGCGTCGGCGAGGAGTCTAACCTCGAATCACATGAGGTGTGGTTGGCGATCATTCTGCAGTTGTGCCACCGACTCACCTATTTCTTGGTTGCTTTGTCTGTATAGCTCATAACGTTAAAATTCACTACATTTTGTAACTTGTTATCACACACACAATCAAAAATTATTTGATACAAAGCAGAGATCATATCAAACAACAGTATATGATGTAACCAACATAGTTGAAATAAAAAGGTGAACTATCCTCCTCACAAGGTGATGTAAATATTTATATGAATCAGTGAGTACTGTATAATTAAGCAGTACTGCCAAGTTATTGATCTCTAGTATTGGTGAGTAGAAGATGCTTACCGTGTGATGTGTTTGACACCCTAGGTCAGAGGTGGAATGCAATGGATTTTTCTTTTTGTGCTTAACTTTGTAAGCAGTCTTAAAATACTGTGCCAAACTTGGTTTCAAATAATACATATATATTTTTTTCACAAATTTTTACTCACCGTATATGCATTCATATTATAAAAGATTATCTGGTCTAATGTATTCACACAGTATTGAGGTTTGGTAACCTCTAGTTCACCGGATAAATGGCAGCTAATAGATCTGTGTTATTCACTTACAAATTATACGGTTCAAGCTGATTTTATTCCAAAACACCCGAAATGACTGACGTGCGTGGTTTCCAGACACTCATATTGGCGGGTGGCATGTTCTGCCTTTCTACTTTGCTCTCTTTCTTGATTGCTATTCATGATATCATACAGGTCCCATATTGTGACTGAAATTCAACTGTTTTGAACTATTTCAGCTCTCTCTCTCTCTCTTAGGTGAGCCCCTCTATAACCACCATAGATTATCTAAGTCCCGAACAAACAAAAAGTTGAGATCTTCTTGATCCATCTGGTCTCCAGCTACTAGTGTGAATAAGTAGTATATATCGCATTGTAAGTTACTTTGTATCAACAAATGAATAAGGCAAGTGTTAGGTGGCTATAGATGATAGAAATTTAAGCACTGAATAACATTATATACACCAACTAAGGTTTAAATGTAACTTTAAATGTACTGAATGGTTCCAAAGTAAGTAGACACCTGTGGAATCAACAGGAGAGAGAAGTGGTGAAACTAATGTGATTAATAATTTACGAGGTGGAGACTGTCTGCATTAAAGTAAGCGGAACGCTTCTGTAATATTAAACAACACTCTTTTGTGCCGTGGTATCATTCGTATTGAAGGTGGAGTCTGTCACTAATCAACATCAGTGTCGTCTGTTTGAGGCAGTCATAAAATCATTCTACGTCTGGTTTGTGGTTAAACTGACATTCAGTCGTAATTTCTGTCAATTGATGACATTACCAAAGTTGTTAGATGTCATATGTGTTGTTATTCTTCCTCACTTTCGACGGCAAATTTAAACTTTAAGCACCACTAACTAACTATCAATCGGTAAATGACCATGAACGCACAAATCACATGCAGGAGGCAATTTCTGGGTATGGAATACATATATTTATGAAGAAAAAACATGCATAAAGATTGTAGAAAACTGTTACAGAGGATACCTTCCTCACACATGTGATAAAAACATCCAGTTTTGCATAGAAGTATCCGTGGAAAACTTACACTACATTCGATACATGTATTCATCTAAGTGGCAATAAATGACATCGCTTTGCTACCCATTAATGGCTGTAATCCTGTTTTGTTACCTTCCCCAAAGGCCTTCGGTAGATTTTGTGTGGGTCCCTGTAATAGGATCCACAAAATCATTAGAATGGTTGAACCTGTGTTGAATATATCCAAGGGTGATAAGCAGTTATTACCTTTCCATTCATCTGTGTGTATTATAGAGCCTTGTTTCACCAGCTGAGTGATAATGGGAATGACTTTCTATCTACTATCTTCTCGATGAATTCCTCCTGTAGAGAGCTGTCATATAAACCAATCATCTAAACATTATTCGCTCGTTCCCTACCACGGCTGTATTTGATCTTTAATAAGACAGTTTCATCTACCTGTACGATGATACCTCTTCCTATCAACATGGAAGTAAGCATCTCCCTTTTCCAGGATGTGATATCTCTGGAGTGCTGGTACCACTGGAATGTTGGTACGAGGCTATTTTCAGTTTCAACAGCTGCACTTCTCTGTGACTATTTCGAAATCCCCGGTAATTACAAATATACAAAATCTGGAAGTTATTTGGTGGGTGGTGAATAGCAGTGGAATCCAGGATGCGCATTTCGTCCTATTTGGGACTCATCATCTGGATGGTCCAATCAGTCGGCGGGAAAATCTAAAATTGAATTAAATGAAAACTTTGGGTTAAGGAAAGGTGGGATCTAGCGAAAATTGTTCCTACGAAGTATTAGAATCATAAGTAACTGCTTTAGAGCAGGTAATTGACTCGAATCAAGTGGAACAGAGGCTTCAGCTTACGTGAATAAAACTCATTGAACCATTCAAGGTCAATGATGTGGTCTTACTGCATTGGTAGTTAGTGGTGCTTAAAGTTTAACTTGACCCTTTCGCCTTCATGAATACTGCTGGTCACAGCTTCATACTGAAATTCCGAAAAATTCATCTTAATGACAGTTGTCATTGGGATGTGGTGGTATTGTACGAATTATATTGTTTGCAAAGAGCACTAGGTCTATTCTTGCGTTATAATTAAGATAGATCAAAGGGAAATTACAACTGTAGGCAATAAACGAGACGAATTTTTGAGAAAGAGAATTGTTTGAGTGTATATAACATTACCGTTAGAAATAGAGCCATATGAAACGGTTAACTTTTTCAGCTTCTCCTTTGCAGTGAATCAGTTCAAAAATGTCTACGAATTCGATGATATTAAATAGTTGGAGGCAATCGGCCACAGAAAGCCTTGAACCTAGGTTTCGTGCTAGTTGGCACTCACCAGTCAGCGAGGCGTATCTGCAAACTTGAAGGAACTCATGTCCCTTCTGAGATTCGAACCCGCGTCATCCAGTGAGTACTGCAGTCAGAGACGTTACCACTGAGCTATTGGGGTTCGGGATTGACCTCCTGTAGGACTGTAGTGGCTATTTTGATTGGACACTGGTAACTAGTGCGACGTGTCTAGTCCCTCTCTTTGGTTCAAACTGAATTCTATCAGTCAGGTTTGCAATGTGGACACCATTCTAGGTAGCTCGCCATCACAGTGTACATTGATTTGATGATATTAGATAGTTGGAGGCAATCGGCAGGAAGCCTTGGACCTATGAATTCGTTTTATTGAAAAAATTCAAAGGCTTTAGCTTCATTTGTTCTTGTTTTTTTTTGGTGAAACATGAACAGTCACCTGGCCGAGACAGGCGTCAGTATGGTGGAGTATATATTGATCAGTGTGAAGATTATGAACAAAGGAGTGATAGCTTTTGCCGAAGCTGGTTTTCTTTACATTTTCATTTCACAGCTAAAATACACAATTGGATAAAGTCGTAGTCTTTGCATGTCATAGTTATTCCGAAGTGTATAGTGTTGCATTTAATTGAATTTTAGATTTTCCCGTCGATTGATTGGACCGGTCTCAGGTTGACATGTCGGCTTCTTGTGCAGATGCTTCGACAATGCCTGGGCATGTAATTAGAAGTTAATTGGTGGATGATGACCAGCAATGGAATCCAGGCAAATACAGTGATGAGTCTCAAGTAGGACGAAATGCGCATTCTGCATTCCACTGCTAGTCATCATCCACCAATTAACTTGTATAATGCTACAGTTTTTAAACTTTAAAATTCAAACGGTAGATATGCTTCCTAATTTCTGAGTTGATGATATGTACACATGAGTTGGTCTTATACTTACAGACTAGATCATTTAAGCCAATATCCATCCATCTGTTGTACTTTTAAAATATATTTACTTGTCACTTAATATGCCATAATCTTATCCAAGAAGATTAATTGTATAATCTCCTGCTCATCGGTGAATGATTACGGGATAAGTCTGCCTGGAGTTTTAGTGGGAAATCGTTACCAGTAAGGTCTATCAAGCTGGGTATGAGAAGTACTCAGTAATGATACTGGCTGGAGGTTTCCGTCTAACTGGCTGAATGAATAACAGGCTCGCCTCGTAGCCTGTAGATCTTGGGTTCACCCACCAATGGGGTGATGAAGATGTAACTGCTTAGGCCTCGAAGAATAGAACGAAACAGTTGTGCAGTGGTCCCTGAATTTCAATGGTTCCCCCTAACTGATATCAATTGCTGGTTTTAGCTGAAATCAATCAAATCCTTACAAATCAAATGTACCCCTAATAGAAACAGTTAATTACATATGTGAACAAGTGGATAACCAGTCGATAAACATCGGAATCCGTACTTAAATCCTAAAAGAATTGATATTAAGATGTACCATGAATGTAAACTTCAAATTTGACAGCACGCTTTACAAGCAAGTGGAGGGGGTGGCGATTGGCTCCCCATTGGGTCCCATTCTGGCTGATTTCTTTCTAGGTAAGCTAGAAAATGGACCAGTGAACAACCTTATCAGTAAACTCTCATTTTATTGCCAATATATGGATGATACCTTCATTCTTTGTGATAATGGTTCCGATAGGAGTACAATAATTACTGAATTCAATGAAGTACATTCGGCTATGAAATTCACATGCGAAGAGGAATCCCAAGACAGAATTGCCTTCCTGGATGTCCTACTTACAAGAAAACCAGACGGTAGCATAAAAAGAAATTTGCATAGAAAAAGTACTTGGACGGGACAATATACACACTCTCACAGCTTCGTTCCCATCAATTACAAAAGAAATTTAGTGAAGACCCTTAGCCACAGAGTTACAGCTATATGCTCAGAAGAGGTAACTGAAGATGAACTAAGGATTGAATATGATACATTGATTGAAAATAGCTATCCCGACAAATTTATGAAGAAACGCATGACAAAGAAAGAGGAAAAGCACTACTCACTATTTGTAAACAAGGAGCCTTTATATATACGACTGCAATTCAGGGGCGATATACCTAGTGAAATAATTACGAAGAAGTTATGAAAATCAGTTCAAAGAACTTTCAATGCTGGCAAACCACAACTCTTATTTTCTACACGACCGATGGTGATTCTTCAGTTGAAAGATGAAGTACCTAGACTAGCATCTTCCACTTGTATCTGCCAATTCAACTGTGTTTGTAGTGGAGCCAGTTATATTGGCCGTTGCTCTAGGAACTTGATTTTTCGTGCTCGAGAACATCTCCCACTATGGCTAAGTAAAGGTGTAGTTAAAACCATTAACAGTTCACTATTGGACCATCTGGTGCAAACCGGCCACAAAGCCAGAGTGGAAGAATCCTTCTCTATAATTTACTGGGTGCCTAATAAATTGCCAAAATCATCGAAGCACCGCATTCTCCAAACACTAGAGGCTATTGCAATTCGCCTTAACCAACCAGTGCTCTGTGTTCAAAAGAAGCAACTCCAGCCCCTACTACTGCCCTGGCCTTCAGTGGAGACTATAAACTCATGAATTTGTAATATTATCTTTCCTAATTCTTCTGACATTCAGTTTATTTTATGTTGATGCTAATCAGCTGTAATCTATCACTATTATTGGTTCGACGTTATTTAAACATTAATGTTGTTCATAACACTAATTCATTCATTCACTATAATGTATAAATAACTGTAGAGCCTGAAGATGAAGTTATCGAAAAGAGTACTCTTTGTTCAGTATCCATTCTTTTGAAAAATTTTAATGGGCATTTTTAATCAGTTACAAATCAATCCTTGAAAATTTAGGAATAGTTGTGAAAAAAACTAAAGAGGAGCTTCTGTCAAGGATTTCAGTTTCTGATGAGAAATGAAGGTTGGATGGAAGCAATCGTTGTGAAATTACAAATAGTACTTTATCATATTTTAGGAAACTTTTAAGCACATTTACTCAACCTTATTACAAGATACTCTTCTAGGCAATTAATCCAGTTTTTTAAACCAATATAAATCCAGTTTACAAATTGGAGGTCATTCTATCCGTAAAAAAGGCACAAAAGTCCGACTACGTACTCCACTTTTAGCCTAAATTACTTCATAAACAAATAACGTTGTTCAGCACAGTTACGTTTTCATTTCTAAATTATTAAATGTGTTGGATTTAACTACCCTATAAGTTATTAGATTTTAATTCGGTTTTGATTTCCTCGTTGATTGATTGGGCCGAAATATCCGATCTCTGTCAACATGTCAGCTTCTAGTGGGGATGCTTCAGCGATGTTTGAAGTAATTTAGTGAACAGCGACCAGCGGTGGAACCCAGAATGCACATTTCATCCTATTTGGGTCCTCGTGGCCCAAATGATCAAGTGGATAACACCTTTGTGTTTGAAACGATGCGTACTGCGTTCGAGTATCAGTGGAGACGCCACCACTCACTAGGGAATCCAGGTACATTTAATTGATGAGGACGAAATAAGCATCCCGGATTCTACTGCTAGCCACCATTCCCAGAATTACACTATCAGTTATACATTTCCTTGTAAAAAGCAGAAGTATTAATATGGATAGATATCAGTTTTGGTAGAATTCATGGGCCATTGAATCGGGTCCTAGTGGTTAAAGGTATACGAGCTTGCCTTGTAACCGGAAGGTCCTAGGTTCGAAACATGTTGGTGGGTGCGCACTGTGGATGCTTCCCAAACTAGGATGAAACAGCTGTCCAGTACTCCCTGCTTATTTTCAATGATTCTCTAACTGATATCAATCCATGACCAACTCGTAAAAACAAAACTAATCCTTACAAACCAACTAGAGATGTCGAAAAAGTCAGGCAGATAACAGTTGATCATCCTTGAAATTCACGGATTTCATTTAAGATATCTTCTACACATAATCACCTATAGGCTGGTACTGTATTTCCCTCACAGTGCACTTTCATTTCTCTATTGAATTGAATAATCTTTAATGTTAGTTTGTGTGACATTGAATTTCTTGAAAAAAAAACAAATGCACAACACCCTTACCAACCAATAATCTTTACTATAATTAAAATAATCTTCATGCAAGCTAAATTATATATATGCTGTTGGAAGAAGGAAGCAATTCTCGTGTGCACATATTTATTTGTATTAATTAAAACAAATCTAGAAATATACCTTTCTGTTTCTCTCTCTCTCTCTCTCGCTATTACCCATATTTAATTTTTATCTTAAATGTTTTGCTGAATACAAAAAAAATATTCTTATCAAGAAAATTTCTCCTTTTTTCTTCTTCTTCTTTATCTTATCAAGATCTATGTGTCACGGTAAATGTTTCAATTTTTTGTTGGTTGTTGTGATTTTCTCCTGCTTTGCTTTCTCGCTTAGAACTAAAATTGTCTACTAGCCTCCTCCTCACCACATTGAGCTACCACCTTACAGAGGGACAAACAAAATGTAGGATGAAACTGCACACACACACCTACGCACGGATGTACGGACGCACACACTCACGGACGCACACATGTACACATGCACACACCGCTAACTCTATTATGCATAAATATGCTTTATTCAATCTGTGCTTTTGACAGGCATCTGCGTTCTGTAGGCATAATAATAAGTACTAAGTGTGTTTCCACACTGTAGTATATGCAGATACATTAAAGAGAGAAATCTGTGCAACTTACATCACATGTGCACAATTTGTTACTGACTAATGTGCAAAATTTAGTGATAGATTAATTCACACTATGCACACACATATGCACACAAACGCGGGCAACATAATATTATTATGAAGTATAAATTTAAATAAACATATTTTTAACTGGGTGCAGAAATTGAAACAATCTGTCAACGTATATTCTATTCTATAAATTTTTAGAAATTTAAAATGTGTCCTTCTTTCCCCTCCTCTTCGGGTCTTGGAAATAGAGTTCCAAAATAAAAAAAAGAGGACAAAAATAAACGAAAATAAAATCCTACACTAATATTAATCATAATATTGGACAATAATATTGGCAGTTAGAGACTTTGTATAAACAGACAACCAAACATTTATCCAAATTGGATTATTATTATCAATATTGTTTCTTTTAGTTCCTAGAGGAACATAGGGCTTCAGCCGTACGACTCCATTGCGTTCGGTTCTCTGCCAGCGTTTTCGCCTGGCTTCTCGTCTGCCCACATGCTTTCATCTCCTCTTCACATGACCTCCTCCATGTCACCGTCGCACTGAAAACCAGCTCGCCACTTCCCATTCGGGTTCCACTCGAGTGATGGCCTGGTGTGTGATGTCACTCACTTGATGGTTTTTTCAGAATATGGCTAATCCACTTCCATGTCTTCCTGCTTATTTGTTGCACAACTGGCTCCTGTTGCATTGGTTCTCCCCCAGAGATCTCTGTTGCTGATCTTTTCTAGCCAGCCATCTGATTTTGAGTGGAGCATTGAGCGAAGACAGCTGTTGATGAAGGTCCTTCGTGACTCGGCACCAAGTCTCTTATCCGTAGAGTAGGTAACACTGACTTCACATTGGATCTTATTTTTTATGCTGAGTGCTGTTGACCTCTACACAGACTTGAGAGAAATGAAAGCTTGCCTTGCTTTCCCGATCCTCGCTGCTTTGATATCCTCGTCAGTTCCACCTGTAGCTGAAACGATGCTTCCCAGGTAGGCAGGTGAAGGAGGTTTCTTCATTCAGATTCCTCTCATTTATGCTGATTGTTGTCTGTTGTTGTTGCTGTTGGTGGTGTTGCCCAGGAATCTTCCTCACCTCTGTTTTATCTATGTTCACCTGAAGTCCTATCTTTGATGCTTCTTCTGCCAACTTGTTGCTTTTCACTTGCATATCTTCCAGTTTGTGGGAAATTAAACATAAATCATCAGCGAATTCCAGATCCACCATGTTTTTTTGTGTGGGTCCATTAATAATAATCATCATCATTAATATTTCATACTAAAATGACGAATATCGCACATTGTTGGAAATATTCCTTTTCTACTATGGTTAACGGAGGGATCCTGGATAGTTATTCCATCGAATTCAGGAGTGATCCGCTACATGTGGATATATTCTGTAACAATTATCACTTATTGTTGTTTGTTAATATACAGAAAATTCTTTATCAATGATTGTTACTAAAAATCATCATAGAATGAATAAATGTTCAGTTGGTAGAAATTAATCAGAAACAATGAGGCTTAATATTCAGTTTGAATATAAATGGTGGGGAATTTATAATTACCATCCTGGGTGGGCGTCGAGGAGACAGTGGTGATGAAGAGATACCTGATAAACAACAACAGCAACAGCAACAAGCAGTAGTCAACATCAGTGGGATAAGTTTGAAGTAAGTCACTTCCTTTACTTATCTAAACGATACTGTCTCAACTATAGATGGCACAGTTGAGGATGTCAAAGTCAGTCTCAGAAAATCCAGACTGAACTTCGTTAATCTGTAATCAGTGAGCGAATTTGCTGCAACACTCAGCATAAAGAACAAGATTCCGAATTCGCAATGCCAAATCAGTGCTTCTGTAAAGTTCAGAGACTTGGCGTGTCATCAAAATTATTTACAACAGCCAATGAGCATGAGGATAAAGGAATTCTAGGAACGAATAAGTCAAGGATCTTTTGGCCAAAAAGTACGCCAAAGAAAATGGAGATGGATTGGATATACTCTGAGGAGACCGCTGATTGGCATCACACACTTCCTCGATTGGAACCCAAATGGGAAATGATGAGTTGGTGGTCGGAGGATAGCATAGAGGAGATCCTGTGAGAAGGAAATGAGAGCTTATGGGAAACCGTAGAGCCTGATAAACAGGACTGCGGAGACTAGGATAACATGAAGATGTGCTGTTGAAGCCCTATGTTCTGTTCGGAATCCAAGGGAATGATAATAATAATAATAATCTTCCAATGAAAAGGAAATATGCCAAACGGTACAAATGTTCTCAGGGAAATGGAAAGAAGATTTTTATTCACTCACTTAGGGTGACTAGAACAGACAATTATTTCATTCAGAGAGTCCTTAAAGTTCACTTTCTTGAAGCTACCTCTTAAGTTGTTAATCAGAATGACGACGAACCTCAATAATTAACCATTTCAGTCTAAAGAAGGCAATTACACCAAACTAATCCAGAAAATCTTTATCCGCCTCATTCAACAGCTACATAACAATGCCACGTGTCAGGTCATCCACAATGGAAAACTCAGTGAAGCCTTTTCAGTGAATACAGAAGTAAAACAGGGCTGCTTGCCTATTACCACCGATGACATTCCTCATTGTGGTGAACTGGATCATGCGTCGGACTGTAAGGAGCGAGAAGACAGGTATACGCTGGACCATGGATAGGAAGACTGTAGAAGATCTGGAATTTGCAGATGAAATATGTCTAATGTCACACAAACTCAAAGACATGCAGGCGAAAACCAACAAACTAGCCGAAGAGACTGACAGGCAATGAAGACAGGACTGCAGGTGAACATAGAGAAGACAGAGGTGTTGAAAATAACCAACCAACAGCAACATCATTAATAACAACCAGCAACAATCACCATCAACAGGAGAGATTTGACAGAGGTTACCTCCTTCACTTATCTAGACAGTAAGCATTGTTTCAACCACAGACAGTCAGAACGGATGAAGGTGTCACAACTGGCCAGCCAGAATTGGAAGGGCAAGATACACCTTGATCAACATGAAACCAGTTTGGAAATCTTCTGCTTCACCCACTCAGCCAGCCAGCATGAAGAACAAGATTCGGATTCTGTTCAACTTCCACTGCGTGTTAGCCACGGAGAGGATTTCCAACAGGTTACTGCAGACTTTTATCAACAGCTGCCCTCTTCGCTGGCTGACTCCATATTGAAGATCAAATGACTGGCCGGTCAGAAAGAATTAGCAACAAGGAAATCTGGTTGGCAACAAACCAACCAAGAAGCGATCGCTCGATAAATATGCAGAAGAATATGCAGATAGATCGGACATACATTGAGGAGACCGTCGAATGACATCGCGTGCAATGCACATCACCGCTCGAGTGGAATCCTAGTGGGTAGCAACGAGTGGGTCATTGATGCCAGGGTGACGTGGAAGAGACCATGTGAGTTGGAAGAGGAGATGAGACATCATGGTCAATCGTGGACCCAGTTGCAGAGAACAGCAGCAAATAGAACAAAGTGGAGATTTCTTGTTGAAGCCCTTTGTTTTACTCGGAACCCAAGGGACTAATAATAATATAATCCAGATGAGCAATAAATATTCTCCATAATTTCGAAATTAAGGATATAACATTAAAGTCTGTTTGATTATATCGAGTGATTAGTTAATTCTGCATCTTGGTAGGATTTATTCCTAGTACATCAACCAAAAAGATAAAAGTGAGCAGAGAAATTATTTCACGGCAGTAGAATTTCTCAACCACATTACTCGTTCTATTGATTGGTTAACTTTTTGTTGTTAGTTAGTGTTATTTCGAGAAACTTATGCTTAAAAGGAAGCAGATATTTACAAAGTGCAATTACCAGACAGACACCTTGTGGATGCGGGTCATTTTGTCGAGATTTCTAAATCCTTCAAAATACTAAACATACAAAGGACAGTGAATCTGCTATAATTTGCTGAAGCAATTGCAGTCAAACGTTTCAGACCAAACTTATGCGCACAGAAAGAGAGTGTAATTAATCTCTCACTCCCTTGATAACTGTATCACTTTCATTACACTGATTAGTTATACACACTAGTCAGTTCAGCTCACTAAGCAAGTTTTCAAACTGATGAATTTTGACCTTCTTGAGTTACCATGTTGAAGTACAAGCTAACACTGTTATTAGATTTTTCTGTTTTCTCTCACCCCTCCTCCCTTTTTCTCATAGTTTGATAGTATATAAATAGACGGTAACTTAAACTATTTTTATTTATAACCATTGTAATTTCAGGTAGTGGTATGCAGCTAATGGGAACCTGCGAAATAGAATGATGATATCATTTTATACTGCAAATCTGGTCTTTCTTTCTCTATCGAAATTTGTCAAGGGGATTAAATGTATGAGGTTGGTGTTATTATTAGACGGTTTATTTGGAAGAGTTTCTGAAACACTGCATAGACGTTGAATTACTGATTAGTCGGGTTTGAAAAGTGTTCATCACGCTAGGTGCTCTAGTATCCTAATGGTCTCTGAATTAATGTTAAGTGGTTAGACACAGTTGGCAAGAGGTCACTGATAGAATTTGGTAAACACTAGGACTAGATATATGACATTAATTACTCTCTAATGATCAATTAATGCATACATTACGGTCTTACGGGAGGCCAGTTAAAGCTGGAGTGGCTTCATGTTAATTTCTTTAACTGTAGTGCTTGGTCGCGTGGATCCTGATGTCCGAGGAAGTATCGATTTCATCCAAACTCAGATAGAGGAGTAGTCTTAAGGGATTATATAATCATTGTAAAATTAAGAAGAAAAGGAAATGACTATGACCCAGTTTGTCGCAGAAGAAGCATCGAAGATAGGAAGGACTTCAGGTGAACATAGAGAAAACAGAAGTGGTGAAGATTCCTGGGCAGCACCATCAACAGCAACAACAACAACAGACAACGATCAGCATAAATGGAAGGAACCTGAAAGAAACAACCTCTTTTATCTACCCATTTGGGAAGCATCCTTTCAACTACAGGCGGAACTGACGAGGATATCAAAACAAGAATCGGAGAAGCAAGACAAGCTTTCACTACTCTGAAGTCTGTGTGGAGGTCAACAGCACTCAGCATCAAAAATAAGATCAGGATTTTCAACTCCAATGTGAAGTCAGTGCTACTCAATATACGGATCAGAGACTTGGCCAGCGCGTCATAGAGAGCATCTCAAACGAACTACAGACCTTCATTAACAGTTGTCTTCGCTCAACACCACTCAAGATCAGATGGCCAGAAAAGATTAGCAACAGAGATCTCTGGGAGCGAACCAACCAGGAACCGATTGTGAAACAAATAGGCAGGAAGAAATGGAGATAGATTGGCCGCACGCTGAGGAAACCATCAAGTGACATCACTAGATAAGCCCTTGAGTGAAACTCAAAAGGGAAGCGGCGAGTTGGTCGTCAGTGCAAGAGTGACTTGGAGGAGGTCATGTGAAGAGGAGATGAAAAGGTGTGGGCAGATTTGGAGCCAGGTGAAAACTCTAGCAGAGAACCAAACGCAATGGAGACCCACGACTGAAGCTTTATGTTCCTCTAGGAATTAAAGGAAACGATAATAATAATAATGACCCACTTTATAAAGCTTGGGCATGTGAGTTACTGCATAAACTGTAAATTTTTTTTCAGATCTGTTGCTGTTATTGTTGCCTTTGAACACTGAGTTTCGATGGGGAAAATACCTGAGATAGTCTTCAACTGGTAGAATACTAACTGTGAAATGGAAATATACGTCGAGATAGGATTCGAATTGGCTGTCTCCGGAATGAAAGTGCATTCATTTCTCAATACTGAAAGTTTTACTGTATAAAAGTAAATAGAAAATCGAATTTCTAGTCCTATCAGTCATAGGAGGCTAAATAATAAGTTTTTTACAATATATAACTTGGTCTACTATTCTAAATATTATTTAACTATGAATCGAGATTGAGAAATGCATTGGGTACATGCAGAAGAGTTGCAATTTACTTTAGATACACTATGCATATCTATGATGGACACACTGACTCACCGATACTACACTACTGTTCACTGAACTGAGTAACACCGAATGATACTGGCTTTTATACATACTTATACATCTTCTTATTGATGAGGTATTTATATCGCTTCATTCTTGACTTCATGACACTAGCGGTGCATTAACTCATATCTTCACCCTAACATTGTAATATTTTGTAGTTTTGTTTTTAAGGCGAATTTAGATTATAAGCTCATTAAGAGCTGTATACGACTAATTTGTGTAAGATAAATACGTGTTTTAGTGCATTTGTTTAGAGTGAGAGAATGTTTGTCCTCTTTAAATCAATGGTAGCTAGTTAGAGTATTGCTTATTGCTTACAGAGGCTTCTTAAACGAGAATATGAATAATTCACACTCTTAGAAATTACTAATTAACTTAGTTATCTTCATTTATCAGTAGCATAATTAGTGGTAAACTGTAGGAGATATTAAACAGTTAGTCTCACCGGTCCTAAGTTCGTAGAATCGGTAAGGTTGAGCATGGGGCGGGTGACTCTGCTCTATAGAAGACAACGCCATAGTTACTAAAACTTCGAAGTACAGAAAAAGAAATTTATTTTCACTGGAATTTGCGATACTCCTCATTTCGAGTGAAAGCCTTCCCGGAACTGGTTGGCTGACGAGTCTTCTTTCGACGAAAGTAAAAGGAAGCATGGGAATGTGGAGTGTTCTAGCCATATTCCAGGCTGGCAAAGCTGTCCAGATCGCATAGGAGAAGAGAAGATATGATACGGAAGTTTAAGGAAGAGAGCGGACAGAGTGGAGGTGGACTCTTCAAATTGTTAACTGCAGAGTCAGTAATCTACCCAAGTCACCGAGACGAAAACCATGATCACACGAGGGAGTGGCTATCATGATGTCAGCAACGGCATCAAAGGCTCTATGAAGAGAATGTCAGCTCCTTCCAGGATCGCAACAACAATATTTAGCTCAAAAGGAAGGAAGGTTACAGTTATACGGCTCTACAGACCTACAAAAAATGCAGACCATTTGAAGAAAAAGGAGAATTTTCGCAGAAAACTGTAAGTAACAATGACCAAGACTGCAACCAGATGGAGACATCAACATTGTGATGGATTATATGAATGCCACCCAAACTGCGAGCAAACAGTGCAGTAAGAGAACTGATCTCGATTAGAGGGGCCTTCGGAGAAATGACTTAGAACGGAGGACTCTTCTCAGATTTCTGTGCTTTCAGTACTTTGGGGACTGGAGGCAGTGTGTACAAGCATAAGGATGTACACAAGGTAACATGGGTTTCGCCAGATGGACACAGGAAAAATCACATAGACTTCATCTCAGTCTCAAGAAAATCGAGACGCAGTCTACTGGGCACAAAATCAAGAGGAGGAGAAGTTGTAGACTTAGCCGCTATCAAGTACAAGAAACCCTGAAGATCAAGCTGAAAGCCTTCAAAGAAGCTGGAGATGGACTACGACTTAATTTCAACACTTGCTAAATATTACTGCATAAAACTGTGAGACTTTATCAAAATAAATTTTCTCTATAATGGAATTGCACTTTATCACAGTAAACAAGTTCTATTCTTATATCAAACAATATCACTAATCTTTGTTGACGTGTTGGCTTCAGATAAGGAAGCTGCAGGCGTTCTTTTGATTTTGATTCTGGGGTTATTTGATGGTCAATAGCTAAAAGTATAATTCAAGAGACGTTTGAAATGATGGGGACTAGATTTGCGTCAAAGTGATATCACCATTAATCTATGGAATGCAGTAATATCTCTACCTACCGTGTGACAAATACAGCGGAAAGTTGGAGGATTGCATCATGAGCTGACCTCGGTTAGAGAACGATTGGAAAACCAACTGGGAGTACTGGACAGCTGTCTCGTTCTAGTTTGGGAACCTTCAAGAGTACGCACCCACTGCCAGGGTTCGAGCCCAGGACAAGACAAGCTGTCAGACCATTAACCATTGTAACTGGAAGGTGCTGGGTTCAAAACCCGGTAGGTGCATGCTGTTGAAGAGTCCCAAACTAAGACGAAATAGTTGTCCAGTATTCCCAGGTTTTCCAGTGATTCTCTAACTGATGTCAGCTTATGATGAGATCCTCCAACCAATTAAACGAAATCCATACCAAAAACAATACTTGGAAAGTGAAGAGTGCTTCTTAACTCCGTTATTAGCCACTGCCTATCAAAAAGAGGTTGGTTTATGTAATAATTTGTGCAAAAAACGTGGACTCTGTGGTAGTATGTAATCGCATGTTAATTTTTTTATTAGGCATATCACACAGCTAAGCAGTATTATTATATTATTATAATTTCACAAATAATACAAAGGGGCAAAATGATCATTTACATTGCAAAACTTCATACGTGAATTCTTTATGAATTGGAACAGAGATAGAACAGATGTTGATGCAAAAATGAAATTAAAACAAAATTCCATTAGGAGTAATACTATGACGATGGTGTGGCTAGTGAATGTACCTGTTATTATCGAATACAAGTATCAGGAATTACCGGAATTTCAATTAAGTATAAGTGGTGTGGTTGAAGTCCTTCAGTATAATATAGATAATCCTGAAGCACTTTCCCAGAAGGACCACATCAAAAGGGCTGACAAGATTATGGAGAGGAGAGATACTGAAATTACTCTTCTATGATTTAGCTGACAAGTCTGAAATATGTTCTACAATGGATACACTGGTTGAAGGTTGTGTGGATCCGGTGTAATCTGTCCTTCAGAGACACATCAAATTATAATAAAGACATAATGAGGTGACCAGGAGGGTTTGTCCTTTCTGCATTTATGGATTATTTCCCCGATAGGAAATGTGATTCTTGAAAGGGTAAGTTGCATGTCTTCCTAAAAGTGTTTGGAGAAAAGCTTTAGTAATCCCATTTGCAGTGTCCTTACTAAAGTTTAGATTCATGGGGAATGTTCCCTCTAGCAAATTAGGGGGCATTTGTGGTTCGAATGGATTTGATGAAAAAATCTCCTTCTGGATAGTTAACACTTATATATGTATATATAACCACAATATTCTGGTCGTAAGGTTAAACGGTTTTAATTCACTTTGATGAAATTGATTATTGCCAAACAAAATCTGCTTTTAGATTTATACTACTTAAATAGTAGTCAGTAGGTCAATGCACCAAAATTAAATTCCTTACCACTTTCCATGATTTTAAAGTTTAACTCTCAAGATAATTATTGAATGATAAATCTCGATAACTGAACAACGCTTTAATTAATATTTTGATCGATCAGAAGCTGACTGGAAGTGTTCATTGTTCCACTGCAATCCTGAAAATTATGTGTGGTGAAAGTCGACCAACAAAAGTCAAATCTTGAATCCCTTGAAAAAAACTCATGAAGTATTTTACTTCATGAGTTAAATATTCATATTGGTATGTAGGCTCATTTTTGATAATTTTTACAGGATAGAAGTAAACTGTTCCAAAATAGATGAAAACCTTGTTTTTGGACAGTAGAAAGAAGCTTAGTTATACCAAAATTAGTTGCACAACATAGACACTAAAAACTCCATTTTTATATGTTTAGTTTCATTTCGTTCCCATGATGACCACCTAAGTGGATAGCACTCCGTATAAGCCATATTGTTCTGTGACATGGAATTTGGTTACATGTGTTCTATGCTTGGATCTAATGTAACACTAGCAGGTGTACTATTTAGCTGACCCGTTTGAATATTTTTGTAATTCCAATCTAATAAGTAACAATGAATGGAAACTAACATTAGAGGCAGTAAGATACAAGTTCAGGTGACTGATTTAATGTACGTGATTTTCAGAGTTTTAGATCCCACGGTGATCATATATATGCTTAAAGATAATAATTAGAAGCAATAAATTGTGAAAGAAATTTATTCGATTAGTTCCTTTTGATCGGTGTGGTGTATTTTGTTTAAAATTGGAAATGATGGAGATGGTTTTTAGCTCAGGTATGTGATATTGATTGGTGTAGCTGTGTCCTCTGAGCTGGATGGTTTAACTACAAGGCATTCGTAGCTTTTCTAGATAACATCTCTGGACTTCAACATGAAGTCATTTCTTAGAATTCCCTGTGTCTTTGGAACAATTAGTCAGTTAATAAATTCATCTAAATTGTCATCCATCAGAGGAATTCTTCGGGTCAGTGTAGTTGCTGGTCTTGTTTCTGATTCAAATTCTAGATAATTCAATTTAGAGTTTTTTAGGTATCATTAGCTTTATGTACAGAGTGCACATGATAATTAATAATAATAATTCTTCCCTTGGGTTCCTAGTGGAACATAGGGCTTCAACTGCACGTCTCCACTTGTTTCTGTCTTCTGCTGTACTTTTCACCTGCATCCATGTTAGTCCATCCTGTCTTAAGTTTCTAGAACTTCATAAATAGGAATGAAAGATATTGTTTAAGCTTTTACAATTCAGACGGTAGTTTAATTTAGCTTATTAAGAATATGTACTGAATTCTACATTTTGTTTGTTTAAAGAGATTAGTTTTGAGGGCTTTTACAGGAGCGAAACTTACATGGTAATTACAGGTACACAGCTGATTGCCTATAAAATGACCTCAGGATTGGCAACCAGCATGAGTTGATCTGGATCACCTATTAACTATTCATGTAAAGCTGCGCAATTGTCTATACCTATAGTTTCATGTTGCGATTCAAATAAACCTAGCTGGACCTCTTATGTAAATATATATGATGGTAAAATGGATATTTTATTCCTAATATGTGCCCCGGTGGTTCAGCGGTAGACTGCTGGCCTACCATGCATGTTATCTGAGGTTCGAGTCTCGGCCGGCTAACACCTTTACCCAGTTATAATCCCAACAAAGAGGGAAAACTGGGTGTGAGGCTAGCAACCCAAATCCGTAAAAATAAAGCTAAAACTTGAAGACCCGTGTTCCACTGGGAACGCAAAGGAATAACAAAAATTCCTTCTATGAATTAAAAGTTTAATGCTACTGACTTCAGGGTGTCCATGAGTGGGATCTAAATCACCCATATGGTTTCATATGGAATTTGCATCTCAGAGTGATGAGTTGATATTAATATTCCTACTTGAACACACAACAGACGTCAGTAACGAAATAGTAACAAAATGAAATTTAAGACATTGTTGAAACCTTCTTTTAAGGAGCCGATGTCACCAGTATCAGAAAAATGAACTATAAATAAAGTGTGGTGAGTGCTACTGACAATGCGTATCAGTAGTATATAGAGAGATGTTCAATGGCATAAAAACACCAAATAGCAGGGAGACAGATTTGATGTCAAAGAAGGCAAATGGTACAGCATTGTGGAGATACATCGGAGACGTGAAAGGAACATAATGAAACACAATACGAAGGCCAGAAATAGCCCAAAACGGAAGATCTGTGCAAATGGTGAGTTTGCAGATAAAGTGTAGATAATTTATACATAATATATAGAGATACCAATTTCCAGGTCTTTCGTCTCCTATAGTTGCAGTATCATCATTTACTAGAGATACTTTTATTATATTTCATTGCGAAATCCCTGAGAATAGCGTGACATTTAAAAGGCGGAAAATGCAACCATATTCCAGTCAAGTATTAAACCCAACAGAAGAAAAAGTTTCAGATTCATTATTTCAATATAAAAAATGCTGATATTTTTGTGGATTATTCATCCAAGTCGATAGGACGGTTTCGAGGCGAATTTCTTTCCCCATCTACCGAATTCTTTATCTAGATGTCCTGTAATGGCTTTCAGTATCAAAAGAAAAATTATAAAACACTTGCGATACCGATAATTCGAATACCCTGGTCGCTGTAGTTAGTGTGACCTTTAGCGATGAAATGTTCAGTCTTCATGGGTTATAATTTCTTTAGCACAAAACAAAGAGAAAGAATATTCTGTTTCATAACCAATACTAGTGTTTTAACGTATTTTAAAGCTGATTAAAAAGTATTCTTTTGATATATTTTCCGGTACAAATGTATTTTATGCTTTTTTGCCATAAAGACTTTGGATTATTGTTCATAAGTTATCAGTGGTTGTTTTTATTATATTACTGACCTGTCGATTTTAGTAGTGAGTATATTATTTAGAAGTATTTGCATTAAAGTCAAGCAAAAAGATAACTGTGGCTCGAGGATATGAGGTTTTATTCTGAAAAAGTAACATTCTTCACAGTTTAAACGTAAAACCTCAGAAGGTCACTGAATAATTAGTTATCTAATCGAGGTTTTGAATCACTTCTAAGTTCTTGTTCCCTGGATAGAAATTCTTCAGTTCGGCAACACTTAATATCCCGTTTGATTGGACATTAAGACCAGAAACATCACAGAAGTATAGGTGGTTTATTTTGCTTAAGAGGTATTCTACTCAAGTGATATCAGTTGTCACAAACTGATTTAGTAAGTGGCTATTATGCTAGTACATAAAGTTTCATGTTATTCATTTCAATTTCCATAAAGCCGTTCTCTAAAGAATTTCGACATTTTATTTAAGTTAAAGTCTTGAACGTTGTACTGTGCACTGAATGCCTACACATGGCTTGTTACAAGACCACACAAAGATTCCTAGCCTTCAAAGGGTGAAATCAAGTCAATATTCCAAACTGTAATATTCATAATGAAACAGTCCCCTGTAACACTGACAGAGAGGGTTTTTGTACGCATCCGTATTCACTCGATCACATAATTTTTACTTTACTGTCTGCAGATTGAAATCCTAGCTTCTATTGAGTTTTCCTCCATTTTATGTACAGTCTCTACCTGAGCTAGACCGATAACATTTTCTCACAGCTTATATCTCTATACGTTTCTCGAATGACAATTTTTTGACTTGTTTTTCACGTCATATCAGGGAGCAAATGGTGAAAAAGCTCTGAGTTTTTGCAAAAGTTACATATTTTACGGCTCTTTCATATGTATAGATGGATCGTTAGAGGTAAATAATCCCTCAAAAATATTCAAAAATAACATTCATCATTCACTCAACAGTGGATGCTGATCTTTACTGTCTAAGTCCACCTGTTAAGCTAAAAGTTCGTGGTCGAGCATCTACATTGTCTGGAACGCCTTCGTGTTACGTTCGGTTGTCAGTGAACAATTCCTAGCTAGCTAAGCAGTCATCATCGCATTAAGATTCTGGTCTCCGAAAGTATCTCATATTTCGGATAAGCACTCTGGGTGCTTTGTTTTGTCTTTGGTGTGAGAAGAACAAGCATTTTGGTAGTTAAAGGATAGAAACTTGCATTTATATGCAACGGATCTTGAGCACACGTCTACATCTCTTCATCTCCTAAAGATCTGTTTAAGACGAAATCTCAAGACTCCAGTAAAACATTTCTTCGACAAGACATAGACCAACATAAATATTTGTTTAGCTATAAAAGGACAGCCTTGTAAGTGTAGACTCGGTTAAATGTATGATAAGTCTGTTTCTGTTTAAGAAATAGATTAACATTTCCTGAAATCAAATACTGAAGGCGACATTTTTCGGAGTTTCCCTACATGTGTAGGAGAATTTAAATTACACAAAGTGGAATAAATTAAAAGAAAAGGGATTCGGTGAGGTGCGTTCATTATGTAACTACAGTTTCAACTGTTTATCAGCTGTGATTTTAGGATTAAATTTGTTTTTCAAATCATGGAAAATATCCAAGTCTCTTGATGAAAATTTGTTATAATTGTGATAGTTACTTTATAAGTTATTGAGTAGTATAAAAATTATTTACTATTTTTGATGTGGTATTTATGAAAACATCTTTCTCATGCATAAATTATAAACGTAGTTGTAATCTGGAGTGAAACTTATTCGGTTATATGCTTATACCCAAGATGTTTAGGGTTAATTATGCGTGGTCAGTTTAAAAATACTCGCACAACTTTTGAAGAACAGATAATGGAACAAAAGATTAACAAATTACTTAAAATATCCATATAATGAAAAAAGAAAGTTGGTTCTCAGAAACTATAATAGTGGATTATGATGTGTGAATAAAAATTAAATCAAATGCTCAGTATGTGAACTATACGGTATTACAGATTGGAATTTCTAAAACAGTGTAGTAAATCTTTCCGACTTTCTGAGAAATAAAAAAAATAATATTCAAGTATTGGTTTTGTAGGGACTTTGTTTGATTAGTTGGAGGTTTTCATCATGAGCTGACATCAGTTAGAGAACTATTGGAAAACCACCTAGGGGTACTTTCAAACAGCTGTTTCGTCCTAATTTGGGATTCTTTATCAGTAAGCACCCACCATCAGGGTTCGAACCCAGGACCTTCAGGTTACAAGGCCAGTGAGCTCGTAGACCATTAAGCTACTGGGACCAGATGCAATGGCCAGTGTATGAATTCCAACTTCTGCCAATTCAAATAATCAATGAGCTCACTGTGTAACCATAAGCTCCTGGGTTCGAACCATGGTGGTGGGTACGTACTGATGAAGAATCCCAAACTAGTGGGACGAAACAGCTGTGCAGTACTCCCAGGTTTTCCAGTGGTTCTCTAATTAACGTCAGCTTATGATGACATCATGTAATAAAAAATAACACCTGAGGTTTATATCTTGAGGCAGTAATTGTGGAATGTTTGCTGAATATGTTTCGGCACTTTTTATATTTGTACACACTGATTCTAGAAGCTTGTCTTTCTTCCTAGAATGGATTCAGCACACATTTGTGTTAATAAAAGTATTTGATCCTAAATAGTTAGGTGAAAGTCAATCTCTATGGGTACTACAGATAATCTGAGTTTGATAAATGTCATTGTGAATGTTACGTATTAAACTTTTCATGGTTGATGAATTTATGAACTTTTTAGAAACTTTAAATAAAGTATCCTTTTTAAATAGATTAAAATAATCACAACTTTTTATTAAAATTGAACTAGAACTGCTTATCGCTGAAGTTTTATGAAAATTGAGCGAGAAGCGAAAATTATGAAGGGAAATGGAAGTGTCAGAATATATAACCAACACCTTTAATGCAAAATCTATTATCGTAACAGTATTAGAAAGTTGCCTCCAAAGCCTCAGGATGGTCGGGGGTGGGTGCCTTGCGCTGCGGGTTGGCCACCCCCCCGCACACCTCTTGAAATGCTCCCATATGACCGGGCGTCTTACATAGCCTCTCCTGAGGAAGTCCTACTCACTGCCTTCACGTGGCGGAGGTGTTTTTCACCAAAGTGAGAGGGCGAAAGCGGATGCCCGACGCTCTTCACCGGGTTGACTGTCCATTGGATGACAGTCTAGGGGAGATGGCTAAACCCTGATTCCAAACCTCCGACGACTGGCGTATGAAGCTCACTGGAGCTCACCGGCAGACGTATGGACAAAGGGCTTGTTGGATGTCCTGGATGTCTGGCCCCATTCAAAAAGGCGTATGAACCGAACTCCGGTCACCGGCTGCCAATGGATAGTGGACTCCCTACTCCACTCCTACTGCCTTGTAGGTCACACTTGGTTGTGTAAAGGCTAGAGCTGCACTCTCAAACAAAAGGCCGAGCGATTCTGGGGACATCACTCGTACCAAATTCCCATGAAACTTCATGAAATCTCTTACAAACTGTCGCAAAACCTTGCATCAGATCGCCGCGCCTGGGCAGCGATGATTCGAGATGTTCATGAAGCCGGCTCATCCTCCCGTAGGAGATAGCCGAAGTAAATCAAAATCAATATTAGAAAGTTAGGATGAGGTGGTAACAGTCAAAATGTGCATCTCGGATACCCCTGCTAGCTGCCTCCCATCAAATAAATTTTGAAGGTAAATTTAACTCAGTTGTAGACGATAACGTTTATCTCTTACTTTTACGCGATTATAATAGCTTTGTTCCAAAAATGTCTTTGTATGCAGTACAATGTGACTAGAAGATAATGCTGTAAGTGTTTGCCGTTTATTAGAAGCCATGATAATGAAAGGCCACGTGACTCGATTTACTGTTAGTTGTTTTACATCGTAGTGTCATGCGCCATGATGTGTTTTCACGATTAAAACAGTTAAAAGTAATCAGCTTAATTAAACACATAACTCAAGGAAAATTTGTTGGTTCAGAAATTGAAACAGACCGTCTAGTCAGTGGTATATCACTTACGAAAATATAAATGGAACCCTTTTTCCGCAAGTTGAATATTTTAGAGCATATAATTAATAGTTCGTGTCGTTTAATTGTTGAAGTCAATCATATCTTCAAGATGGAAGTCATTTCACGAGTTGAATGCTAGGCAACGCACTTAACAGTTCCCAGAAAAGTAGTAAGGCTACTTTAAGGAGTTCTTTTGCCTTCCATAAACTGTGTCTATAGTGTCAAATATGAGGGAATGTGTTTATTGAGAATTCCTTTTAGTTTTCATTGGTATGGAGGAATATTCGCTCAAACTTATCGTCTGCAGACTACACAGTTCGAGATCGAAATCCGTCATAGTTTCCTTTAGAAACACAAATGTTCAGATCGCACGGTGTTATTCACTTGATATCATACACGGCAATCAAGAAAACAAGCACTATGGCAAGATGACATGTATATACTACTGATATGAGTATACTGAAGGCTACAGATTCAATCGGTTTTAAAATTTAGTCATATTCTCTTCATAAAATGTGTTACCAGAAATGTACTAGTTTAGAAAGAGACCTATTTGATACACAGAGCAGTTATAATTCCCAACAACTAAACGGAGATATTCTAAGAATTGAATGACTATTCAGCAAATCTCTGCTTACTCACTTTCTTTAATAATGTTGATTAATCTAAAAACAGGCAGCGAATAGTGTTCGCAGTTACATTCACTTTTGCTGTTTCTTAACTATATCTGGTTCAATCAAACTAAACTATTAATACACTCACGGAACCACACTTGAAAGTAATAAAAAAAACCCCGTGTTTTCCGGTTTTACTAATCATAAACTTCTGTCTCTGTATGCTAATTCCTTACTATGATCACTGTAGATATGAAATTTACTCAAATGACTTCTAGCAATTTCGCCTCCTTCTTTCAGCTATCAAGTTAACAACAGCACAACAACATTGAATGAATAAACAAGACTGAAATTTGCTGTTGATGTTTTAAATATCCGAGACGTCTGTAAAACCATAGGACATGGTGACTTAACTACTACTAATCACCTTTCTGAAAACAGTCGGTCAGCTGGGTTCTTTTTGTTCCAACAGTTTATGCTACTGACGTAGTTAGAACAGTGAGAGCATTTTCATCAATGAGACTGAAACGATAAGCAGGGGTTCTGAATAAATGTGGGAAGATGTTAGGTACTAATGTGTTCGGAAGTAAAACTATCCTTGAAAATGAATAAAAGATTTCTAAGATTTCTAGCAATGCACGTATGCAACTAGAAATGTCGGTCAATTACATAAACACATATATCATATATATTATCCCCTTGGGTTCCGAGGGGAACACAGGGCTTCAACAACACATCTTCACTTCGTCTTGTTCTCTGCCGTCCTCTTCAGCTGGGTCCACGATTCCCCATAATCTCTCATTTTCTCCTCACCAACACACAATCTCCTCCTTACCACCCTCACACTGACGACACAATCGTCATTTCCCATTAGGATTCCACTCGAGTGATGGCCTGCATTGCACGTGATGTCAATCGATGGCCTCCTCAATGTCTGCCCAACCTATCTCCATTTACTCCTACATATTTATTGAACAATCGGCTCTCGCTTGTTGTTTTGCTGCCAGCCAGAATTTCTTGTTGATGATTCTTTCTAGCTAGCCATTCGATCTTGAGTATAGAGCCAGCTAGCGATGGTAACAGCTGTTGACAAAAGTCCTTTTCGTGACTCACTCGCAGTGCAAGTTTCTCACCCTTACAGAAGAACTCACTGACTGAACAGAATCCGAATCTTGTTCTTTATGCTGGCTGACTGACTGAGTGAAGCAGAAGATTTCCAATATGGTTTCACGTTGATGAAGGCGTGTCTTTCCTTTCCGATTCTGGCTGGTTAACTTTGACATCTTCATCCGTTCCGACTGCCTGTGGTTGAAACAATGTTTGCTGCCTAGATAAGTGAAGGAGGTAACCTCCGTTAAATCTCTCACGTTGATGGTGATTATTGTTGGTTGTTGTTCATGCTGTTGCTGTTGGTTAGTTATCTTCACCATCTCCGCCTTCTCTATGTTCACCCGCAGTCTTGTCTTTGTTGTCTGCCAGCTTCTTCAACCAGTTTGTTGGTTTTCGCCTACGTGTCTTTGAGTTTGTGTGACATCAGACATATTTCATCTGCAAATTCCGGATCTTCTGGAGTCTTCCTATCCATGGTCCAGCGTATTCTTGTCTCCTCTCTCCTTACAGTCCAACGCATGATCCAGTTTACCACAATCAGGAACGCCATCGGTGATAATAGGCAAGCAGCCCTGTCTTACTTATGTTTTCACGGAAAAGGCTTCGCTGGGTTTTCCATTGTGGATCACCTGACACGTGGCACTGTCATAGAGTCAGCTGTTGAGTGAGGCTGATAAGGAATTGAAGCAATGCACACCATAGTATTGAAGTAGTTTCCAAATTACTTCTCAGTCAACGCTGTCTGTAGAAGGCCTTTCCGAAGTCGATGAGGTTTGAGAGATAGAGGTTTGACTACCATTCTATGCTTTGTTCGGTGACGATGATGCGTTGAGTTGCAATTTGATCAGCCCATGATTTGCCTTTCCTGAATCCAGCTTGTTCCGGTCGGTGGCGGAGTTCTGTATCCACTGCATCTTTTATTCTCTCCAGAATGATCCGACCAACTACTTTTTCGGTGTGGACAATGGCATGATTCCACACCAGTGCTTGCAGATGCCTAGTCGCCCTTCTTTGGCAGCTTGACAAGGTAGCCTTTCTTCCAGTCGTCAGGTACCTTTCCTTCCTTCCAAACCTTTTGCAATAATGGCATGAGAACATCCGCCGCAGTCTCTAGATCCGTTTTCAGTGCTTCGTGGTCGGGAGGAATTCCGTCTGGCCCTGCTACATTCCCGTCTGGTGTTCAGTAGCTTGATAGCATTTAAGATTTCTGCTTTTGCTGGAGGACTAGTGTCCACTGCTCTTTGAGTGCTTCTGGTGGTGGTGGTATTTCTGGGAGAGGCGCAGGTTGTGGTGCATTCAAGAGTCCTTTAAAGTGATCAGCCCACTATTTTATTTGCTTCTCCTCCTTGTTAATCAGGTTCCCTTGAACATCTTATATTGGTTTCATCATCTGGGTTGATTTCTTCCCGGACAGAGACCTGATTATTTGAAATAATGTTCCTAGGTCTCTTTTACCTGCACTATGCCTGTTTTGCTTCAGTTGTCAGCTGGTGTGTCGTATAATTGCCTTTCGTCTCTCCTAGCACTCTTCTTCACTTCTTTATTCAGTGAAGTGTACATTGAACTCGGCTTCTCCTTCTGTTGACCATCTTTGCATTGAGTCATCTTCTCTTTCACCATCTTCCTCTCCTCGATTAGCTTCCAGCTATCCATTGAGAGCCATTCCTTGTCTTGTCTCTACTTTCTTCCTAAAATTGTTGTACACGTTTCCTTGAAAATCACCTTCAGGGAGTTAGTTCCAAAGTTCTTCAACACAGGTTTCCTCAGTGATACCATGTAGTGTCTCCGACGTTATCCTGATGTGATCTGTAGTGAAGGCATTCCTTGTAGTTTTTTCCTTCAGTTTCTGAATGTTGAACTTGAATTGTGGTCTCTCGCCATTTGTTTTCATGGATTTCAGCTTCACCTTGAAGGTTCCTTGGACTAGATGATGGTCTGAGCCCACATCTGCTCCCCTTCTCGACTTTGTGTCCAGCAGTCTGCTTCTCCATTTCCTTGAGATTGATATAAACCTATCTGGTTTGTGGTGTGTCTATCAGGCGAAATCCATGTTGCTTTGTGCATATCCTTGTGATTGTACACTCTGCCTCCGATCACCAAGTCACTGAAGGTGCAGAAGTCTAAGAAGAGTTCTCCGTTGTCATTTATTTCACCAAGAGAGAGCCTCTCCACGTATGACGAGTTCTTTCCCTGTATTGTCTGCTCGCAGTTTGGCTTGCACTCATATCGCCCATAAGGATTCTGACGTCGCCATTCGGGATGTTGTTCATTACTGTTTGTAGTTGTCCATAAAAATCTTCCTTCTTCTCTTGTTCTGCGTTGTTTGTAGCACTATGCTTAGCATTGGAAAATTGTAAATTTCCTTCCTATTGAGTTGAATCTTGCTGTTGTTATCCTGGAGGAGGAGATTAGTTTCCACTACCTTAAGGCTTTGGCTGCCACTGGTGACAACATTGTAGCCACCAACTTTCACAGTGTGCTCATGATTGTCGTCTGGGTTACCAGACCGGAGTAGATTACTGACTAGTCAGTTGACAATTTTGACAATCCACATCCATTCCATTTACTCTCACAGATAAATCGCACTTCTATGCCAATTCTTCTCATATCTTTGGCTACCAGGTCAGCTTTCCGAGCCTAGCCTCGTGCATTGTATAGACATTCCACGTGTCCATTTTTATTCTTTTTTTGAATCAACTATTTGATATTCAAGATCTTTGCAAAAATATCTGTGCAACACATTACTTAATACACTTAAAAAATAGTATGTCTGTGTCATCTTTCGACTACCATCTACTGGGATATCAGTCGAAGCTCTCTGGTTACATGAATGAATTGCAGAGGCTTTCAATGAAATTTGAAAGAAAGTTACTCTATGTTAAATGTAGCTACAGAATTAATTCTGTTACAGAAAATGAAGTTTCATTTGCACACAGGAAACATTCACTTTATTCTTACATTTCAAACATACCGCCACTCGTTTCTGATTATTTCATAACCAAGAGTGCAATTTATATTTTACTTAATGTGGGAAAAAATACAAAAAATCCAGGACACTTTCTTCAACACTTTTAGTTTGCCTATAACAAGAAACTTTGTAAAGTCTGGAAAAATGTATAATTACTGAAAAGTTTTCAACTTACATCTTTCTGAATCATATTAAAATGTGTTGTTAGAAAGCCGATTAATAAAAGGTCAGTGATAATGACTTTGACTACCGCAATGAATACTGTAAACTTAATCTTTTCAGAAAATATAAACTTTCCAAGGTACAAGAAAGATTATTAAGTTCATAAATTGGTAAAATTGCTTCAAGAATGAAAAGTGGACGTCACAAAAAGCCAACAAGTTATCACTGGACTGCATGTGTGTCCACTTAGTTGGAACCGGTAGTTTTTTTGAATAATCACTTAAGTTTAAAAGTATTTTTATATTCAAAGAGGTGAAGTTTTCAGTGTGTATATCATTTTTAAGTAGTTACTGAAAGTATGAATTTTATGATTTCGAAGTTAACCGTATGGCTTAATATTTTTTGACTTTATGGAACTAGACTATAAAGTTTTCAAATGTTAATGAACTTAAAATGGGTCCAGTGTGATTAATGATATTGAAATTTCGAAATTTCTATGATCTTTAGTAGCTATTAGAGATCATACTAAATCTGAGAACCTTTAACGAACAAGGAAAATCTAAACGAAGTCAACCGAATTCTATCAGTTAGTTTCTCTCTGTAATAGATAAAATTTAGCCTCATCATTATATTGTACCAGTCAGTTTTTTCAAGCGTATACTTCAGAATTTACGAGGTCGCTTTATTCACTAGTGTAGTGAACAACTTTGATGATATCAGATGGTTGTAGGCAATCGGCCACAGGAAGCCTTCCAACTAGGTTTCCTCCTAGTTGGCACTCACCAGTCAGCAAGGCGTAACTGCAACATTCAAAGAACTCATGTCACTTTTGAGATTCGAACCTACATCACCCAGTGAGTGTTGCAGTTAGAGACGTTGTCACTGAGTTATTCGGGATCGTGATTGACCTCCTGTAGGACTGTATTGGATACTTTTGATTGGGTACCAGCCCGTAGCCAGTGTAATGTGTGTGTTTAGGCCTATCTTTGGTGCAAACTGAATTCTATCAGTTAGTGATAGCAAGCTACCTAGAATGGTGGGCACATTGCAAACCTGACTGATAGAATCCAGTCTACACTACAGATAGGACTAGATACACTACACTAGTTGCTAGTGTCCAATTGAAGTATCCACTACAGTCCTACAGGAGGTCAATCACGAACCTGAATAGCTCAGTGATAACGTCACTGAATGCACCACTCACTGGGTGACGCACATTCGAATCTCAGAAGGGACATGAGTTCCTTCGAGGTTGCAGATACGCTTTGCTGACTGTTGAGTACCAACTACGAGGAAACCTAGTTGGAAATCTTCCTGCCGATCTAATATAGATAAGAAGTTTATTCTTATCCTATCTGCCTGGCTAGCTATTAGTATCCAATCAAATTAGTAAACAACTGTTGATTGCATACAATTTCTGGCACCCTTGATGACTGAAATATTATCAATAGACATTGTTTACTAAACAGATTTATCCCACAGTAAGCTATGTAGACTGTATAGTATTATTATTTGCAACCTTATTTATGTATCAAAAAACTGTCGATAATAACAACCAGAAATTATTTGTAACACAGTGACTGACTCTTCGAAGAATTCGACTGGATCATCACTGTCAGTGATGAAAAAGGCTGTTATGATTAATTACTATTCTACACTGTATATTGTTTAATATTACAGGTGATGAGTAATTTGAAAAAAACAGGCTTTGACTGAAACAGTGGCATTAGGAATAATGATTAATGATAGTACAGTGACAGCAGTAACAGCAACAGCAACAACAACTTATGATCTCAACCTATCTATCTATGGAAAAATGGACATGAATAAACAAACACCTTGGACATAGTAGAAACAATCTGATCAGATACCTAACACTTGTGAATATATTTCATACATTTATTTCCCTTAATGAATTTGAATAAAGCGAGAACTACAGTTTTTGCAGAATAAAGTGGTACCACCATTTATTTCATTACCTTCTCATCAGTTGCTTGCAGGCCACAGTAAAACTTCAATCGAGTCACTTCTCTGAATATTCTGCAACGAACTGTCACTAAATGATTCAGTGATTTGAAAGATTCTGTGGGGAGGCGATTTTTCAGAAATTTTGGTACATTTAGAGCATTTTTTCCCGATAATATTGTGATCAGTCAAAATTGTAGACAACCATTTACGTCGATGTTTTTCGTCCTGAATCGGGATCATCAGAAAAATCAATAACAAAGCTTAACCTTGAAGAACTCACCGACCAATCACAGAGGAATTAACGTGTACCAATACGATTCGCAGATATAGGGCTTAACTTTCTAAGAAATGGTCACAAGCAGTACATAACAACCTTCAGGAAAGAAAACAACCAATCAGAAGACGTTGCTTCTCTGCTAGCGATAACGCTAATAATAATGTACATAAAATTTTTAAAATATTTCTTGATTTTCTCAATAAATGATCTGTTGCCTGGCAGTTGTCTTCTGTTGTTACATTATGAGTAATCAAATAGCGAATAGCGACTTTCTTTCCGACAATATCACTTTCAAGAGTTGTACATCCACATTTATATTCAAGATGAGATTTAACAAAACTAATCAAATAATGATAGTCTATTCCAGCCAGTTGTTGGGCTGTTGAATGAATTATTTTGAAGCGGAAGAGAGAATTAGAAATCAAAGATGATAAGGGGCATTGAATAACGCATGTGCAAGCGATTCAGTCAGAAGTAGGTGGACAGATAAGGAGAGAAGACTGTAAACTGTAGGCTTTATTTATTCCTGCAGCAGAAATGAAAAAGGAGTTGTTAACCATGATCAGGACATTGAAAATCCTGTTTCAAATCATTATGCACTAGCAAAGACACAAACATAAGCATTTCTTGGTAGAGAATGATGATCGCTGTTTGCGAAACTGTTAAATAATTTATAAGCTTTAAAGCAGACAGAGTAAAACATGAATAAATCTCATACATCCGGTTCTGCTGATTAGTTTGAAGAAAACAAGAACGAAGATATCTTCAGGTCTGTTGCTTCGTTTCTGCGATAAGAATTACTAAGTGTTCAGGTGTTGGTTTGCAGGGATTTGATTGGTTTCAGGATTTCATCATGAACTGATATCGGTTAGAGAACTACTGGAAAACCAACTGAGAGTATTGAACAACTGTTTCATTCTAGTTTGGTACTATTCATCAGTGCACACCCACCACCAGAGTTCAAACCCAGGGCCTTCCAGTTACAAGTCAAGCTCGTAGACTATTCGACCACTGAGACCCCATGCAATGGCCCATGAATCCCAACTTCTGCCAATTCGCTATGTAGCGCGAGCACTAGATAATGTTACCGGCGAGTATCTGTCCTCACACCCGAGCTACTATACTCTATTGGTCACAACTTCTCAACAGAACCCAGATAAATACCTACCTGAATAGGGCCAGTCACTAGTGAGCATCAGATACCCTAAACGCCCTTCTAATTGAAATAATTCTGAAACATAGTAAATACATTTATTTATAGTGGCTTATGTGGTTTTCAGACTATTAGCAGATAAAGAAAAGCAATGAAATAAAAATGAGCTCCTTTTATCCTGCAAGTATCTTCATTTCTGTCTCCTGCAAACTAATCAAGGGAGTTGAACGTATGCGATTCATTAATTCCCATTCTAAACCATCAGTTTATTCAGCTTTAGAACGTTTTAAAATCTATATTATGACTACTTTACTTGTTATGACTTTTCGTTTGTGTGTCATAATACGAGAGAGCAAATATTTTATACTTTAAGCATCAAACTTCATTTGCCCGGCTTCACATATGTATCATTTTAGCTGTTACTGAGCATTTCTTCTCAAAAAAGGTTTGTGCCTACAAGGAAACCTATACCAAAACTAAATGTGATATTTTAGTAAATGGAGAGATACTGTATCTGGGAGAGATTTTTAACTTTTGTTTTTGTACAGACGTTAGGTTTCCCTGATATCAAGATAAATCTCACCATGGATTCAAATCACTGCGAAACAACTGTAAAGAAGATAGTAATAAACCATTGTTACACTCTAGTTTGGTGCGTCGGTGGCATATCGGTTAGGATGCTCGCCGCCCCGACCATGCACATGGTCCGGGGTTCGATCCCCAGCCACAGACGCACTCCCAAACCTCGCTAAGCCAGAAATAGTGCTGGTGAAGAGGAAAGGTTGGGCATGAGGCTAGCAACCCCATCCTGTAAAATAAACACTGCTACAGAAACTTCAAACCACTAGCTTGAAGCCCTATGTTCCACTGGGAATGTGAAGGAAAAAAACACTCTAGTTTGAGAATCGTCAGCATTTTACACCCACCATCCAAAGTGGTCTAAATGCAGAGCTTTCAGCTTACATTACTACTCATCCTCAGTTATTTACGGAATCATTGTGTCGAGTGATAGAAACAGTTATTTAATGCTTGTCGGTTTGTAATAATTTTCTACTTGGTACCGGCTAGTTATAAACAGTGCTCAGAAATATATTCTTTATTTATGTGAATATTAGAAATTCCTGTGTGAGTGTAGATATGTGAGAAAGCTAAACCTGAAAATTAGAAAAAATTATACCTTGGCATGTGCTACTGATAAGACTCATCAGTAGTGTACAAAGGGACATTCATCGGTGAAAAATATCAAATACAGGAGAGATAGACTTGATGTCAAAGAGAGTGAATGAACCAGAGTTGCGGTAAAACACAGAAAACACGAAAAGAAGACAGAAACATAATACGAAAGGCGGATGTAACACAACATGGAAGATTTGCGTAAATGACGATTTGGAGATAAGGTGTACACAATTTCGCTGTACGAAGATACCATATTCCAAATAAAACATTCATTTGCCAAATCTCTTGTCTTCTACTGTTTTCTTCCTTCGCGTTCCCCAGTGGAACATAGGGCTTCAAGCTAGTGGTTTGAAGTTTCTGTAGCAGTGTTTATTTTACAGGATGGGGTTGCTAGCCTCATGCCCAACCTTTCCTCTTCACCAGCACTATTTCTGGCTTAGCGAGGTTTGGGAGTGCGTCTGTGGCTGGGGATCGAACCCCGGACCATGTGCATGGTCGGGGCGGCGAGCATCCTAACCGATATGCCACCGACTTATAGCGGTTACAGTTAAAATACTACAAATACCTTTCACCAAAATCTTATGATCTTTTGTTTGGCTTATGAATTGGTTTATTGGGTCATAATACTAATACTTATAATTTGACGATGAGCCATAAACTTCATATACTAATCGATTACCGAAACTTTATTAGGGGTTTTGAATAACGGATCTGCTGTTTAGTGATTACTTTGCTAGACTTATTGGTTATAGGATTTCTTGGAATAAAACCAGTTAGAAAGCAGCTGTCGAATCAAGGCTATGAAGCTGTTATGTATATATATACATATATATTCTTGTGATGTGCTTAGGGTATCTTTGATATCTACTATCGTGTACGCTAACGGTCTTTATGTGTCAGCTATCTACAGATAACTATATGTGACTACTTCGTATTTTGAGTCAACTATTCTCAGTATGCTTTACCCAGTGTTTACACAGGTGAAACTACAACTGCCCACTCACTTTGTACACCTGTACAACGAAACCACATGCAATAAACTTATAATTTTATCTGTATAAAGGCGTTCATTGATTTTTAATTACACAGGTAATCAGATGATGAGCAGTATCAACTTGTCTTTCATTAATATTCTACAGATACACCGTTATAAGATAGTTTATTCCACTTGATACATTTCTGGTCATGAAAAACGAGAATGATGTAATGAACATCCTTGACAAGGTTAATGTTGTTAATGATGCCAACTAGGCAATAAACTTTACCATAGAAAAAGAAACTGATGATAGTATCTCATTCCTAGAGGACTTCATATCAAGGAAAGAAGGTGGCACACTAAAAAGGAGTGTGTATAGGAAAGTTACAGCAACAGGTAAGTATACTCATTTTTTGAGTTTTGTACCTTTGAAATATAAACGTAACTTGGTACAGTGTATGGTTCATAGACCTAGGTTAATCTGTTCAGACGGCTACTCAGTGAGGAGCTTAAGATTATTACCCGACTCATCTGTATTGCTGAAGCTTTGGCTATCGAAACAGAAAAGCCAGATCTCTGTGTATAGGAAAAGTTCGTTCAACCCCTCCAACTTTCATGGTCTTAATCCCTCTATGCTAAAGTATGGTAATCCCCAATCATATTTTAGCTCTACCAACTCTCCATTTTTTCATTTTTGTCTATTCAGTTTGTATACTCTTCCTTATTAAGTCAATTGTTACTATTACTACTCTCACTTTTAATTGTCCCCGGTATTACTTCACTTGTTCCACTTGTCATTCTAAATCAATTCCTTTATGCAACATTAAATTCTATGCTATTAAATTCCACACAATATTACGTAACGTTCTTATTTTTTCGATTTGCACACCTTTTTCAAGTTCTATCCATCCTATGAATTATTCTATATATGACATTATTTGCTTTGCCACTTGACATTTAACTACGATTATAATCACAAACATTTTAGTTTTAATTGCACTTCATATTATTATTATTTCATGCATTCACACCTATGTTTCAATTCCCTCACCGGATATAACTTCTTTTGAAAAAAAACCATATATATACGATTTTACAGCTTGATGATAAATTCGTTGAAAAGAGTCTCTTCGCTGAATCATTTGTTTTGATTTTCTATATATTAGAGAATTACTTAGAAAAATGGTTATCCAGATAAATTCATTGAGAAAAATGTGAATTCAGCACCAAGGAGAGTCAGTGTGGCAATAGTTCCGAAAAAACCAATGTTCATAAAACTGCAGTTCCTCGGTGACAACATCAGCGAAATAATAACACAGCGCCTGAAGAATGCAGTTAAAAGAGCTTATTATGCAGCAGGGGTACGTTGTCTCTTCACTTCCACCCCTATTCTACGTTCGAGAAATAAGGATAAACTACCTAAATTTGCCTCCTCTATGTGCACCTACCAGTTTGACTGCAGCTGTGGAGCTAGCTATATCGGGCGTCCTATTAGGCGGGTTAATAGTCGTATTTCCGAACATCATCCAGCTTGGTTAAGCAAGGGACATACAAGATCTATCCGTAGCTCTATTTTAGCACACCGTATAGACAGTTAGCTTAAGGTCGACGTCAATAAAGCATTTAAAATTATTTATCGTTTTCCCCCTAATCTTAATTTTGCTTTACGAGTTCGTCTTCAACATACAGCTGAAGCAATAGGAATCCACCTCAAGAAGCCAAACATGTGTGCTCAGAAGAAATCTGTACAGTCACTTTCCTTACCTTGGTCAATGTTACATGAATGTATAAACCGGACTACTTCGCCCCCCACTCCCCCTAAACCTTTAAAAATTATAAAAATTATCATTGTCCAAATTATTTTATTTTTCTGACCACTTCATCTTTAATTACGTGTTATCCTTGTAAAATTAATTTATTCTAACCTTTTCTACCTTTTAAATGTGTACTGATTTTCTGCGTTAATTATCAACCCATTAACATTTTGACACTGACTAATTATTGTTAACAAACGTATCGCCACTTGATTGATAAATTGTTGTATATTGTAATAAAAATGCTGTATATGTTAGAGTAGAGCCAGAGATGAGGATCTAATTGAAAAGTAAATGTTTCTTCGCTCACTCCTTCTGCTTTCTAAATATCTAAACGGTTTTTTCTTTCTATATTGAAAAATAATAATCCCCTTCAAGGAGCCTTGAAGATTGTCTTCAAAGTTCGACTTCTTTCCCACCACTGGTCTTTTAACATTCGCTAATTTTGGTATCACAAACCTCAGCAAGTATCTCTCTTTAATAAAGCCCACAGGATTTTAAAAGTCTATTATATGCATTCCAGTTTACCACCTATTGTTCGCTGAAGGGTAGTTGTGAACACTTAAAAGGAATATGACAGATTTTTAAAGGTGAAAAGATCTATACTTCAAGAGTATGATACAAATTAGCAGACATTTTTAAGCGCAATGAAGACTGGCTTTTAGTCTTCGTCAATAAAAGGTATTAAAGTGTTAAAGCTAAAAATCATATTTTGTATTTACCAAAATGTCATCTTCTTATGCTGATAGGAATTTATCTTTGTAATTTATTATTTCGTAATAATAACTGACGTTGCAATCATCGTCAGAGAGTTAATTAGTGGTAAAAAGTGATATTTAAATCACACCTATAAATAAATGAACTGATATTTGATAATACTGAATTTGTATCGTGTGAAGCTGTTATTGCGTAGGTTTCTGGAATTGTTCAACATAGAATAAGTAAGATAGCTTTAACTATGTCGACTGTTTTTCAATTATTGGTTTTGTAGGGATTGAGTTTGATTGGTTGGAGGATTTCATTATGAATTGACATCAGTTAGAGAACCATTGGAAAATCTGGGAGTAATGGACAGCTGTCCCATCCTAGTTTGCGCCCACTGACCAGAAGTTAGAATCCATAGAATGGCCACTGGATCGGGTCCCAGTGGCTTAATGATTTACGAACTCATCTTGTAACCAGAAGGTCCCGGGTTTGAACCCTAGTGGTGGGTGCGTACTGATGAAGAGTCCCAAATTAGGATGAAACAGCTGTCCAGTACTCTCAGGTGGTTTTCCAATGGTTCTCTAACCGATGTCAGCTCAGGATGAAATTCTCAAACCGATCGAATGTTTTTGTCTACAACTGTACGTTGTTCTTAATAGACATCAAGTGGAATTTATGGACTGAAAACGGTGCCATCAGTTAATTTACAAGTCATGTAAGTAATTACTAATAGGGTTTATGTAGACGGATGTAAACGACCATGTGATCCTTTATGACGCTTTTAAAATCTGCTTTAATACTTGGTCAATCGGTAAGACGTCATCCTAAAACAATTTTTTTTTCATTCTTACTAACGATAACCAACAGAATCAATTTTTAAGTTGATAAAGTTTGTTTTGTTTTGATGATTTAAACCTACATCCTTAGAGTGATAGATTATCTGTCTTTATCATTAAGATGCATGTTCATTTCGGAGACATGATAATGCACAAAACTTCATTTCTTCCATGTTTAATGCACATCTGTAAGCAAACAATTCGTGCTCGGGTCAGACTGATAAATGACCTCCGAGAGTTTACACCGAAATGTATACAAGTGTCACTTCACTCAGCCTATATACCAATGACAGGCAGAAAGTTATACTGACTACCGACTGAAGATAAATTGGTGTTTTGATTTCTTTTTGACATACACAGAATCCAGTTGAAATAAAAGCTTATTAACAACAGTAAAATTGTTGCGGAAGTCAGTATGAATAAGGTGGCTATAAATCTAAGTTTTACGTAATGAAATAGTACATATTTTTTCAGTGGAGGCCATTCCAGGGCGAAAACTTTTTATGTCATGTTTCATAAGAATTATACTTTGCTTATATAAATGTAGCCCACTATCTTAATGATTTCTGTGCAGCTACCTCTTTAGTTATTATGATTTCTTTGGGTTCTGAGTGGGACATATGGCTTCAACAACACACTTCCATTTTGTCCTGTACTCTTCAATCCTTTTGGGCTGGCCGCACGACTGCCCTTGGACGCCAAATTCTTCGTTCCTTAGTCAGGATTCACTCAACGGATTGGAGTGCAATGTTATTCTACGGTCTCTTCAGCGTGTGTTCTATCCATCTCTATTTTCTTCAGAATATTTTTTGAGCAACGGGTTCTCAATTGATTCATTCCCAGAGTTTCATTTTCGCTGATTCTTTCTGATCTATTCAGTGAAGGAAAATAAAAGTTTTAAAAAGGTTATCATAAATTGATGCAAAGATTATTTTCATTACTTGTAATCCTTTTTAAAATCTAAATTTCCATAGGTTCTTCTCTTTTATCTTTCGTAGGTACACATATCTGTCAGGCAGATGGAGTAAGAAGAAACTTCTTATCTATATTAGATAGTCAGAAAGCCTTCTAACTAGGTTTCCTCCTAGTTGCCACTCACCAGTCAGCAAGGCTTGTCTGCAACATTGAAGGAACTCATGTCCCTTCTGAGATTTGAACCCAAGTCACCCAGTGAGTGGTGCAGTCAAAGACGTCACCACTGAGCTATTGGGGCTCACGATTGACCTCCTGTAAGACTGTATTGGATACTAGTTAGTAACTAGTGTGATGTGTTTAGTCCTTTCTTTTTTAGTGCAGACTGAATTCTATCAGTCAGGTTTGCAATGTGGCCACCATGTTAAGTGGTCACCATCCCGGTGCACTGTGAATTGTTGGGGTTAGATATTTGGAGGCAGTCGGCAGATACGCCTTGCCAACGAGCACCGACTAGCGCGAAACTTAGGTCCAAGACTTCCTGCCCATTGCATTTAACCACTTAATACCAACAATTCACAATGCAGCATGATGGTGAGCCACCTAGCATGGTGGCCACGTTCCAAACTTAACTGATAGAATTCAGTCTGCACAAACACCAAGGACTACACTGGTTGCGGGCTAGTGTCCAATCATAAATACTTCTCATCTGTTCACTACCGATTTCTTATCATCGTACTATTATTTGCCCATATGTTGAATAGTTAATTACGTCTCTCAGAGTACTCAGATGACGAATATGCTAAAGTAATTTATATGAGTATTTTAATTGAAATTAAAATTTTTACAGGCATACATCACTTCACATAATGCCCGTACAAATGTCACAAACAGGCTGAGTTGTCTTTTTTCCAACTTAAAATACTTCGTTGTACTCCTGTGTAAAAAATCAACGACGATGAATATTTGGGTCAGTGTTAGGCAACGCGAACAGACACACAGTGTATTTGCTTCCACAAACACATGTAATTTGATGTGCATATATTTGTGTGTTGTAGATGGATGTCTTATCTTTACCTGTTGCTTGCACTATCCCCATCACCGTGCTAATAAACAACATATCAGCTGGATAATGGGTTACTTTAACTGCTTTATCCGAACAAAGTTTCACCAGCTAAGTGGCGTTTTCTACTTCGAAAGGTAACTATATATATTCTTCTCATAAACAGTCTCGGATATTACTTCTCCTTTATTATCTTTTGCATAGTTATTTGTAAGGCTTTTGGAATAACAACTTTTCACTGGTGTCTCCCTCAAAAACTTCTCTTCATAATCTTCTTTCTCTATCGAATAATATTTTAACCGGACTTATTCTGTATTGGACTGAGACAAAGCTATTGAAATGAACGAATTGTCCCATTCAAATCGGCTTTCGGTATATAGATCTCGCTACAGTGCTGTCAGTTCGTTTACATTTGTTGAATTGACTTACTTAGTTTTCATGGAGTTTACAAATGTATTATTTCTACAACAATATCTCCATTTTGTGTCAGAATGTACTTTGATGAATATTATTGGCTTCTCAGTGACGTTAACAGATTATTACTCACCGCTTATAGATCATATATTCGTTGAGATTGATAATTACTGGTTGTCACAATGTTCATGTATTTGCATATATTTAACCTTGAACAGTTTCATAAATAACAGTGTTTGTAGAGTATTCAAATGACGAGTCCTACTGAAATTAATGAATTTACTAAATACGACTTCTTTTCACAGTTGTTGCTTGTTTTTATATCTACTGCAGAGAAAAACTTTTTCAGTTTGTAAGGAAAATCATCTTATTTTATTTCATGTTCTTATTGACCACACATATTCTGAACGATAATCAAAAATTAACTGACTGTTACTCCATCTTGTACATGTTCCACAATACACTTCCTGATATAACTCTAACTTCCTTTTACTGGCTATTGTATGTTAAAGCTAGTGGATTTATAACCGTTGAGCCTCATAAAGAATTTATTGAAAACAGTTGTTCGCTATAATTATTTTTATTTTGAATAAATTATGGTAATATCTAGATAACTGTATCTTTGTTTTATGAGAAGATACAACAAGTTAGAATAGTCAAATAGCTCAACTACCTCACATAACCTAAATTGATCAGCTGATGGAAACGTGTTGGATAATGATAGAATTTCATCCGTCAGCGAACAGTAATCAATTCAAAATTGTGTTGACTAGGCCAATGATAAACTGGTTTTAGTATTAATTCATTTATCAAATACTTTGACTGAGTTACGCTGTAGCAAGCAGTATGTTGAACTATGTTTTATTGGTTAAGTTGTCCGAAGTTTACTCAGTGTGTCAAGGAACTTAGCCCTAAGTTCCTATTGTAATGAAGACTTAAGCGATTGAACCGATAAATACTATGTACGTTCTTCAACTTTAAATCCAAAACACCAGTATTCCTTGAACGAAATTATATTGTTTGGCAATTAAAGTGAAGAAAACTACAAAGTCTACAAACAAATGTTAGGTACAAATGAAGTTATAAAGTACTTTTATTCGTTTTTGTTCCCGTCTTCCTTAAACTTGCAAGCGATCGAACCATTCGTGCCTTTGAATTGCCCACCAATGGCTGCCAGTTCCAATAAACAAACATTCAATGTTCACGTCCATTGAAACAGTGGATCACTGGTTTTCACGTCATTGGACTTACCAAGTTCTGGGCAGCAGGCAGTATCATCATCTCTCATACAACAAAATGTGTTTTGTTGCCAACCGCAAACTATTGCTGAGTGAAATGTCACTGTTGATGACCTGTTTTTTTATTCCTTTAAGTTCTCAGTGGAACCTAGGACTTCAAGCTAGAGTCTTGAAGTTTTGGTAGAAGTGGTGTTTACTTTTAATGGGTGGGGTTGCCAGCCTTATGCTTAGACTTCCGTCTTTACCAGTATTATTACTGGTTTAGAGAGGTAAGGGAGTGCTTCGGTCAGGGATCGAACCCTGAACCACATGAGGCGTGGTTGGCGATCATTCTACCACTGCGCCACCAATGCACGATGCATACATTATTTTTCAATTGTAATCGAGTTGAGATTAGTTGTGTTCCCTGAACTGGTTGGTTTAACTGCGAAGCTTTCATCGTCCACCTGCTAGAAAGCGTCTTCAGCGCAAGTTTTAGTGTAAAATGAACTCATTTAAGTTCTCCATGAATCCTATAATACTGTCTCCTGGCAACCATCTTCGCGACTGGTATTCGATTTACATCTGTATTGATTATTTTTCTACATTACCTCAGTCAAACTGGTGTGCATAATTATCTACATGCATTGATATGAAAGAATATATATCATGTCATTTTATAGCTAATTTGTGTTCATGTATTTTGGTTCGAAGGGGACACCCACCGTTGACCGATGTAATGTCTGTTACAGTTCATACAACTTATTTTGTAAATGGTATCAATTTTATCTTCTTTTTCTGTTGGATCTTTCCGTGTGCACAACATCGAATGAAATGATTGGACTGGCTTGTGTGCTATATCTGTTTCAAACGGTTTCAATATTCCAGCTGTTATTTCAGAGATAACCTTTTATGCATGGTAGAATTAATTTTCTTTTGGTTTTTGATGGTGGATTCTCGTTGGTGTTGTGACTCGATTTTAAACATTTTTTGATGAAATTGTCAGGATATCCATTCTTTTTGAAGATGGTTAGCTGGTTTTTTTCCTCCATTCCCTTCAAACCTGGAGTGTTACAGTGTGTTTGAACTCTTTTAAACAATGTCTGCACACAGTTTCTTTTGTGGATAATTGGGTTATTACTACTATAGTTGAGTATTTGGTCTGTGTGAGTTGATTTTCTATATACTTATGTTTCTAAATTTCCTGTGTTAGTTTTCCTGATTAAGACATCTAAAAATGGGATTTTAATGCCTAATTCTTCTTCGCTTGTGAATTTTATGTCTTCAAATATGTCGTTTAATTAATTTATGGGTTTATTCCAGATCATTTCTTTGAATTAGAAGTGTATGGATCTCAGCTATCTGAGAAATCTTTGAAAAGTAGTCTTACTAGTTTCCCTTAAACAAATTACAACTTCATATGTATAAACCATCAGGTAGGGATCAGGGTATATTGTTAAATGCACTTTTCAAAATTTTATTCTGACACTGATCAATTTAGTGCATTTATGGAGAAAACATTTTCTAATACCTTTTCTGATAAAAATAAATCGACAAAAGTACAGATAATGTTGTCATCAATCTGTCATTGTCTCCATTTTTCAAAAAAAAAACGTATCTAGCATATGCGTATAGTTATTAAGCAATGACAGGTATCAGCAAACTGGGTGGTTTTCTTCTAAGTTTCAGTTTAAAAGAAAACTGCTCGCCACATAATATATATCAAAGAAGATGCAAAATGAAGTTTTCCATTTCAATCAAGGGAAACAGAAAAATATTTTGAAAAAATAATAAAATTCTTATAATAATGAAAACATTTTTCACATGCTTAAGTTTACATCAATAATCGACATATGGACTAGTGGAATAGATCACCTAACATGCTGGGTATTTGTAGATCTCATGCAAAGAATTAACTTCATTACAACAATCTGGTTAATTTTAGATTTTTAGCATAATGTTGTAATACAAGATGGGGATTTGCCTGGTCTTACGACGCATATATCCACTAATCGAAGTCATCTGTGGAAATATTGAAAATCAAACATCAGTAGGCAGATAATTCTTCCCAGTTCGGTACTAGTTGTCACTTGCTTTGGCTGTAAACTTAACAGAATATGGAAACTATGGGATGCCGTGTTCCAATTCAGTCAGCTGCATGCAATGATGCTCTTGAGTCTGACTGTCCATGGGACTGTGATTGTGCACTGGTAAGAAGCTCCAAACGGAAACAAGATGGTTGCTTATCTCTCTCTTTGACCCTAACATTTTGTGACTAAATCCAACCAGAAGAGGTAAGATATTGAATGTAAGTCAACTTTGTGAAATAGTAGAACTATAGAGATCTTACTGTGATTAAGAATATCTGCGCTACACGTTAGACAGACCGGATTACAAATCATATCCTTCTGTATGGGTTGATAAGCATTCGACTATTTTCCGGAGCTGCTATGTTTATGATTAGACTGAAAATTTTAAATTGCTACTAAGTGGTTGCTTTTTTTGTATTTCCCAATGAATGGAAAACAAAACGATATCGTTGCTTTTACTGACGTTTCGCTATTTAGTGCAAATAGCCTTATCAAAGTAATTATTAAACCAGAATTTACAAAATCACAGCTTATACATAATAACTAACTTAGTCATCGTTCATCAGCATAAGGTCATTTTTTATTGTCAAATTGTCCAATTGGTAAAGATAACAAAACCAGGTGTAGATTGTTGGATTTGATAAGTGTGTAAGATTATAAAAGCAGCGTGTGTTTACATAATGAAATTGCTTATCACATTCGTGTTGATTTTGTCACTTCATGGGGGAGGAAGGTGTTGTAACCAGGTCAAATTCTGTTTTAGTCCATCATTCCTATTTTCAGACAATTTGGATTCCACTTGATATGAAGTGCTTCTGATATTAGACGTTCTTTGTGATTTCTGAAATTTTTCTGGATTATTTCAATATTGTCAAAATCAATTTTGTGGCCTGATTCTATAGCGTGTAGACCTATGGCTGATGATTTTTCAAGCTTTTCTAGTTCAACTGGATTTCTCAGTGGTCGAAAAGATGCTCTACGGTGTTCATTTCTTCTGATTTTGATTTCTCGAGATGTTTGTCCGATGTATATCGCATCATATTCCAAGCATTTTATTTTATAGACACAATTAGATAGAGAATCTTTAGGGATTTGGTCTTTTATATGGACAAGGTTGTTTCGCAGTGTGTCTGATGTTTTGAAGAAAACTCTGATGTCAAGCTTATTGAGTACTCTTCTGATATCGTCTGACGTCTCTGATCTATATGGAATGACAACTGTTGAGGTCCATTTTTTCGGAATACGTTTTCGACCATACTTAATGTCAGTGTTGATTTTGTTGATGAAGTTCTTTGGGTAGTTGTTTTGCTTGAGAGTCTCAGTAATGTTTGATATTTCTTCTTTTTCTTTCTCATCCGTTATCAGAGAGTGTGCTCGTCTTAGAAGACTTGAAACAACTGATACCTTTGCGCTGATGGGGTGTGATGATCCGAAGTCTAAATATTTATTGGAGTGGGTTTTCTTCCTGAATACAGATATACTAAAATGTCCGTTTTCCCTCCTCTTAACTAGGCAGTCAAGAAATGGTAGTTCACCGACGTCTGATTCTATCTGCTTCCGAAGTAAACTGGATTCTGGGGGATAGATTGTATATCTTCTCCAAGAATGGACTTTGTAGATCTCGTTTCAGTACTACGAAAGTATCATCTACATATCTTCACCATATTTTAGGAGTGAGCATGCTTGAAAAGATGTTATCTTCAATTCTGTTCATGAAAAGGTTAGCGACTATTGGGGAAACTAGTGAACCCATAGCAATACCATTTGTCTGTCTATATAAATTCTCTTCAAATGTAAAATAATTACTTTATAAACAGAATTTCAAGCTCTAAATTATTTCACTGATGTCCAGTGGACATCTTTGTGATAGCGTTGTATCGTTTTGTTTTCCATTCATTGGGAAATGCAAGAAAACCTTTATTATAGTGAATATCATATTCCCAATGCACAGATTTTTTCAAACTGTTAAAAGTGAACTTGGTTTGGAAATTTATAACTACTGAGTGGAGTGTTTGCAATCTGTGATTATTCTTATTTGGAGAATTGTATTTTTATATAAATTGATTGTCGTCAATCTTTCCTGCAGTGGAACTGTCTCAAATACATTGCCACAAAATCGATACAGACTGTTCCTAGCAAACTATTGGAAAATATACTCAAATGGATATGGACTTTTCAACTCCATCTCATAAAAGTTTTTATTGCATCCATGATCTTTGATCACCAATTTAATCCTCCTCATAATCTTCCTATCCTCTGCATTTATTTGCATAATGTGGCTTTTATTTCTTACTCATTCCTAATTCTTTATCATTTCTACTTGCTCACTTTGTCTGTTGTATTGCATGAACAAATAAACTTTGGTTTTTATTACTTTTTTTCACTCTTGAATTTCATTCTACCGTTTTCTCTTTCTATTTTTTATTCCTATGCGTTCCCAGTGGCATTTAGGGCTTCTGGCTTGATCTCCGAAGTTTTAGTAACAGTAGTGTACTTTTTACGAGCAGAGGTAACTAACTCCCCTCCCTCTTAATTGGGCTTATGGTTAGCTTAAGGAGGCAAATCCCGGACCACGTGCATGGTTGGCGAGCATTCTACTGAACCATCGAAGCACCTTTTTTATTATTTTAATTTTTATCTTATTCCTTTGCGTTCTCAGTAGATTATAGGGCTTCAAGCTATAGCTTTGAAGTTTCAGTAGCAGCACTGGTGTTTATTTTACGGGACGGGGTTGCTAGTCTCACGCCCCACCTTCCCTTTTTTTCCGGGCTTATTACCAGCTGAGCGAGGTTAGGGGGTGTGTCGGCCGAGGGTCGAGCCCCGGGCCATTTGAGTGACTGGCAAGCATTCTACCTCTGTGCCACCAACGCACTGAAGCAACTTTTATTTGAAATTTACTAGGTGTTTCGAGTACAAAATGTAATACAATGTTTCATAAGTGGTTTTTTGTGTCTGCTCGGAGCAAATACATTTGCAGTAACAAGTCCAATATAATAAATAAACTGACCTCTTGTTTTTTATTTAACTTTGTTACCTTTGCGTCTCAGTGATTAATTCAGTCATACTTTTGGTCGGTTTCTTGCAAAAAGATATAAGACATTCATTCCTTTGACTCAAACGTTTATTTGTTAAAAGAATATCAACTTGATGCCTAGAAGTAATTAGCACTGGGATATATTTGTGTCTCTTTCGATATACATATATACATATATATATATATCCAGATGTGGTTATGAAATAAATTAATTTGTTAAGATAATATATACTATCTTCACTTATAGTGTTATACTGTGCATGTCATTAAGCTATGGATAGTTTCCACTTTTCTCTGGCGAGACATATGTTAGCATAGAACAGCTGTGATTTTCATATGCCTTCATTTCTCCTTTTCATTGCAATCAAAAAGAGTTCATGCTAAAGTAGACTGAGAATCTGAAATTTACGGTATAGGACTTGATAGTGGCATTGGAAAACATCGGACGCAAAAGAATAAAAAACGCTCTAGTTTCTTTTTTTTCACTACACAGCTTTATTTTCTTTGGTTAAGTTTGTTCCACAACAAACTGGTGATTGAATTAACCAAGAAAACTTGAGTCATTATTAGATTCGAATTCATCTGGTGCCACATGCACTCTCAGTTGAATACATTTGGCGCAGCATCTAGTTCCTATCTGGGATGAAGTTGTTTCGAAACTTTGGCCTTAATTTCCGCCTCATTTTCAGTTGTAACCTCATTAAATGGTTAATAGTTTAGTATTTTGCGGTTTTCTGTTAGTAACAATAATTAGGCTTAAACAAGACGTTTAGTGAAGATTTTTATTGACATCCATTTTAAATAGACATGTTCAAATTATTATTTTATTTATTTTTCCCTTGGGTTCCGAGTGGAACATCATCTTCACTTTCTTTTATTCTCCGCTGTCGTCTTCAGCTGGATCAACAATTCCCCATAATCTCTCATCTCTTCCATGTCACACTAGGATGACCCACTAGTCACTTCCAATTGGGATTCAACTCGAGCGACGGCCTGCATTGCACAAGATGTCATTCAACGGCCTCCTCAATGGCGTATACCTGATCCACCTCCATTTTATCCTACATATTTGTTGAGCAATCAGCTCTTGCTCGGTCGCTTTGTTCCCAAACAGATTTTCTTGTTGCTGATTCTTTCTAACTGGCTGCCTGGACATTTGATCTTCAGAATGGAGCCAGTCAGGGAAGGTATAAGCTGTTGTTAAAAGACTGCAGTAGCCTGTTGGAAATCCTTTCCGTGACTGACACACAGTGCAGGTTTCTCACCCGTATAGAAGAACTCACTGACTGACTGACTTCCCATTTGTGTTGAATAGAATCCGAATCTTGTTGTTTATGCTGGCTGGCTGAGTGAGTGGAGCAGAAGATTTCCCAAATGGTTTCAGGTTGATGAAGGCGTATCTTGCCTTTCCGATTCTGGCTGGCCATCTCTGACATCTTCATCCGTTCTGGCTGCCTGTTGTTGAAACAATGCTTACTGCCTAGATAGGTGAGGGAGATAACCTCTGTTAAATCTCTTCCGTTGACGGTGATTGGTGTTGGTTGCTGCATATTTCATGTTCAAATGCTTTCCATGTATTTCATCTTTTTTTTTAACATGCAGTCACTATTGTCATTTCTTAATTATTTTGTAACCATCTGATTATTAGTTCAGGACTTCCTCTTCTTCTTCTCTACATGAAATATGAAAAAAGATCCATCTTTTCTTTTTTGACAGCTTTAGTTATCTTTAGCGATCTACACAACAAATTAAGTTGCTCCCTGTTAAAACCCTGTGGAAACAATTTTTCCATAAAAAACATTATTTACCTGATTTTCACGTGAATGTCTAGAAAACTTACCTGTCAGTTGCTGACTAGAAATTCAACCAGCGTGATCCGAATAGAATACTGAATGCATACAGTTTTGTCTTTTTTGGTTTGTATTTATCAGATTTATGGGTTAAAACTTCCCCTAAGGGTATGAAATGGGCTTCTAACTGAAATGGGTTATATAACTTGAACAGTTTTTAAGTATGATGATTTTTTAGGTAAATTTAAGCACGTCTGTTTAGCCCAGCAAACATTTTAATTACATTCTAAACCATATACTCCTCTGCATAGAAACTCTATAAAAGCAGTGGAACATAAAAAGCTCATATATCTATCTGGAAGGTACAAAACCTTGCAGCCTAATCTTCGGTGTTGAAATTCATGGATGTGCCTTGTTTGATAAATCTATTGCACTAGATATGATGGAGAAGATTTGTAGCTCAGGTGGATGATTTTGATGTTGTTGTGTTATCTGAGCTGGATGGTTAGTTTGCGAAGCTTTCATTGCCCAACTAGGAAACATCTTCAGCACATACTTCAATTTGCATAAACCTATGCCTAACAACGTACTTCCGATTCAACGGCCGAATATATGAACAAGTCAAAGGAACACCTATGGGATCGCCAATATCACGTCTGATTGCAGGAGCAGTGATGCAAAAGCTCGAAAACATAATCCCACAAAAGATCAAACGAAAAATTTGGATAAGTTACGTAGACGACACATTTGCAATTATCAAAAGAAACGAGTTAGATAAAGCTCACAACTTGATAAACAACGTCTTCAACGACATCAAATTCACAAGAGAAGAGGAATCAGAAAACCAAATCCCATTTTTGGACGTCTTAGTCAAGCGAACAACGACAGGGGAATTAGAAACTCAAGTCTATAGAAAATCAACTCACACAGACCAAATCCTGAATTACAACATCAACAATTCAATAACACACAAAAGGAATTGCATACAAACACTATTCAAGAGAGCCAGGACTCATTGTAGCACTCCGACCTTTAGGAAAATTAAAGAAAGATATCTCATGGACATCTTCTAAAAGAATGGATATCCACGGAATTTCATCAAAAGACATATACCCCCAAGCCAACCTATCATGTTAAAGGCCCCCAAAGAAAGCACAAGGAAAATCGCCTTACCATATATAAAACACATCTCAGAAATCACTGCAAGACATTTCAAACCTTTAGGAGTTGACGTGGCACACAAACCAACAAAATCACTTCATTCAGCTCTAAGTCGACAAAAAGACTCAACAACGAAAGAAGATAAAATCAACATCATCTACAAAATAAATTGTAACAACTGCTAAAAACACTACATTGGCCTAAGTGGACGCCCCCCTTTTAGTCTTCGTATCTATGATCATAAGCTAGCCGTCAAAAGACATGACATCCACTCCCTCATATCACTACATACAGACAACCACGGACATCAGTTCCAGTGGGAGCCAAAATTAACCATTGATTAACGCTAAAATGCTTACATTCAAGTGTTCTGTTACGTTCTTAGTCAACTGGTCATAGTGCCTTATTTTTTTGTGAATTGGGCTATTGTTAAACCTATTAGGAGGAACGAATCAGTACTACATAATTATGTGATAAACTAGTGCTCGTAAAGAAAAGACACGAGCTTTGAGGATTTCATTGAATGTTCACTTAGTTCTCTTACGAATACAGAGTATTGCAGTGTTATATTATTCAACCGAACAGTCACATAACACAGCAAACAAAGATGTTATCACTACCAAAAGAAGGAATAAAACGTACATCTTATAAAACAAAATTTTACTGACTAACATGAGTCCAGAAGTGATTTCTTCATCCACAACATAACAAGATGCCGGAAGCAGGGTGAAAAGACTTTAACAAACAATCCGTAGATGACTAAAACTCCTTTACACAAAATGCTACTGCACATCATTGAAATTTGGTGGAGCTCAACTGTTCAGTGGCTTTGAAATTCACCCATACTTAATCAAAAAATTTATTAAAACAATATCTTTACAAACAGTATAAAAGGAATTCATTACATTCAGCTGAGCGGCAATTTCATATGACCAGGCAAAAAGTATTCAAAAAATGAATGTGCTAACAAATCCCATTTAAAGAATGAGAACGATCAGCATTTTAGGCCTAACAGTTATATTAGGCGGTATAATAACTGAGTAACTTCACTTTTGATTTTAATGATTTTGAACCGTATACATATATATATATATTCGTTGTACTTCTTTTTTATTCCTTTGCGTTGCTAGTGTCCTATAGGGTTTCAGGCTTGGGCTTTGAAATTTCAGTTGCATTGGTGTTTATTTCCTTTTCCATGGGGTGTGTTTGCCAGCCTCACGCCCAAACCTTTCCCATTTACAGGGCCTATTACCGGCCAAGCCAAGTTCAGCAGTGTGTCGGCCGAGGACCGAACCCTCAGCCACATGCTTTGTTGAAGAGTATTATACCACTGAACCACCGACGCACAAAAGTGCTTAGCTCAAGGCCTCGTCGAGACTCGAACTGGAGTCGCTGGATTCAGAGTCCACGAGGCCTTGCGGTGTACTTCTAGCCTTTTAAATTTTAGTAAAGTTTATTTTATGTGAAGTCTAAGAAAGTACGTCTCGTAGACTTCAGTCCATTTCTTTTCAACAATTATATACAATCTAAAAGAATTCACAGTCTCTTTGTAGATTCCCGTCGGTTATTAGATTTAACTGTTGATTAACAAATAAAAAGCCAATAATTACACAAAGGAACTTCAATGCGACAATAAAAAGACATAGTTCATCTGATACATACAATGTATTTCCGCAAAACATTATGATCATAAATCTATACATAAAACAGGTATAAGCACTTTCATTGCTAGAGCGCCAACTAACTTAACCATATGTCCCAAACATATTTTATTCATGATTTTGAAAGATGCTACTATATGCTTTGCGAAAGATGAAGTTGAACGTCTAATTCTGGGGTCAGTGGGGTTAATTGGTTTGATTTTTTGACTCCTTTCAAACAAGATAGGGAAACTGATACCAAGATACATTCGTCTGAAATTTAATCACAATTCTCAGTTGTCTGCAACAATGAAATTTTTATGCATAAATTATCACCAACGAGGGAAAATATTATTTTATATATAATAATGTGAAGACATTCGGTTAATTCAAAAGTGTACTTTAAAGCACACCTACAGAAACTTCTTTGAATAGGATACATTGTTTTCACTAACTCTTCAGAAGGCTTGCGGTTCAGAGGTCTCCACATTAACTTGGTAAGACGTAAAAGAAGTTGGTCATATGAGTTTTGTTTTCCTGTTGACCTTCATTTATTGAATTTCTCTTTATAAGTGCTATTGATATTGAAAAGCTTCATTTAATTAATGGTCACTTTAACTCGGAAAGCTGTCTCTCATAAATTTGTTCTCGTTTTTAAGAACAGATGACATTTCAAATCATTCGATTCGCATTTTACACACTTGCAGATGATTAGTTCACCATAGTTTCCTTTAGAAACCGAGATTATTCAGCCCACTATATATGATCTGCTTCATACCATAAATAAAATAATAAAAGAAAGCAAGCGTAAACTCACAAAACTGTATACTACTAATTGACTCAGATGAGTAGATGTATGCCGTCCATATCAACTAGTAGTGTTTACTATCCAAGTTGAAGTGGTCTTGACACCGGATGGCCGTTTTGGTCGTTTGAGACTGAGCTTATTAGTGCTCAGGTAGCTAGCCAGAAATTGGGCGTTTTGAACAGATTTGGCTGTTTTAGCTAAGTGAGACCGAGTACACCGCCGATGAGCTCAACCCCACACGAGCAAATCAGTCGTACTGAGATTAAGTCTGGATAGTGAGCACTACCGGTTGGTGTGAACGAAATGAAACCATTCAGCTCAGTCAACCAGTAGTATATAGTTCTATGGATACTATTTTATGGATACTATGTTTCCATTTAGTTCGTTATAATGACACCTGAACCTATGCTTGGTCTAAGAATAACTATATTGGTGTTATGCTTGAATTTTTTAACGCTTTAGTATACTCAGACATTACGCTGCTTTCTTATATCACACTATTATTACAGTACTAGTGACCAACACCAGTTAACTTGACTTTCAGCCAACTCTGACGATCAACAGAAACGAGAACTAGAGATTTTAAGTGTTCAGATATTATATAATTTATATTTTAATATAGAACAGTGTATTCCCACGCTGTTTGTATTGCATATGATTCCAACACTGCTAAACACTAGGCATCCTCTTGAAAGTTACTTAAAAGCCACAAACTGATCGCTGAAGGGTAGACAATATTGTCATAAAATCCAGAGTAGCTAGCGAATTAAGTGGATGAGGTTTAGTTCGTGACTGTTAAACCGGGAAATCTGTTGTCACTCTCTGAAGAGTGACAAGAGACACCAAATGGTAAGTACTTAAGTTATTTCATATACCTATGGACACTGGCCTAAATGAAGTCTCCTCGACATTCAGCAAATTACTACCTTCTCCAGGATGCAAAATTCTATTATTTACCATAGCTATATAAAAGGCTTTCATTCTAAACCATGTCTAGTACAAAAATTGAATATGTGAGACAAATTTACGGAGGTTCTTTGATAAATTAGTCAAATTGGAAAAGAAAATCACCGAAAAAATCAATCTCAGTCTCAGTGTATTTTGAACTTATACTTTGATTTGCTTCTAACTGTTGCCTAGATGACAGAAGAGGTATATGAACAACAGTAGAATCGGTAAGTTCTTGAAACCTTATTTTACCTTTAACCTCACTGCATCATGACACATTTTATGGCCAGAGTAAGATATTAGTCCTCTAGTGATCCACAACTATGCACTTGGTCCGAGGTACAATCCTCGGCCGACACTCTCCTAAACCTCGTCAAGCCGATAGTAAATCCTGTAAAGAGGGAAGGTTGGGCGTGAGGTTAGCAGCCACACTCCATAAAGAAAATAAAACGACTGCTGCTACCGAAACTTCAAAGCTCTAGCTTGAAGCCCTATATTCCAGTGGGAAGGTAAAGGAATAAAAAAATCCACAAAGATATCATCTACAATCGAATGTTCATTGGATAACGCTTTTCACCATTCGTTCGTTTTCATCCTTTTTACAACGAGATATCAATAGGCATTTAAAGTGATAAAGGTTATCTTGAAGGCTAAATAAATGTAAAATTCTTACACTTTCGATAGTATATATATATATATTATCAAGAGATAATTGATTATCACATTTTACACTTTAATTCAGTTTGGCTAATAAAGTCTTGGTCATAAATTCACTAATTCTGATGTAATTACACCGACAACCAAGTCTCCTTCATATTAGTGTATAGAACACTTGTGTTCACTTATCCTTGTCTATTAATGGATCAAAGTGAAACAGTGTTCCATGTTGCTAATGTATCTTTATATCCTGAATAATATACACAATAAAAGACTAGTAATAGTTACGTTAAGGTGTTCGATGATTCTAATACACACATTTTATAAGAAGATTAAGCTTACAAAACACACCTGACTGAAACTACTTCTACAACCGCTAGTATACAGGAGATGGAAAAGAACAGCAAAGACCAGAAATAGGAAGAATTATAACAGAGAATTAAAATATTTCTCTAGATAATGCTGAAATCATTAAATGTGTTAATTTTGTATTCGTTTATATATATATCACATCGATTAAAGATAAAAAAATACAACGATGTTAGTAATCATAATAATAGCAACCATAGTAATACGTTGTAACATTAATATGTTAGAACGGTGCTTTGACGTACTCACTGGCGCCTTTGACTATGTTCACATTTAGTAAATTCTGCATACACGTATGAGAGATTTGGACAGTAAAAATTGTTTATGACTTTTAACCTTATGCATACAACTGCATTGAAACGACGACTTTATTCCCAGGAAAGCAGAAAATTCTATCGTAATATGTGTATGCAAATCTGCAGATATTTTGCTAACATCTTAGATTCTACTTTTCCATGACAAAGTAACAAGATGGATGCCACTTTTTTCTTATATGTATGTATATAGATATGTCAGGTTATCTGTTGGATAAATATAAATCTTTGTAGCATTTGTAGGCTAGTTTTTAGATTCTTGGATGTCTCATCATCTTTATACATACAGAAAACTTATCGTGTGATGGGGTTGGATATACATATATAAGCACCCGTTAATGGTTTGTATTAATTCTCTTTTAATAGTAAGATCAGTGAAATTTTTTTATACTTCAAGGTTTCTTTTTTTCGAAAAATGGTGTATGTCACATCAAATCACTTTATTTTACCTGACAGTGAATATAAATTGTGACAACCAAATTATTGTTGTTTAAATATATTTGCAGTTATCAAGCACAGTAAGAGTGATAAGTGCGTTTTTAAAGAGACAAGAGCAACAGAATTTAAATGTAGTAATTCATTGCTCTCAAGCTTCCAGTGAGAAGCGGTCATCGGTGGGGTCATATAAAACTGGTGTAATGAAAGTCATTCATCAACGATTCTAAATGATGATGGTATCATATCATTATTTCGAAGAAGTCTGCATGGTAAATTGTTACTTTCCAAACACTGAATTAGTTATGCTCACTGTCTGAGCTGGTTGATTTAATTGGGAAGCTTTCGTCTTCTCCCTTCTAGACAACATCTTCAGCGTTACGTTTTAGCATGAAATGAATTTTTTTGAATCTTCAAGTATTGGTTTTGTAGGGATTTTTGTTTGATTGCGCGGAGGATTTCATCATGAGCTGACATCAGTTAGAGAACCACTGGAAAACCTGGGAGTACTGGGCAGCTGTTTCTTCCTAGTTTGGGACTCTTCACAGTGCGCACCCACCGGGATTCGAACCCAGGACCTTCTGGTTACAAGGCGAGCTCGCATACCATTGAGCCACTGGGACCCGATCCAATGGTCCTTGAATTCTAACTTCTGCCAATTCACGACATAGCGCGACCATTTCTCAATGTCTTCTTAGATGAATTACTGCCTCATCTTCAACCTGCTGCACTCTACTGGTCACGGCTTCCCACTAGAACCCCAGGTTAACTGCCTGAATAGGGCCAGTCTCTAGTGAGCATTAGAATTCAAAAGAATTCAAAAAAGCTCATCTCATGCTAAAAAGTACGCTGAAGATGTTGTCTAGAAGGTTGATGACGAAAGCTTCGCAATTAAATCAGCCAGCAGCTCAGAGAACACAACTAATTCAGTATCATCCACCTAAACTACAATTCTTCCCCATCACTTTCCAAACAATTTGGAGTAGCAATCAATGAGAAGTGTATTAATTTGTATCACAATAAATCAAATATGCCACCTGATTTCTTTTCAAAGCTACTTAATTTTAGTATCAGATTCTGAATGATCACAGTTGATACATTTTCAAATTCATAAACTCAGTAACAGGATGACAGTAGTTTCGTAATTATTCTGAAGTGTACTGTTCGTTCTTAGTTATCTGAACACTAACTTAATCAGTGCCATGGTCTAAAGAGACGATAGTAGTTGTCCCTAATGACCGGTGAATGTAGCTACTACGCTCCTAAAGGGAGTTAACAGCTTCCAGAGTAGCTCATTGTTGGTGTCTCGTAGCGCAACAATGCCTAAGAAGAATTTGTATCTCCTATTGAGTAATACTTCCCTCGAAATGCTAGTGTGCACATAGGCATTGTCCTGAGCCTCTTTTGATTACCATCCAATATCCAGCAAGTATCTCATTGATTTCCTCTAATTAATATAAATAAAAGGGGAGAAAATATGCAGAAAACAACTTTTTCCTTTATGGTTGGCAGATTACCTCAGCTCGCATACTTATGATGATGATGGTGGCTGGAGCTGAACAAATAACACACCAGAATCACAGAATTGTGTACAAAGAAAACAGAAGGGAGAAAATTCCTAAATTTAAAGGTCATTATTGTTATTGTTAATGTTACTGTTACTAATATTGTTTTCATCTAAGATAATCAAATAATTCTCCTTGTTCAATAGCCTTACTCTTATTACGTCCTATAGTCATTGATTTATGAATTTACATCGGAGATTCTTGTTGTGCTATGTTTTGATCAGATTATATGACAGGTGGAATAGTCACTTGCCAAATAATCCATTGAATTAGCTGGAATTATTAACACTTTCATTTGGAGTACAAGATTAGGAAACAAAACATTCACTATTTTAATGTTAATCCATGTTTCCTTATTATATTTCATGTACTACTTGTTTTGATAAAAACAAAGTCATATTCAATTATTGATTTATTCTTCTGCTTACTGGAATGTATGGAATGAAAGTTCCTTTTATTCAAAATAAAATAAAGTCAGTTTCATGGACGAAGCAATCACGCATACATCCCCCTTCCTCTTAGAGATTAATTGGTGCATTTCAATTTCATTGATTCGGTAGTGGCGATAAAGTAAGCCTGGTGACAGCGTTTTTATACAACAGAGTATGTATTTTCAGTAGGTGAAACAGATATTTGAGGTGAGCTTGAAGAATGCTTATGAAGTTACGATTCAATAAACAGAAGTAGAAATTATAGTTCTTGTTTAAAAGTTCGTGTATGAGTATTCAAAATTTTCAAGCAGACTAAATAAACACAACTTGACAGAAAGCTGTTGAATGTGAAAATTAAAAATACACTGACTAGCAGTAAGATTTAAGTCATTTACATATTAGCTGTTGATTCTGGACTGTGCAACGGTGGTCTGATTAAATCTTTGGGCTACCTAAATTTAGTATCCATCAAAATGCATCGTGATTACTCCGTTTCACATTGTTTTAATCTTCTAACTATCACAATGAATCGCAATCTTTACCCGCGCACAATTTAAACTAAGTTTCTGCATGCCGCTAGGAATTTTTTGAAGGAAATAAAGGAGAAATATTGCATAGTAGCATTGGAGTGCAGTTCGAATGGAACAATAATATTTCAGATAATATCTTATCGATTATTATATTATTTGATGATTCTGCACGAGGAGTTAATAACTTGCAGTGAAACTCGCTGGAAATTCTGTATTGTGTATAGACGCATTTTTCAGAGTAAAGCTACTACATTTATAGCTCTTTATCGTCTTGTAGCCTGCAATAATTAAGTCTACTCATGGTTAGTTGATGTCTGAACTTCTTGTACACTATGTTTAAATGTCTCTTATTGGTTTGCCTGCCATAATTAGTGTTGCGAGGTTATGAAAGATAAGTCTCACTGTACGATAATCCCTACTATATGCTTTCAATGCAAAACATACTAAATGTTCAGGATATCTATGAAAACACTCATCGGAGAATGTTTAAGATGTTAGTCAGCTTCTATCAGTGAATTAGTTGTTAAGTTTGGAGAAATTCAGCTGAGGCGAAATTCACTAAAACACCGAGTACCTCTGGGCAGAGGATTTGTACTGCTTTGATATTCTTCTACAGTCAAACTGTCATTAATGCGATCAGAAATAACTGCCAGAAGACAACTGTGAAGTACTCCGGATACAATTTAGGTAATTAATCACCAACTCAGCCTCAGTATCAGTGATATTAAAAGACACACGGGAACGTCGAAGATTAATTGATCAGCCAAAAATAAACCAGTACAGCACTTTGATGATACAGCAGTTTGATCATCGAGTGCACAAGTGGTTACTAAAAGTGCACTAAAGTGTCTACAAATAAACGCCAGTATAATATACATTAATGCTTCTAATAGTATCGCTCTGGTCTTCTATCAACCAACAAGCCCTGAAGCCACGGCAGGGAATGTTACCTCCAACCGAGATGAAAATAGTCCGAATAAACAAGGCCATTGGACATCCATTTAGTGTTCACCAACATCGATACACACGTACAGAGGATACCAAAACTCGATAGAAGCCTAAAATCACGAATAGTTGCTTAAAAATCCAGTAAGTGAACGGTTATATGTCTCCTGTGAATTTAATCTCTCTGTATATGCACCATAAATGCGGACAAAACAATTACCTTCTAAACTCGTCTGGTGATGAAATTTATCATGAAGTTCACATCGAATGCTTAACTTAAATTTCATTGAGTATTTTATGTATGTTATAAAACTGCCATAGTGTGTTATAATTGAACGTGGAATGAAAACATCGGCTACCCTCCCAAATTTCTATTCCAGGGCTCTGCCAGGGTGGCTTCGATACCCAACTGCTGTTCAGGTAATTATTTTGCCTTCAATCGTCACCCACTACATCAGCAATAGTCTGACAACTCAAGACTATCTCAAACAGTCTAACTGTGATGTGTGCTACTGACGAGATTTATCTGGAATATATTTAGAGACATTCGTCGGCATAAAAATATCAAGTAGCAGGGAGATAGATTTGACATCAGTGAAAGCAAATGATACAGTGTTGCGGAGAAACATGGGAGACGTGAAAGGAACACAAAGAAAGACGGTATGAAGGATAGAAGTAGTACAACACGGTAGATCTGTTCAGATGATGCATTGAAGATAAGGTGTACATAATTTTTCTATATAATGGTACCAAATTCCAAATTAACACTCCTTTACCAAGCCTCTGCTCTTTTAACCTTACATCACCATCAGTTACTGAACTAACAACTTTAATGGCAGAGCGGATGCCATACTGATTTTAAAATGTATTTTTTTTTTACATCTTTGCTTTCTGAATGGAACATAAGATTTCAAGCTTGAGATCTGAAGTTTAGGCAGCAGTGGTTTCATTTTCACTGGGTAGGGTTGCTAGCCTCACACTCAACCTTCCCTATTTGCCGTCCTTACTATGGGTTTAGCGAGGTTTATGAGTACATTGTCTGGCAGTTGAGCTCTGGACCGCGTGTGTTGTTGGCGAGCATTCTACCATTGTACCATTGAAATACCGATCTTGAAATGTAAATTTCATCCTTTTCCAAGGTTTCTTAGTGTTTATTTGCAGAAAATGTACCTTCAGTATTCAGTTAAACTTTTTCTATACTTTCAAAAAATAACAGCGCTTTCATATATATATTTTAGCCCTATGTACTGTGTTGGCGACAGCAGAAAATAGTTAAGCATGTTCTTACTTCCCATTCTATGTAGATAATCGATCATCAGCGAGGAGAAACAAACCATGTCTATCATCTAAACTTATCCTACATGCAACCAAAAATTTGTGTATTCACACTAAACGCAAACAAGCCCACATACACACACAGACAAATATTAGAACTAATATACTCTTACAAAACTGGATATAATTCAGTCTCTTTCTAGATATGCAAGCCTAATGTATATTTCCCAGTTTAAGAATATAAACTCCCAGGGTGAAAACTAACAGAACACTGATGATATCTCTCTTTTTATTCATCTACTTCACTTTCGATTCATTTTACTTTACACAGGTCATATTGAATGCAATTAACATAAAATAAATACCTTTACATTGATTAAACTAAGCGATTGGGAAGTTCTTGTCTACTGCAGTTAGACATTAACATTTTTGAGAAAAAAAACCAACCATAAATTCCATTTTGTTCAATCCTATTGGAAGTTCAAGGGTAAAAAATTGAAGAAAAAGGAGTATGTATGTAAACGGTTAGCATGTTTAAAAGTTGGAAATTCATTTTCGCGGCATATATGAAACCAGAGTATTGGGTAACACACAGATAGTTACTTGAAACATTCTCAGTACGCCAAACTTTTAATTAGGCAGTTTGATCATCAATAAGAGCGAGATAAAGTTTATAGATAAAAGTTTCTTGAATGAATAATTACTGCAAAATAATAAATCAATTGAGAATAGACCTAAACTGTGTTAGGAGCAGGCCTACGAGCATAGTATAAATAAATAAGTAAACTCATGTTAAAGGTTGCCGTCATTCTAGTCGAATTACCGGAGTAGACTATGCAGAGGGTGATTATATGGCAGATTCCTTTCCTGAAGTGGCTCCATCTGCTTTATTCGGTGGGTATTAGCTTGCTTTAATAGATACACCAAATATACTAGCATGATTTCATAATAAAATTCAAAAATATACGTTCAACTTTTGAACTTACTGTCTCCTTTAATCTATTACATTGTGCAGATGTTCGTATCAAATAGCACTTTGAGATGCAAGCGCAGCAAATGCAGCGCGGTTCAAGTACACTACGTCGCCGATATCATGTACTTCTTAAGGCGAAATCCTATTTAAAAAGTATACAAAAATGTAACTTGTCATTAAGCCACCATAGCAACAGACTGAGACGCTACAGTTGGCGGGCATATGCGATGCATGGATGTATTTTGCAAAGGCCGTCAGCCTCTCAAATCTTTTTTGTTACCTTAGAAATGTGAATACCAGTTTCATGAAGTAAATACTTGCCTTATTCTCGTGGAGCTGTAACTCTCTGCATACTTTATAACTTCACTTATTATTGAAATTATCAAGTTATTATTAAAAATGAGAGTAAGCTGTTCTGATTTTTGAACAGTTTTAACAAAAATGTCTATTAGAATAATATTGAAAAAAGGAATCATAGTTTGCGTTGAAATGCACAGAGAAATCACAATTCTAAATTTATCTAAATTCATGAAAAAGGAATACTTCATTCGTGTTAACTAATCAGACAAATAAGCTTCAAAAGAATGGTTCCTGAACAAAGAATATTCTTTCCAATAACACCTTCGTCATCGGGTTCAACAGTTATATATACATAATAGTGAATGAATTCTCCATCTGTAAATAAGAAGCCTTTATATATACGGCTGTAGTTCAAGGGTGACGCATCTAGTGAAATAATTACTAACAAGTTAAGAAAATCTATTTAGAGAACTTTTAATGCTGGTAAACTACGAGTCATGTTTTCTACACGACTGATCGTGATTCCCCAAATGAAAGATGAAGTACCCGTTGATATTATTCCTGATTCAATGTTATTTAAACTGTTGTCAATAACAGTAATTCATTCACTATTTTGTGCATATATAACTGTAGAACCTGATGAAGAAGGGATTATCGAAAAGAATATCCTTTGTTCAGTAACTATTTTTTAGAAGAAAATTTTAATTGGCATTTTTAACCAGTTCAACTAAGTTTCAGATAATACGATATCTTCTTTTTAGTGTAGTTTGAAGAAAATCTCAACTGTTAATAATCGTATGTTTTAAGAAAAACATTTCATTTATACAGAATGCTTAGTGGTATGTGGTAAATATTCGAGAAATTATGAAAGTCTTTCCATTTTATTTTTTTTTTTTACAGAAAATGGATGCAATGTCTTGATATTCTTCTATTAATTATCCTTCCCTAATTACTTTACCATGATTTCATTTTTATTTTCGACAGATAGATAAATATTACTATGATATGGCATTAAGACTGCCTTTCAAAAATTTGTGAAATCACATGTTAAGACTGTAATGACCATAGAAGGTTCCGATAACTATTGTGCATTCACCTTAAGGTTATGCTAACTAGAAAGGAAAGTGCATGCGTAAGGATTACTGCAATAAAGCTGTATTTTTCCCAACAGTCAAAGTTGTGTGCCTCTGAGCTATAAAAGAAACCTAATTTACTATCTTTCCTCGAGGATCTGGAAAATATACACTGAGGAATTAGCTGATGAAGAATTGTGAAATCTCCAAGGAACTCTGTTAGGAGATGGTTCTCCCACCCTCGGATTCATAGATAAGTATCTAAGACCAAAGAAAACGCCTGAAAATGTCCAGTTCGCTCCCAAAATGATGCTGATATTTAACCTCGAATTTAAAAGTGATACCGAAGCATAACTTCACCGTAAAGGGCTTTTGAAGTCTCTCAGTAAAACATGTTTTGCCTCCAGCTTAAGAGTAACATTTTCTTGTAAGAAACTATTCAGAGAGCACTTGAAAGACAAACTGTTGTATTGGGCCACTTCAGCATACCTATACCAGTTCTTTTCCTCGTGTGGAGCTGAGTACATTGGCTATACCATGCATCCACTTGTAAAACGCGCTCGGGAACACTATTTAGCTTAGTTAGTACAGGGAGAACGCAGAGGTGAATTAAGGACATTTAGCTTCATTTGAAAAGTCCTTCAAAGTCATATACAAGATCCGATCAAACCTATCAAAGGAAGTGAAATCAAGGCGGTTGAGAATAGCTAAGATTCTAGCAACCCAAAAGCTTAAGCCCACTCTATGTTTTCAAAAGAAATACTTCCAACCGTTGTCCCTACTGTAGCCATCATGGAAAGTTAGTCCTACCAATAATGGTTATCTTATTACTTTTCTTATGTAACCTTCCCGTTTATTTATGTTACTTTTTCCTATCTACATTACTAGACTTGTTATATATATATATATCTGAACTTCCTACCTATTTTGTAATTACTAGGTAGTTGATCTGTAAATGTACAAACGGTGAAGTTTTTTTCAGTAATTATGATCTTACTTTGTGTTTTCTTACCCATCTTCTTGTTTATTACACTTTGTAATTTTAGTAATTTAACCTTTGATAGGAAATAATTCTGGAACTTTCTCACACATTTAATATAAATACGCTAATGTACACCCCAGTTGATGACTTCGTCAAGAAGGAAATTTCCTTCTCTACAACCATCTTTTTAGTAAGTCTTGTAAGTTGCATAACAAAACGAAGCATTTGAGATTGTATTTTAGTGGAGATTTGAGGGTAGCATGATAGATTAGCAGTAAGATAAACCTGTAAATTTGCTTAAAGTGTTTTATTTTATTCAGCCAAACTTACACAAAATGGCTCATACATTTGATAAGAAAAACTAAATAGTCTAGAATCGTCGAGATTGCGGCACAGATATCTTACGAGTTAATCTAGAGATTAACCTGAAACAAGATTCTGCAATACTTAGTTTAGAAATGCTGTTTGTTTATAGGAATTCACCATCAGCTGACATCGGTTAAAGAACCATTGGAAAAGCACCTGAGAGTACTGGACAGTTGTTTCGTCTTAGTTTGAGAGTCTTCACAGTACGCATCCATCGCCAGGGTTCAAACCCAGGACCTCCCATTTACAAGGCAAGGTGGTAAACTATTCGGCCACTGGGACCCCATCCAATGGCTAATGCATGAATTCCAACTTCTGCCAATTCATGGTATAGAGCGACCATCCTTGAGAATCTGTCCTCACACTCGACCTGCCGTACGCCACTGGTCACGACTTCTCACTTGAACCCAGGTAACTATCTACCTAAATACAGCCAGTCGCTAGTGTGCATCAGATCTGCATCTGTGCATCAAATCTCTGCAAACCAACGCTTAAATGCTTCTTGTGTTTCTGGGACAATAGTTTAATGCGCTTTTGTTTAGGTTTCAAGAATAACTATCCATTAGCTAGAACCAGTAAAAGCTACTGAATATCGGTCATCTCTCTTCCATTATTTCTGAGCTTTTCAGAAGCGTGGGAGAGAATCCTATGCTGCATGTTTTCCAACTTCTCGAATCCTACTGTTTGCTATCTAAAACTCTTTACTGGTAAGCAACTGTTGTCGTATCCGAATGAGCTGGTTCACTGTCTCAGTCAAGAAAAAGTCTCTATCTAGTACTTTTATTTTTCTATGGTAATGTAGTGGATATCTACTGATGATAACATTCTTCTTGAAATCAGGCAAATCCTCAAGGAACTCAAAATTTAATATGGAATAACTACCTATTATTAGCCCTCAGATATATTTCCCGAAGAGTCATGAAGAAGTCGTGGTTAGTGAGGCAAATGCGTGACTTATTTGTAGTAATTTACTTCATTCCTTTGGTTCTAAATTCCAAAATAATTCATATATATACATATATACTACTGTTAACTGTTTTCCCTGGAGTTCTACTGTGTCGTGTAGAGCAAAGAAAATAACTTGCGACTAGGAAATTTATTATTTTCGGTTAACCTGCCATTAGCAGTAAATGTGTCGATGTTTACAGGTGCATTCATGACTAATGTCAATCATAATTTATACTGATTAGATGCTTTTTAAACACTGATAAAAATCTTACTTTTGTAATGACTTTTTCGGTAGATAAATTCAGTATTTCTACAAAAAGGTAGTCAGTCAGTCATTGAAAAGCACAAGTGTTAAATGTTACGTTTTTCTTTTTGTTACTTCAACTTTCTACTGAAATGTTTTCAATTGATAACTTTTTTACAAAACGTAATTTATTTAAATGTCTACTAAATGCACTTTTGTGCGTAAAGTTGTATTTAGCGAATACTCTTCAGTTATTCTAGTAGAAAACACAATGAACCTGTTTTTTATCCTTGATTCTACAGATGGTTACTCTATACCAAAAACCACAAGGCTGGTGGTTTTATTCTTGCTTAGGTGACTGTATAATAACTGAAACTTTCTTCTAAACATTTCCTAAGTTCATGCAATTTGATCACATATAAAACCTTTGTTAAAGTATTAGATTACATTTCGGTCAGAAGCAGAAAAATTCGTTTCGGAAATTGTATACACCGTCTGTAATAATTCCTTTTTTTCATTATTGGAATTACTTCTACTGTTGATTTGTTACTCCAAGGTGGACAATTAGACCAAGTTGGATTATAATTGCAGCCGACATCAGACAACTAGCAGTGAATTTAAAATGTCTAATGAAAAAATTACGAGTTACCAAAGATATTGGTAACATCAGTTAGGAAACCCTTGGAAAACCACCAAAGAGTACTGGACAGCTGTTTCTTACATCCTAGTTTGGGACTCTTCAACAGTACGCACCCACCGCAGGGGTCCGAACCCAGGACCTTCTGGTTACAGCGTCAGCGCACTCGTAGACCATTAAGCCTCTGGGATCCGATCCAATGACATGAATTCTGCTAATTCATCACATAGCGCGACCTCTTTGTAATGTCTTCTTCAATGAGTTCCTGCCTCACCTTCAACTTGCTGCACCCTGCTGATTATGGCTCCCCTTCGTCCGAACTCCGGTGGGTGCGTACTGATGAATAGTAGCAAACTAGGCAGACTAAACAGCTGTCCAGTACTCTCAGGTGGTTTTCCAATAGTTCTCCAACCGATGTCAGCTCATGTTGAAATCCTCCAACCAATCAAACAAAAATCCCTACAAAGCCAATACTTTAACATTGGTTACAGTAAAGCTATTAGTCTTTCTAGCTAACCATACTTAACACACAGCAGTGATACTACTTATTCGTTAATACAACAGACAACCTTGCCTCTGCCAATGCTTATAGACCTATGACCAAAGTAATAACTGCTTTCAATGTTATTGTTACTAATATTTTCATGTCATAATGCATGTCTCAGATGTTTTGTTCCGAAATTTTCGGGGTAGAAATGAAGAGAATTCTCATTAGCATCTGAATTATTACACCTGAGAGATAGCAGAGTTCTTGAATTATTGCAATAACCACCCTTTGACTATATCTCAGACATTTTCCATGTTTTCTATAGTTGGTTTGTAAGGGTTAATTTTGTTTTTACGATTTGATCATGGATTGTTATCAGTTAAAGAACCATTGAAAACCAGCTGGGAGTACTGTACAGGTGTTTCATCCTAGTTTGGGAATCATCGGCAGTATGCAGCCACCGCCAGGGTTCAAACCCAGGACTTTCCGGTTACAAGGCAAGCTCGTATACCATTCAGCCGCTGTAACCCGATTCAGTGGCTCATGAATTCTAACTTCTAGCAATTCGTGATTGACCCCATGTTTCTTAATAATATACAACGTATAGATTAGAACAGTAAAACTTATTTATTATTCATAGTCATACCAATCGTAGCTCTAAAACTTCAATACTCAGTTTTTATAGTTCTGGATTTTACTTTTCATTTTTCTTAAGGATAGTAGAATTTTCCATATGTTGAATTACTCCTATTGCTCAGTTTATTCGATAAATAAAGTTTCCGTTATCACTATCTCCCTCCATTGTGGCCCATTTGATTCTAGGACTATCAACTTTTCCCATCCTACTGCACAGCTGTATAATTCCATGTTGTTTTTTTTGGTGTGGTTGTGTTCTCTGAGCTGGATGGTTTGGTTGCGAAGCTTTCATTGCTCTACTGAGCAACATCTTCAGCGCATACTTCGATGTGAAGTGAGCTTTTAGAATTCTCTATGAGTTTATTAGTCATCTCTTCTAGTAACCTTGAACGTGATTGGTTGTTTTCGTGTGACATTTCACCCCCTAGTTTGCTTGTCTCGGTACAAGATAAGTTGCAGCGACTGCGACAAACATTACATTGGTCAAAGTGGACGCCCTCTTCGTCTTCGCATTCACGAACACAAACTAGTTGTCAAAAGACACGACATACACTCCCTCATTTCACTACATGCAGACAACCACGGGCACCAATTCGACTGGGACAATGTTCAAATCTTAGACAAAGGGAACTGCAAAAATGCCAGAGAATTCCTAGAGGCCTGGTATTCAAATGAATCAGCAATCAATAGACACATAGAGATTGACAAAATATACCAATCCATACAAAGAAATTCACACAAAAACAAAGTCAAACTTCAGGTCAAGGAAACAGTCAACACCAAAACAAGTGAACTAGAAAGTGAGAAGTCACGCAAAAACAACCAATCACGTTCAAGGTTAGCAGAAGGAATGACTAACGACATTCAGACCAAAGAAGCAGCCAGCACCGAGACAAGCAAACTAGGGGATGAAATGTCACACGAAAACAACCAATCACGTTCAAGGTTACTAGAAGAGATGACTAATAAACTCATAGAGAATTCTAAAAGCTCACTTCACATCGAAGTATGCGCTGAAGATGTTGCTCAGTAGAGCAATGAAAGCTTCGCAACCAAACCATCCAGCTCAGAGAACACAACCACACCAAAATCATCCACCTGAGCTACAAATCTTCTCTATCATATCTAATTCCATGTTGTGTTAAAACTGAGCTTTATACTGAATTTCTTATCATATTAGGGTGAACTAATCTAGGCTTTGCTAGGATTTTGTGCTCTACTAGTCTAAGTGACCCCATCTTTCTACTTTAGCCTATGCGTTTGGTCCAACAACTATTGTATGGTATTAGATAAACTAAGTTATTCTTTCATTGACCTCTACAGCTTCTTTTAACCGACAGAAACTCATTCACGAACATATTGCGTCTAATTACTTTGTATTTCACGCTCAGATAATTTTTTGATCTGTTACACTGGATTCGTTGCTTTCTGCAGTCTGGTCATGATAAAGACTGAAGTGTTACATGGAAGAAAGGTGATTAAACCTCACAATAACGGCCAAGGTGAGTTTTATTTCAACGGAATCCAAGAGTAAGCCATCAGTTCCTTCAATGTGTGTTTATAAATTCATCTGCTGGTGTGGAGCTAGTTATACTGGACTCACAAAGCGCACACTTTCCAAACGCATCTCTGAACATTATCCAGCATGGTTAGCAAGAGGAAAATGTAAGACAATTTCTAGCTCAATTCTCGAGCATTTGGTGAACTCAGGCCACGTAGCTCCACCAGAGTCGCCTTTCAAGATCATCTACAAGGCGAGGCCAAATGATACAAAGGGAGTCAGGTTTCGGCTTTTGTGTATGGCGGAGGCGTTGGCAGTTCGTCAATTTAACCCCGAACTCTGTATACAGAATAAGTTTGTCCAGTCTATTTTTCTACTTTGGTCTTAATCTCTTCACTAGTGGTTCCCTGTAAACAAATTCTATTTTATATTTTTTTAAATTTTCAATTATACTTTTAGTTTGCTTTTACTTTAATAATCAATTCACTATTATCACTCTCATATGTTCCTTTTGCACATTTTCACACCCTCTTCACACTTGTTAAATTGACACTCAACTACCTTTATTCTCACTCAATAGCAATTCTAGCCTTATCAAATTTCTAACTTTGTACCGTTGAGTGCTACGTAATTTACAACTTATATTTTTTACTTCTGAAGCCTTGTTCTGAGTAATTATATGAACTGTGTCACCCCCTCCCCTATTACTCACCAATGGACTACTATGCATTTTTGGTAAATATAGATACGACTGTACAGCCTCTGAAGACGATTTCGTCGATAAAGAAAATTTTCCTCGCTGAATTTGTCTTTTATTTTCTTCATGACTCAATGGGTATTTTCGGTGAGTTCAGCTTTCATTTGTAAAACCAGCTGTTACTTATAAAGTAAAAAATTTCAATCCTTTACAAAATGACTACCTTAATAACTTTCATGGTTAAGCTCACTTCAGCTCAGTATTCCGGAAATTAGTCAGGTGAAACGAAGTTGACTCAAGGCTGAATCCTGACACATGTCACAAATCAGCTGTCTAACGATACTCAGAGCAACTGGTTTTCCTTATGAGTTTTGAAGATGTATTTTAGCTGATAAGTACAATATATTTGTGAAAAAATTCCTGACTTTCTGAAAACATCGATTCGTCGTACATATTTACACTTTGGAATGCGCTTTGTAACCCTAAAATGCTGAGAACTGCGGTTTTTCTACAGGTATGTGTGACTATATGTATATGTAGGCAACTGGTAATTGACAAATACTAATTTAGAAGGATTTTAGTACATCTTGAGTTGGGCACTTAAATTGCTGATCAAACCAGTGGAAGTGAATAAAGCAACATCTAAACGTTGCATAGACTTCAGTGACTTGATTAAATTAGAGTGATGCCTAACTTAAGTAACCAACGAAATCAATATTAGGAGTGATATCCGCTAATAGACTGCCTTGTCTTTACTATGCAGTAGAATAATTCAATTATTTACACAGTGAAGAGCAGTGGACAGCCGTATCACGTGGGTTATACGGCTCTTATCAGAGAATATGTTCTCAATCAAAGGTAAACAGCTGTGCATCTTTAACCGACTAATGTAAAAATTCAATTTTGACAACTAAGTATATTGCATGGAGGATTTCATCATGAGCTGACATCAGTTAGAGAACCACTGGAAAACCTGGGAGTACTGGACAGCTGTTTCGTCCTAGTTTGGGACTCTTCAGCAGTACGCGCCCACCGGGATTTGAACCCAGGACCCTCTGGTTACAAGGCGAGCTCATGATGAAATCCTCCATGCAATTAAACAAAATCCCTACTAAACCAATACTTGAAGATTAAGTATATAATATTCGCTAATTTACTGTCCAATCACAGGTTAATAACTTGTAGACAAGTGATTAGACGCCTTTCTCCTTAAAATCCAAGTGTCCAGACAACAGTAATTTGATAATAGAATCAATTTACTGTTAATTGTCCTAAATAAATAATAAAGTTGAATAACTGTTGTTATACAATAGTTACATTAAGATAGAAATAGATTTAATTTTCTATTTTTGGCCTAAAATAAGGACAGATTGATCAACCGCTTACTGAATGAACTTTTGAAAGTTAAAATGTATTCTAGCCTGTTATTTAAATAATTCAATCATATTTAAGTAAAGTGTTATAGTTTTACATTCATAATTTTTGTAATTTATAATAGCGAAATACACTAACTAGGTTAATGCGGAAATTATACCCGCCATTGTTTTTATTGCGATACAAAAGAAGCCTTTATTTAATTTTTGTATGTGTGCAAAAGATTAGTGTTCATTCCAAACGTGTTTGTATCGAAATAGTAAAATCGGCCAGTCTGATAGCTATGAAGTGTCTCATTCTCAGCTAAAATATGTTGTGATGTATAGCACTCTTAAAAGAAAGCATCTGTTCTTGCTGTTGAAGTCTGGAACACATTATTATTATTATTGCCTCCCTTAGTTTCTAGAGAAATATAGGGCTTCAGACACACATCTGCATTGCTTTTGATATTCCCTGCCAACGTTTTCATCTGGCTCCACGTCTGCCCACATGCTTTCGTCTCCTCTTCGCATGGCCTCCTCCATGTCACCCTCGCAATGACGACCAACTCGCCACTTCCCCTTCGGGTTCCACTCGAGTGACGGCCTGGCATGTGATGTCACTCACTTGATGGTTTGTTTTCTTAGAGTATGGCCAGTTCACCTTCATTTCTTCCTGCATATTTTTTGCCCAGTTGGTTGGCTCCCAGAGATCCCTGTTGCTGATATTTTCTGGCCATCTGATCTTGAGTGGTATTGAGCGAAGACAGTTGTTGATGAAGATCTGTGGTTTGTTCGAACACACTATTGAATGACCATAATACAATATTTGAAGAAGTCAATCAATAATATAATAATAATAACACCTTTATTTAATTCAATTTAGATTTCCCCGCCGATCGATTGAACCGAAGTGCTCGGTCTCAGGTTGACACGCTGGCTGCTTGTGCAGATGCTTCGACGATGTCTGGTCATGTACCCTGAATTCAATTGGCGGTAAGTGACTAGAAGGGAAATCCAGGATGCTCATTTCGTCCTACCTGGGACTCGTCACCCGGATGTGACTGCATTCCCCAGTGGGTGATGATGTTCCAGTTGACGAGTCCCAAATAGGACAAAATGCGAATCCTGGATTCCACTGCTAGTCACCATCCACCAGTTGACTTCAAAATAATAGCTTTATTCTAAAAGACACGTTTATACTTACTGCAACATTTCCAGCTTGTTTTTATCTAATCCTTACACACAGTCTTTAATTAAAACAGTAATGTACAGTATATCATGCAACAGGATTTTCTTCGATCTGCAACATGCCCTGACCCTAAACGTGTTTATTCTTTCAGAACAAACCAAGTGGTATGTTGAAAGCCATTCAGAAATGCACGTGAGTATACATCACTCTTCAAGGAAGTAAACAGATGGTTAAAACAAAGTATAACTGAGTAAATTTGCTGCATTATGCTCTATGGAAGATTAGGTAACAGGCCTCCTAAACAATGTAATCACTTCTACCCTGCTATTCATACACTATTGCCACATATATTAGTTAACATTTATGTTACTGAAAGTGTCTAATATAATGATTCGTGCAAATATACTTCACCAAATAGGATCTATTAGTATAATGCTTATTCAAAAGGAAATAAATTATGCTTTGTATCTAGTCCTTAGGACTGAATGTTATCAGTCATGTTTGGAGTGTTTTCACCAAGCTGGATAACTCACCATCTGGGTGTACTTTGATTTGTTGTTAGGTGGTTAGAGGCAGTAGTACACTAGTCACTAAACTATGGCGATCCTGTCAAAGTCATCACCCAAAATCTGAAGACTGAACTTCTTTTATTTGATAACCGTGTTTGCTGGATAGCATCACATTATTTATATTCTTGTATGGATGTTGTTCACTACTACAAAAGGGAAACCAAAACTATTGAGTAGCAAAGAAACAAGATACTGTTTGAGAGATTTTTCCGCATTAAGAAAGGAAAGAAGACCAGATGAAAGCATGTGCGAGCATTAAGATGAAATTTGATTTCTTTATGAGCATTAATAACCGATAGAAAAATATAGCGAAAATATTCATTCAGATATTTAGAAAAAAAACTAAGCGAAGAATGTCCTTTTCGATAATTTCTTCTTCTGGCTGTACGATAATCGTCATTAACAATATTGGTGTCTTTAAATACTATCGATTTGTTAAGACCAATGAAATTACAGTTCAAGAAAGACGCTTAGTTTATAACGCATAAAAATGTGACGGAAAGTATAATATCAAATAAAATTAAGGAAATTTCCGCAACAAATTAAGGATCATTAAAACCTTGATTGACGGCCACGGTATGGAAAGCGTCTGAACTGACCATTTTCTTTTGGATACATAGATTAGGCTTCTTGATGTAGATCCCAGTGGCCTCAGCAATATGTAATAGATGAACCCTTAAGGTAAACTTAAGATTAGTTGGTATAGGGTAGTTGACTTTGAAAGCCACCTCGTTAACATCAGTCTTGTTTTTTGTATCCACGAGATGAGATAGAATAGAGCTATGAATGGATTTTGTTTGTCCTTTACTTAACCACACAGGATGATGTTCGGAAATACAACGAGAAACATGCCTAACTGTACAGCCCATGTAACTGGCTCACTCCACAGAAGCAGTGAAATTGGTAGATAAAAACAGAAAAAGCGAACTCCCGAACGTGAAATAGGGGTGGCTTTTTAGACACAGCATACTTCAGCAGCACTGAATGTTCTTTTTACTGCATTCCTTAGGCATTGTGTTAATATCTCACTGATGTTATTCCCGAGGGACTGAAATTGTAAGAATAAGGCTTTTTTCGTAACTGTTGGCACCTTGGCTGCCTTGATTTTTGATTAATACTCTTATCGATGAATTTTTCTGGATAACCGTTTTTACGCAACAACTGTCTAATAATACTAAGTTTTTCATTAAAACATTCATCAGAGCAGATTTCTCTTGCTCTGTGGACCAAGCATTTTACCAGATTGCGTTTGTATTTCAAAGGCACGAAGCTGAAAAAGAAATGAGCGTACGGACCAGCTGATGTAGGTTTTCTGTATACACTTCTTCTTACTGTACCATTCTCTTTTCTAGTCATAAGGACGTCTAGGAATGAAATACTAGAGTCTCTTTATTTCTCGATCGCAAAATTTATTGCAGGATGAACACCATGAAATTTGTACAGGATGTTCTTTGCTTCATTCTCATTTTTCATAATCAAAAAAATCGCCGAAAAGACATCTTTGCTGAACTTGTTGCTCTTTTCCCTCTTGTGTCCCGGTGGGTATTTTCCACGATAATCCATATGCCGACAGTAGAAGTCTAGTTCATCAGCTACATCTTTCAAAGGCCCATTCTCTAGTTTTGCAAGGAAAATGTCGGCTAGAATGGGTCTTGGTGGTGACACCATTACCACACCATCGATTTGCATGTATAGTTCTTTATGAAATAAAAAGTGAACACTCACTGTGCATTTCAAAAATAACTTTCACAAACGAAAGGAAAAAAAGAAAAGGTAAGGTATGGCCTTTCAAGGGTAAAAAATAGCAAGTCTAAATATAGGAAAAAGAAATTCTTATTACTGTGGGACAGTAAGAGAATTCTGATGGTGTTAAAATGCGAGATTATTGATGTTTTCTGACCTCTAAGCGATACATCGTATCTAACCTAATGAAGTAGAAACTCTATTTGAGTACATGAGTCCAAACTCTCTGTCACTGAGGTATATTTTAGATGTTTGTTAGCAAAGCTGTTCATAGCACAAATAATTTGAAAATAAATATAACTCATTTAAAGCAATTAGTTCTCTTTAAGGAATTTCCACAAAAACACTAAGAAGACATAATTTATCTTAAATGTGTGCCGTATTTATGCAACACATTCCAAACATTCTGAACATACACCCACCTTTTTATCATATATACGTACATACATGATCAGATTGTCAGAAATGCGTTGTGCAGATAAATTACATCTTATTGTTTTGTCATAATGTAAGTAAAATAACAAGTAAATAGCTTCCTGTGACCATGATGTAATCTACTTCCCATTATCGAAATATACACATAGTGAGATAGCTAAAGTAACAGAAATATTCATCACAAATAGTTCACTGTCTACATCTGAATTAAGGTCGACTGCGTCGGTGGCACAGCGGTTAGGACTCTCGCCGACCATGTACATGGTCCGTGGTTCTATCCCTCGCCGACGCACACCTGATATCTATGGTCAGCCTGCTAAATTTGGGGTACCGATATCACATGCTGAAAATTTCATACTTGTACCAAAATACTGTGTGGAATCAAGCTATAATAAAAATTAAAAAAATTAAATTAATTAAAATATCTCCTAATGGCCAGACTGTTAATTTCTTACAAAAGGTCTAGTGAATGCTTGTGGAACAGTCCAAAGCATTGGCGCATTTCTTAAGATCAAGTCCGGAATAGTAAAGTCAGTTCACAGATGTTTTGAAAGCTTTTCAAGGAATGAGAAGTTGGTAAAATCAGCATTTGGGTGATAATAAAGTTGGGACCACTAGTGATGAACGATTACTTTGAATAACACTATACACTATGATTCTATCTGATCACATACTGCTTCCAAAATATGTACACAGGGAAAATAACTTGGGTGTACTATTTATGGTAATATATTGATATAAGAATAAAACGTGTTCACTGTGGAAGAGTACAACTTCATTACGGATAAAATTTTATTTTGATAAAATCACACAATGATATCTAGTAATACTCATTGATGACCACGTTTCGAGCACAATTTATTCCAGCTCATAACCATATCAAGATACTCCCTCACATAACTTTCTTGCTTCATTTATATACATTTATATATGAAATTTATGATTAGACATTTGAGTAAAATCAATATAAGGCAAAGTACATTCGGAAGTAGTAATATTAGTGTTATCAATAAAATACAGTCAGATGGGAAATAAGATGTTTTCATAGTAAAATAAATAAATAACTTGCTAGAATGTTATAATGTGAATTGAATACATTTCAACATTATTTGTGATCCTCTGGTTTGACTGGTAATAATATCTTCCACATTTCTGGTATTTGCGTTGAGTAACTTCTACTGCATGTGTTGGGTGTAGACCCAATGAGCCAGGACTCAGTAATCAATCTCTCTCACCATCCACCTATATTACTCTAGAATTTTGACTCTGTCCGACCTACCCTATTGTGTGGTTGTGTGTTAACGCATGTAGTACTATTGCTGAGGTTTTTTTCAAAATTACTTATCCTCTCATGATCAACCATTCTAACGTTAGCTAAATTCTCATGTTCTGATAATCTCACTGCTCCTGCCTGCTCCACTAGTTTGACCTATGTAGTTGACCTCAATCACAGCCATTGCAAGGTATTTTGTAAATTATATTATTTTGTTTAATTGGGTCAACCTACAGAGTCCTTTAGTCTACAGAGCTTGTCCTACCTGAGTGAGTTTGTAGGAGTGAATGCCGCCCTAATTCCTGCTTTATTGAGAATCCTACATAGGGATGGTCTCAAATGTCCCCTCCTTATATGGTAAAACTGTAGATGGCTTATATTCTTTCTTAGTTATGTTATTATCATTATTAGTCTCACCATTATTTTTATTTTGCTTTTGACACTTTTTGATATTCCCAATTAATTTTATAGGATAGTTACTTAACACTAACGCTTCCTCTATCTGTTTCATTTCATCGTATAGGTTTTTTGTTGTACTACTTAGTGCTGTTGCTCGGTTTGTTAGACACTTAAATAAGCCTGCTTTCACAGATAACGGATGAGATGAATTAAAGTCTAAATATCTATTAGAATGCGTTGGTAATATATGCTTATCACGTTTAGACATAAACATGTCGTCTGAGTTATTAAATCGATAGAATCCGCTTTTATTCTCATCACATAAAGCATCAACTATCTTCTTCCTTCTTTATCTGCATTTTGCATGTAGCTTTATAACTTAGTGTTTGATGATTCAATAAGATTACCAAAATCTGTGTTATTTTATTTACCTACAAAGCGATCAAAGAAGGGATTTTTAGGGATAAATTATTTACCTTCACATCTTTGAAATTATTTAATTGAATTTTAGATTTTCCCGTTGATCGATTAGACCGAAGTGCTAGGTCTTAGGTTGACATATCGCCTTCTTGTGTAGATGCTTCGACGATGTCTGGTAATGTCACTTGAAGTCAATTGGTGGATGGCGACTAGCAGTGGAATCCAGGATGCGCATTTCGTCCTATTTGGGACCCGTCAGCTGGATGTACCTGGATCTCGCAGAGACAGATGATGTTCCCACCGAGACTCGAACCCAGTGCCCATAGTTCCAAAGCGTTATCCACTAGACCACTTGGGCCACGATAGCCACCTCTTGTGGAACGGATCATATTAATTATTTAATTGGGAACATCATGAATCACTGCGGAATGCAGGTACATCCAGATGACGAGTTCCAAAAAGGACGAAATGTGTATCCTGGATTCCACTGCTAGTCACCATCTACCAATAATTCTTGGGAATTATAATTGTATATTTGTAAATTTTATTAAGTGATTTTTAGTAGGTGAAATCAGCTGAAAGGTGCTGAGGTGTTCTGCTCTTATTTAAACCTGAATTATACTCGTAATTGGCCTTAGGAAAGCTGGGTAAAAGATAAGTAGTATTACAGGAAAACTTATGCTTAAATATATAATCATACTGCTCATACACGAATTCCCCTAAATGAATTTGAACAAAACAGTAACAACACAAAGAGGTAGATGTAATGAATCCATTTTATTCCTCAGCTGCATTCAATCTGAATAATGAATGTAGTAATGTTAACAATCACAATTTTGACAAACTTAATTTCAATGGAGACAAAATGTGGAATACTACTTAAGAATAATTATGTTATATGTATGAATCGAAACGTTAAGTTATTAAAATATAAAAATGTTACTGCACTTACATACGTAATGTGATCGAATTTTCTGGAGTGAAACAAAACAAAAAGTGAAGTTTAAGGGTCGCTACAAGACACTATACTTTATTATTATTATTATTCCCTTGCGTTCCAAGTGGAACATAGGCCTTCAACAACACATCTACACTTTCTTCTGTTTTCTGCCGTCCTCTTCAGCTGGGTCCACGATTGACCATAATCTCTCATCTCCTCCTCCAACTCACACGATCTCCTCCATGTCACCCTGACACCGACGACCCAGTTGTCATTTCCCATTTAGATTTCACCCTAGTGATGGCCTGCACTGCACGCGATTTCATTCGACGGCCTCCTCAACGTAAGCTCTATCCATCTCCACTTTCTCCTACATATTTGTTGAGCGATCAGCTCTGGGTTAGTCAGTTAACAGAGTTTCTTGTTACTTTTTCTTTCTGGCCATTAGATCCTCAGTATTCAGACAGAGAAGGCAGCTGTTGATGAAAGTCTGCAACCTGTGGTAAATCCTTTTTGTGGCACTCAACGCAAGTTTCTGACCCGTATAGAAGAACAGACTTGACATTTGTGCTGAAAATCCGAATCTTGTTCCTTATGCTGAGTGCGGAAGATTTCCAGACTGGTTTCACGTTGATGAAGAAGTATCTTGCCTTTCCGATTCTGACTTTGACATCTTCGTCCGTTGCGCCTGTAGTTGAGACGATGCTTCCCAGTTAAGTGAGGAAGGCAACCTATGTTAAATCTCCCCCGTTGATAGTGATTGATACTGGTTGTTGTTGCCGTTCGCTGGTTATTTTCATCACCTTCATCTTCTCTGTGTTCACCTGGAGTTCTGTTTTTGCTGCCTCTTCAGCCAGTTTGTTGGTTTTCGCCTGCCAGCAAGTCTTCGAGTATATGTGACATGAAGCATAAATCATCTACGCGTAAAATCCAAATCTTCTTGAGTCTTATTATCGGTGGTCTAACGCATTCCCGTCTTCTCGCTCCACACTCACAGTGTGCTGTTTAATCCAGTCCACCACAATTAAGAATATCATTAGTGATAATAGGCAGTCTTGTCTTACTTCTGTGTGCACTTCGAACGCCTCTCTGAGTTTTCCGTTGTGGATCAGCCGACACGTGACATTGTCATATAGTCAGCTGTTGAATGAGGTTGATAAAGACTTGAGCACTGCACTCCGTAGTGTTAAAGCTGTTTCCAAATTACTTCTTGGTCTGACATACATAAATTTGAAGATTGTATAAGCCATAAGAAAACTGACAACAACTGAGTGAGATATAGAAAGAATAGATTGTGAGTTAAGTTCGTTTAGTTGGATATATGAAACATATCAGGCATGATGTCTGACAAATGATAATGTAATTAACTAAGATTGAAAAGGAATCGCCATTTTCACTCAATAGAAGATTAAATTGATTGGACACTAGTAACTAGTGTGATGTGTCGAGTCCTTCCTGCCGATTGCCTCCACCAATCTAATATCATCAAATCAATGTGCACTGTGATGGCGAGCTATCTAGAATGGTGGCCACATTGCAAACCTGATTGATAGAATTCAGTCAGCACCAACACCAAGGACTAGACACACCACACTAGTTACTAATTTCCAATCAAAGTACCCACTGTAGCCCCATAGGAGGTTAATCACAAGCCCGAATAGCTCAGCTGTAACGTCTTTGACTTCAGCACTCACTGAGTGACGAGGGTTCGAATCTCAGAAGGGGGAATGAGTTCCTTCAAAATTCCAGATACGCCTTGCTGACTGGTGAGTGCCAACTAGGAGGAAACCTAGTTGGAAGGCTTCCTGCCAATTGCTTCCAATCCAATCATCTAATATCGTCACAAGATTACATTGTCGAATGACGACTAAGTTCGAGAAATCTAGTGAATAACCATCCAATTTCTTATTGTTTGTAATGCACTTAACTGATTTGGCTCTTATATATATATATAATAGTCCTTCACTCTCACGCAAATGCTTTCCTATTATTTAACGAAAACCAGACAATAGTAACCAATAAGATGTAAAATAATATAATAATAAATAATATAGGACATCAGCATGTTGGAATGATGGATAAGATTTGTAGGCCAGACGAATGTTTGCAACACTTGCGTTTTCTGAGCTAAGTGGATTGATTCAGTATCTTTCATCCTTTCATCTCCTAGACAAAATCTTCATGGCTGACTTCACAATAATAATAGCAATAACAAATCTCTGCGGACAACTAATAGCTATTATTTTTTTTTCACAGACGACGAAAATACCTCATCCCTGGAGAATTCCATAGTTCACTTCACACTGAAGTTAGCGTAACTAAACCATCTTGCTCAGGGAACATGACGTGAGAAACTAACAGTTGTGTGTATATTTGCATATACTTAAAGATATTACATGGAGAGAGCTAAATGACAATTGTTAATTTTAATATGATAAAGCTGTAGAGTGAAAAGTAAAAATCGCTTTTATATAATGACATGAAGCATAAGAAGAATATGCTTGCCTAGTTTTTAATGCCCCCGTAAATGTAATAACACACTGACAGACTAATTCGAAATCAAGTCAATTTCACTAGAAGATTGGACACAATTTCATTCTGCATTAAATTTGAAGACTACTTCTTGTATATTCAATTCCTTATGAATAAATATATAATGAATAATCAAATGAATTGTTTTTCCTCTATTATATGAATGTATTTCAGCAGAATACAGCACAATGTCGAGAAGCAAGAACTGACGTCTACCGTAGTAATGGTAAGACATACTGAAATATAAGTCTGTGAATTGTGAGATGAAGCTTGATTTCATTCTCCTCCAATCGATTTCTGATTAGCTTATCGCATGGCGGTCTGTTTGAATCACTGGGCTACCTGAATTTCCATCCGAGACAATGCATCTTATTTTCTTTAGTTCTCGTTGCTATGATCATTCAGTTATGTCTGTGGGGCGCCTAATGTACTCATACACATTTTCAGTTGGTGTGCAACTTACTGGGGGGGGGAGCAAATCTTGGGGGAGCAAAGAAAGATACCATAAAGGATTATTTGGCAAAGTTAAACTATCATAGCCAAAACTACAGTGACCTTGAAAAACCAGTCAGAATCCAGATGCAATAAAGTCGTATAATCGTTGAAAAATGCACTAAAAACCATTGTAAACATAATATTATACTATGTAGTTGTCTCTTATGTGTTGTAAGAATTTCTCCCAGTCACTACACAGGTGATCTATAGGGAAATCATATCATGCATGATAGATGCACTCATCCAGTTGACTGTAGGTCATGGCACTTTGAGATCTGTTGGTATTTCTGACACTGTTCTTAAACCTACTCCTAACTCTAACCGTAATCTCAACTCCTAATCTTAAATTTAACCCTAATCGTAACCTTCACTCTAAGCCCTAGTCTAAAACGCCATAACCCTACCTAATAGTATAGATTTACAGGAAAACTACCTAGACAATAGGTGGAATGCTGTATCTGCCTTTTCCAAGTCCAGGAAGACAGACATGATTTTATTTCGAATGACTTTTCATAGCCTTCCCTGTGTTTGATTGGTTCTTGAAGGTCAGCTTTTGGAAGACCTTGGCTCTGGCTATGATACCTTAACTTCACCGGTTATTTTATAATTCATATCTAACATCACTGCGTCACTGGAGATGGCTGTTTTACTTAAAACTCCTGGATGAGGATAAAAAATATTATGCAGTAAACTACGCCGAAAATTTATGCAAACTGTGTAAGCTTATTGTGCATAATAAAGCTATTGTTCTTATTGTCATCTCCAAAAGGGTAAACTGGTCCTCTGATTTTTGAATCAACCACCACTGACTGGGCATTATTACTGGTAGGCGATAGTTTCCAAATACTAATACAAACTAGTGGCAAATATAGTACAGCATTTAGATTCAGTGGCTCACTAAGTGTCACCTAAAGCTGTTATAGTTTCCTATCAAACTGGCAAGAATGACGTATTAATATTTTAACTGATTAAAAATGCCCATTAAAATTTTCAAAAGAATGGATACTAATCAAAGAGTATTCTTTTCGATAAATTCATCATCAGGCTCTACAATTATATATACATTATAGTGAATGAATGAATAAGTGTTATGAACGGCATAAATGTTTAAATAACATCGAATCAGTAATATTCATAGATTACAGCTCAATAGCATCAACATAAAATAAGCTGAATTTCAGAAGATTTAGGAAAGATAATATTACAAATTCATGAGTTTATAGTTTATACTGAGGGCAAGGGTAGTAGTAGTAGGGGCTGGACTTGTTTCTTTTGAACACAGAGCACTGGTTGTTTGAGGCGAATTGCAATAGCCTCTGCTGTTTGAAGCATGCGGTGCTTCGATGATTTTGGTAATTTGTTAGGCACCCGGTATATTATAGAGAAGGATTCTTCTACGCTGGCTTTGTGACCGGTTTGCACCAGATGGTCTAATATCGAGCTGTTAATAGTTTTAACTACACCTTTACTTAGCCATAGTGGGAGATGTTCCCAAGCGAGCACGAAAAATCAAGTTCCTAGAGCAATGGCCAATATTTTCTAAAATGTATTGAACAACTACTGAATGTGTAATTCAGAATGACTGTTTGGTGCTAATTAGCAAACCTTGAAATGGATTCTCGAGAGTCTTGGAAAACACTTTTGTTTTCACTGGGGCTACCGTGTTAACGCATACCTTTTAAAGTGTAATACCCTGACAGGAGGTTTTTTATTGATGTACAGGAGGATAAATAATCTGCTTACTAAGCTGTGGAATTATATATATTCAGTTTAGTTTAGTCAGTAAAGTAGGACACACATCCATCAAAAAGCCATTCACTTAAATATTTTCATCTGTAAAATGAAAAGTATGTACACATGTTTCTAAATTTATCTGCTTAATAATGAGAATGCAAACTGTCTACTGCCTAAAGCTTTCAGTTAGAATTTATCGCCTTGTTTATGTTTCAGAATGCGTAAACAAAGTCATAAAGCAGCATCAACTCTTCCTTTTTCTTTTCATTGTTTAGCATGAATATTGTTAGTGGTCCACAACTTATTTGTTGTTTGTATACGCGTATATCATTTTTAGTGTTCTCGTAATTTAAGTTAACAATAAAACCGGTAATATAAAGTGAATGTTTCCCTCTGAATAAAGAAAGATTCTAAATAAATGCAGGTACAGCCGGATGACGAGTCTCAAACGGGGCGAAACGAGCATCCTGGATTCCTTGTGCTAGTAACCATCCTTAATTGGATATTGCGAATTATTATACCCTTGGGTTCCAAGTGGAACATAAGGCTTCAACAACACACCTACACTTTCTTCCGTTTTCTGCCATCCTCTTCGGCTGGGTCCACGATTGACCATAATCTCTCATCTCCTCCTCAAACTCAGGCGATCTCTTCGATGTCACCCTCACACTGACGACTCACTCGTCGCTTTCCAGTGGGGATCCAATCGAGCGATGGCCTGCATTGCACGCGGTGTCATTAGACGGCCTCCTCAACGTATGCTCTATCCATCTCCATTTTCTCCTACATTTTTGTCGAGCAATCGGCTCTTGATATTGCGAATGAGAACATTGAATTTAAGGGTAGATAATTATAAACTACTCAAGAGTAGTAAGACGTTTTGAAGAATATTCAGATAGTAGTTCAGGTGAAGTGATAAGAAATCACGGGACACTGAGTTCTGTCTGATTCACCTTTTGGGTAGCGATCTTTTTCAGTTTGCATTTTAACTGATTAAAAATGCCCATTACATTTTTGCAAAAGACAGGTTACTGAACAAAGAATATTCTTTTCGATAACTCCTTCTTCATCAGGTCCTACAGTTATATATACATAATAGTGAATGAATTTTCCATCTGTAAATAAGAAGCCTCTATATATACGACTGCAAAAAGAAACACAACATAAATGTTTAAATAACATCTAATCAATAATAATAATATCAGTGGATTACAGTTTAATAGCATCAACATAACAATAAATGGAATATCAGAAAGGCAAATTAAGAAAGATAATAATACAAATTCATGAATTTATAGTCTCTAGTGAACGCCGTCCAGGGCAGTAGTAGTGACTGGACATAATTCTTTTGCACACAAACCACTGGTTGCTTCACGCGAATCACGACAGCTTCTGCTGTTTGAAGTATTCGGTACCTGGAAGTTTTTTGGCAATTTATTTGGTACCCGGTAGATGATAGAGAGGGATTCTTCAATGCTGACTTTGTGGCCGGTTTGGACTAGGGGGGCTAAAATCGAACTGTTGATGATGTTTACTACACATCGACTAAGCCGAACGAGCACGAAAATTAAGTTCCAACAGCAATGGCCGATATAACTCGCCTACTCACAAGAGCAGTTGAATTGGTAGATACAATTTGAAGTGGGTAGTCTAGGTACTTCATCTTTCAATCGAGGAATCACCAAAAATCGTGTAGAAAACATGACTTGTAGTGTACCAGCATTAAAAGTTCACTAAATAGATTTTCTTAACTTGTCAGTAATTATTTCATTAGGTGTGTCACCCTTGAAATGCAGTCGTATCTATAAAAGCTTCTTATTTACAGATGGAGAATTCATTCATTATTATGTATATAAAACTGTAGAACCTGATGAGGAAGGGGTTATCGAAAAGAATATTCTTTGTTCAGTAATCATTCTTTTGAAAACTTGCGTTTTGTCGTTCTGTGGAGCCATGATCCCAAAACAGGTATAAACATTTACTCAGTTATTTTCTTCCCAAGTGATTAACTAGCATGGTATAAGAGCTCGCCTTGTAACCAGAGGGTCCTGGATTCGAACCCCGATGGGTACGTACTGTGAAGAGTCTTAGACTAGGGCGAAACAGCGGTCCAGTACTCCCTGGTTTTCAATGGTACTCTAACCAATGTCAGCTCACGATGATATCATGTAACCACTCAACCAAATCCCTACAAACCATGACTTGAACTAGCATTATGTTTTATGGCAACAGAAATCTATCCTCAGAATTTTATGCATAATCTTTTTAATATGTGTATAGACATTTTAGTTGGAAATAAAAGCATCATCTGTCAGTGTTCTCCCTTATCCGAGTATTCACAAAATAGTCAGAAGCTGTTTATATTAACTAAGATATGAAAACTATCAGCTTTCGTGTGTTTTTCCCATAACTTAAAAGATCGAAAGTTCTGTACAGCCAACAGTTAGTTAGTGGCTATGCAACTTTACTGCCTACTTAGTAAATATCCAACCACGTATAAAACGCGAGAACAGCATGTAATATTTTATTTTTAAGTATTGGTTTGCACAGTTACGATTGATTTCAAGATTTATCATAAACGGACTTAAGTTAGAGAGCCATTGAAAACAAGGGAGTACTGGACAGCTGTTTCGTTCTAGTTTAGGTATCTTCACATTACGCACCCATGACCCACCAGAGGTAGAAACCAGGATCTTCAGGTTACGAGGCGAAATCTTCTGAGATCTAGCCATTATGACGAAATCCCGTTGCCGATTAGTTCTAACTTCTGTTAATTCTCAGTATAGCGCGACCACCAGTGACTCCCTCCAGGGTGAAGTTACTTTTTAGTGGATCTACCAAGTTGTGTGTTAGGACAAATACTCGCTGTTGACAATGTCTGGAGGTACGCCGTATCATGAATCACTCAAATAAATATTAGTGTTTTTGGTAAAGTATTCACATAAACAGGTGTCGTAACAGAGACAATAAAATTCATTTATTTTTCATAAGTAATCAAAAAGTATTTTTACTCTGTAACTGTTACAAACAATAAAGTGCAAAGGAATACCACAACACTAGATCATTTAGTGCATTGATAGTGCTCTCTGGATAACATCACAACAGCATGATTTTAGCGAATGACTTCAGAGAATGCTTATTAATCACTCTTCAATATTTTTAAATTGTACTTAGTTTACAGTGAATTTGTTGAGCTACCAAGTACTATTTCTTCTTATTTTTTATTATTATTATTTATTTCTTATTTCTCGAATTCACCTTATTTGATGGTCTGTTTGCTGGAGTTAAGATGAAAACCTAGGTGCGGGAGGATTCGAATCACAGGATTCTGGATTACTTGTACATTAATAAATTCAAAGTAAGTCTAATCTATTTAGCATGACAAACAGCTGATTTGTTTTAGCTAAAGAGTTTGGAAGGTAAGTTAGTTTTACGCCATATTCGAAGAAGACGATAATTCTGAGGTAGAAATGCACAGTTTCAAACATCAAGAATCGATATTACAGCAATCTGTAGCTCACTGTGTTTGAAATTTCCCAAGAATGGTTTTCAGAATTAACTTAAATGTTATTTACAAGGATATACAAAAAAAATGTAAATTCAGCATTCTGTCCACCAAAATTTGTAGTGGATTTCTTCTTAGTTGAATATCTTATTTCATTCACTTCAGTTTATTAGTTATAGTATGTTTGAATTCTTGTATGTATTCTTGTCAGCGCTAAGCGTATACTAATATAACTACTTTGTAACTCAAATTGAACTCTTTTAATCTGAACATCAAGGTTAGTTGCTTTGGCTGTTAAATAGAGTAAACTTTTCTTATACTTTCAATATACAGGAGTTTCATTTTTTCGGCTTCTAAGTTGTCACCTGAATTAATGTCACCTCTTAGTCGAGTTCATCGAGTAGTTTTAAATAACACCCTTGAGAATTAAGCGATTAATTTTTGATGGTCTTTGCAGTTGTCTGTAACATGAAGATAATATTCTTTTCCGAAAGTCTTCTCTATCTTTTGAAACTTAGCCTAGAAGAAAACTTATACTAAAGAAAAGGGTTAATTAGAGGATATAAATATCAAAATTTATGAAACGATTTCACTGGCATTCTGTTATTACCAGATGGTTGGAGGCAATCGGCAGTAAGACTTGGATCTAGGTTCCATCCTAGTTGGTGCTAGTTATCAGGGCGTATCTGCAACCTTGAAGGAACTCATGTCCCTTCTGAGATTCCAACATGCGTCACCTAGTGAGTGCTGCAGTCAGAGAATTTACCACTGACCTTGCGATTGAGCTGTAGGACTGTATTAAATACTTTGGATGGACACTAGCTAGCAACTAGTGTAACGTTTCTAGTCTTTTCTTTGATGCAGATTGAATTCTGTCAGTAAAGTTTACAATGTGGCCACCATTCCAGGTAGCTGTCCATCACCGACTGATAGAATTCTGTCAGCACCAAACGAAGGACTAGACACATTACACTAGTTACTAACTAGCGTCCAAGCAAAGTATTCTGTTATTACAGATGGAAAAATTTTTACTGGAGATGCTAAATTCATAAAAAATACGAAGAAAATTTCGCTTATCATAAGTGTGTTAGGGACAAACAGTAACAATTTTTCCTACCAGTAGGAAATTCACTTCACTACTTTCACTTTTGTTCATCAGTGGCTGCTTTCGCCCGACACTGAAGATCAGATGGAAAAGCCAGTAAGAATAAACAACAGAGAGCTCTCACAGCGTAGCTAACCAGCCAAGAACCTATGAACAAACATATATGCGGAAGGAAGTAGAATTCAATGGGACATATGCTGGGAACGCTGTTGTGCGACATCTCACACCATATTAGGCTTTGATGGAAGCCGGATTGGAACTGACGAGTTGGGCGTCCGATAGTGACATAGACGAGATCATGTGCAATGAAATCTTCTGAGTAGTCGTAGAACCAGTTGAAATTGGTAGCAGGGAACCGAGTGGAATGGAAATTTTAAAATTAAATTTTTAAATTAAATTTAAATTTTAAATTTTGATTTACAGCTTGATGCCACACCGTATTTTCAGTACAGGTATGGCATTTTCAGCATGGATAACGGTAGCCCAAATTTTGCAGGCTGACCATAGATATCGGGTGTGCGTCGGTAGGGGTTCGAACCCTGGACCATTTGCATGGTCGGCGAGAGTCCTAACCACTGTGCCACCGACGCACATGTGCAGTTGAATCCCTATACTCCCCTCGGAATGCAAGGAACAAGTAAATAATAGTAAGTTTCGCTGTTATACAGTGAAGGGTTATGGTTTATTGTGTGTTAATTCAGATCCTTCGACCATATTTATAACACACTCAGTTAATTAAACTATACACTATTACTGTCCAATGTGGTGCACTCAAGGTGCCATTCACTAGCACAAACCGCTTGAATTAGGTTTACTGGTTGTTACACCTTTATGGTATGTAGTGCTATAAACTCTTGCTTTTAGCTGGCTGACCACTTGGAACGTACAGTAATTTCATTCTCCTGAAGTCGTTTTATTTCTAAATTTTTCCTTTGATAACAAAGACAACTGTTTTCCTGAAGGTGCTCCAATGTTACATTTCTCAAGGTTGCCACCTTTCAGGAAATAAAATATATTCCCTGTCTGAATTTTATTTCTCCGATCACTTACTAATTATTCGAATGTTAGGTCTGTTAATTGGTTAATTGGTCCCAGAGTATATTTCATAATGAACGTACACCGCTTATTCACCAATTACAATGTTTAGTGACGGAACTATATGGTCAAACGACAGTGGTGCTGTCACAAACTAACATTAACTGGAGAAGCAGAAAGAAAACCAAGGAGTAGTGACCCGTTTGTTCTTTAATCTAGTTCGGCATTACTGAATAGTTTTCCTCTCCACCTCCATAAAGATTCTGGTTTAGGTTTATCAGGTTCAACGGAGAGCAGTCGCTTGTTTACTCAATGAGAGAGAATGGTTTATTAATTCAAACAAAACACTTGACATCACTGGCAGAATTCAATTCATTTTTTATAACTGTATATGCATTATGTGCTTGGTCGTTGTATTTCACTTGAAAATCAGACAGTTTTAAAGTATATGTCCATCATTTGCAATTGAATTCATGTCACTTTAATCGGAATACGGAAATACATACTTACTGATGGTATTGAAATGAGTATCACGGGGACATGATGCACATGTCTAGTAAGCACACAGGATAAAAAATAAAGCCAAATAATTGAATTTCATTGTTGAAGGCTCCGTCTCTTCATTTCTCGTTCTCCTGATAAATATCTCTTTCAAAAAAAATAAAGATGCTACTCTGGTCATGCAAAAAGCACCTACCTGTATGTGTCAGTCTCACACTCCGTGCCTAGTAGTTAAATGCACGGTGTCTGGAAAATATTGTGCATAGACAGACAGGTGTGGTGTGAGTAAGAAAATTTGGGTGTACAGACATCTAGTGTTTATTTTGACCATAGGTAGGTAGATAATGGGAACTTAAATAATAATATTACCTCGGTTACAATTATACACCTATTTTACAAAAACATGTTGTATTAAACAGACTAGACAGGCGGCTCTCAGTCATTCTGTTTTATCAATGTTTACAATCATAATTAGAATGCATCACACGCACATCGCCGTAGGCCAATAAACTTAAACTACAACAATGTGCCTCTACATGAAATCCACCAAGACAACTAAATTATCTGAAACTTTTTCAAATCTATGAATTATAGTAAAAATCTTACAAATTAACTATTGAATTCTTACATTGGAAACTATAAGTTTATTAAAAATCTATCTGAACGAAGAATATTCCTTCCAGTAAATTGTTTTCAAACTCTTACAGTTATACATTTTATTCCATGCGTATCATTATATTTCTAAAAGAAGCGCCCAATCTTTAGACACTAGAATGATCTCCATTGAAGGTAACCATACGAAGCGGATTATTTAATTTGCATGGTCAGGCGGTGTAAAACACTTGTATACATGTGAGTGAATTTTTAAACGCTGTGTTAGAATGTTTGTCTCTTTGTAATGATTACTTAATAACCGCCTGTCAGTATATACAATGCAAATATGACTTTTTTTCGTGAGTGTGTAATTGTCCAGCATTCAGTCGAGATACACTTTTATTGTATTTTTTGATTATAGCTTGATTCCACACCGTATTTTTGGTACAACTATGGAACTTTCAGCATATAATATCGGTAGCTCGAATTTAGCTGGGTGACCATTGATATCAGGTGTGCGTCGGCCAGGGATTGAACCCCGGACCATGTGCATGGTCGGCGAACATTCTAATCGCTGTGCCACCGACGCACAAGCGTGTGCCGGAGGTGGTAGTCTTGTATGTATAATCACAAACCTGAAGCCAAATAATCATAGCTAAAAGTTAGCTGCGAAAATCATCACAAAAGTACTGAAGAAAATGATTCTTACTTTATTCTACTCTTAGTAGATAAGCTTCATTACTTAAATGTGTTTCAGAATTTAATCGGATCTCTATTCATTATGAACTTCACTACCTTAAATTTGTTAGCTGCGGCTTTCACAATGTCATGTTATTGATAAAACTAAGAAAATAATCTCATGAAAGAGCATAAGATAAATAAGGAATACGCCATTGCCACTGTCGAGTGTGCGGGTTTGAAGTGTTTATACACATGAGTCAGAGATAAAGCCTCTAGTTAGCGTGATTTAGTTATTTCCCATACTTGTAAATCTAAAGTGAATTAGACCAAGGGGTATTACTAACAGAATGTATGTTGTATGACACCACTTGTACTATTTTGATCCCATCTATAACATATTGTATATGTGACATTTGAACACACACAAGCTTGTGTTACATTTCATTTATACATATTTTGACGTCAAATAGACAGCAACTGTTAACATAGCACATAGAATCAGTCTTTGATGGTTCTGTTCATCACATTTTCAATTTGTTCATTAAGTAGGTTATAAGATGCATATAGCAACATTACTGATGGTTCTAAAATGTCATAGAACCAAACGGTAAGTCAATAAGGAAGTAAGATTAAGAAGGGCAATGAATGCCTATATGCTACGGTCATCGATTCCTATACATTTCACCGATTTTCTCTAACTCTCATCTCCTGTTACGTCATAAATTTAAGCCCCATAATCGATGGTCCCTTGAACGACTCAGATCTATAGTTAGTGAAGGCATAGTCTGGCGTTGTACCCTGTCTTACCATTATTTTCCCGTGCATTTTCTAACTTCAAAACTAGTTAGTCTTATCAACCAGTGCTTAAGTTTTAACACAATCGTCGTTGTTACGAGCGAATGCAATAGATATATATTCGCATGCAGTAAGCTGAAAGGATAATGCAGATGATGCAATACGAAACGAAACAATGTAATGTCCACACACCAAATACACACTGGCCACTAACTTAAAAGTGGAATGCCCGGAGTTATGATGGGGAATGGTGACTAGTGGGCTCTACCAAGCTGCTTATGTTGATAGATAATCATGAATGACGATAGAATAGTGTTATCACTATATCCTTAATCAGCAGAATTTGAAAAACATGAGCGAAGAGATTTGAACAAAGTGGCTGAAACATCACGTCCTCATCTCATGTTTTAAAAATTTAGTTATTCTTAGAGTTTCACATGCACACTTTTAAAAGTGTCTAACATAGGCTGAAACAGGAGTGTTATTTATTTTTTAAAAATTTATTTTATTATAGCTTGAATTCACACAGTATTTTTGATACAAGTATGGAATTTTTAGTATGTGATATCGATAGCCGAAATTTACCAGGCCGACCATTGACATCAGGTGTACTTCAGCTAGGGATCGAACCCCGAACCATGTGCATGGTCGACGAGCGTCCTAACCGCTATGCTCATCCCTTATCAGTGTCTCTTGTTAGTGTTAGCTCTTGATGAAAGCTGTTGTGAGAATAATTAAATCTCCATAAATATGTTTACGTTTTTTATTTATTTAGTATACAATAGTTTCATGAGTCGCACACAATGCAGAACTGTTCTAAGTCTTTTGATCTACGATTTTGTTTATTGTAAATTGAGATTTCACCATTATTGATCAGTTGTATATTGACTTTTTTCTAACTGAGTATTTTCTCGACAAAACACAAATGGAGTAAATATTGTCAAATTTGTATTCCACATACTACTGTTCATATCGTATTCCCTGGTCGAGTGGTAATCCAACAGTTTGTAGGTATAAATTCATAAATGTAGTGTGGTGTCTCTTATCCGTTCAATATATCTAGAAAATAGACTTAGTCACAGGTCACAGATATCTAGACAAATTCACGCAACAAAATCTTCATAAGGTTCATTCTAGATACTAAATGATAACTAGTGAAACTTATGAGGAACCGCATTATTCCTTTAGATTATGATGATGATGATCGTTAGGTGACTGTCCACAGATCTTTGTGACTACATTTTTGCATAAAAACACAAGTTTAAATGTCAAATATCACAAGTGTACTTATCTTTGGAGTATTACAGTAATGTTGAAGTAACATGTCGTCTAACTTGTCTAAAGATTGACGTATGGAACAAGGACACAACTTTGAATATTTTAAACTTTAAAATAACGAGTATTTTTCTTCGCTTGTACATTCCAATATTTAACATCGATACAAAAGTCCATGTGTTTTACAGGTGTTCAAAATGAAGTAGCATACATGTAATTCAATAATTTGATTAATTTAAACAAAAAATTGTCATTAAAACCATACCGATTTTGTTTTCTGATAAAAGTTTTACAATCTAAAAGAGAATGCAAAGAAAAAAGCTGGATAAAAATGGTATAACATCGTGGTTACTCTTTTATAAACGGTAATACAAAAGACGTGATCAAAATGAACAACAAGGTTTCATTCTCTAGCCTAATTAGAAAGTCCAGTGTGGCAGTTTTGTTTTTTCTTGAGATTTAGGTTTCAACTGCATGTATTTCAATGATTATCCAGAATATTAGACAACGGTATGGAGTATTCTTGACGGCACAGAGGTATGATGCTCGCCGACCACTCATATAGTCCGGGGTTCGATCCCCAGCCGACGCACTCCCTTACCTCGCTAAGCCAGTAATAAGACTTGTAAAGGGGAAGTTTGGGCATGACACTAGCAACTCCATCCCGTGAAAATAAACACCAGTGCTACCGAAACTTCAAAGCTGTAGCTTGAAGCCCTATGGTCAACTGGGAATGTACAGGAATAAAAAAATCGAGCATTCCCATGATTCTTTTAAAGTGTAGAGAGTTTTATTTCACGATACCTTCATAGTGTTTGAGAGCACAGAGAACAACAAAACATGAAATTAAATGCTTCAACGAAAACTGAGACCACATCTCAAATAAGGAAACGGTGGAAATATTCTTTTTTTTAACTTAATGGTTTCAAACTCATCTGGTGCTTGTTACAAAAAGCCATAGATCTCGGTAAAGGAAATTAGGATTCATTCAGCGAAATGACTATTACTGGTGTGACCAAACCTTAAATGAAAGTTTACAGAACAGGATATATATATATAATCTAAATGTAAATGAAAAATTCTTTTTGAATGGCTTCAAAATTTGATAAGTGACTAGTGGAAGTGGAATTTCGGATGTTTATATCAACTTATTTGTGATTCATCATCTAGATGTATCCACACCTTAGGTGGTAATTTTCTCAATGGCACTCGAACGCAGTGGCTATCGATTTAAACTGAGCCATAAAAACCGACTTTTTCACAGTGGGTATCAACAGCCTTTTATTGAACATTACAGCGTTGCCCATTGTTTGCTTTTACTGGATCAAAGTATTAGGTTTCTGTTTTCGTGCAACCTCCTAGAACTGGCATGTTCATCACGTCTGTGATTTCGACTTAATGTCGTTGGATATAATTCATAAGGTACCAGTGTACCTGGGCTTCCTTGTCAGACGTACTTTTATCAATTAAAATCAGGTTGAAGTCAAGATCATGATTGAAGCGCGTTTACTAGGATCCATTATACCAACGGAAATCAATCATTTAGGCCTGGCGAAAATAGCTACTGGAAATCCGCAATATCTAGCATATGACTCTGACCAATATGCAGAACAAGTGGTTTTCCTTAGGTTTAAATCAGGTCATTAGGAATAAGTTTACTCAAAGTGTTATGACACTCCTAATCAGAGCGATATGACACCACTATAAATGTTTAAAAAGTGTCTCATTTTATTTGGATGACTACTGGAAGATTCTGAAGACTCTCCCGGGTTAAAAAAGGGGCTTTTCGAAGATAGTACATACGTAAACAAGATATAGACAGCTTGTTTGATTTACCCTATGAAAATATTCTATCTGAGTGATAAACAAATTTTTCTGTCTGCTATCACAACAACCGGAAATTTATGAATCGTCTGATGAAAAACAGTATACTGTCAATTATAGTACAATATTTCAAAGCACTGGGAAATATTTATGGGTATCAAGTATTTCTGTCTATATGCCTCATTCTAGCCCATTTTAACCGGTTGCTGTAACTTTAAAAATGTCTTTTCACTACAAGATACAATCAGCGTGCTAATGGGTGTCTTATTAATGTCATTTCTCATTTGAATCACGAAATTGTTCCAAACATCATAAAATTGTAAATGCTGTCAGCTTTCCATCGGTCGGGACAGCTAAGAACTTGGTTTAGCGATTTATTCATCACAAGATTTATAGACTCTGATCAGCTCGCAAATTATTAGGGAAGACATATGACTTTCCTTATTTAATTAAGACTCTGAAAGTTTATATGTTTCTTACATTTAATAAGGTTAACTCTTTTGATTGGACACCAGTTAGTAACTAGTGTAATGTGTCTAGTCCTTTGTTTCGTGCAGGCTGAATTCTATCAGTCAAGTTTGCAATGTGGCCACCATTCTAGGTGGCTCGCCATCATGTTGCACTTTGAATTGTTAATAATAGATGGTTATATGCAATCGACAGGAAGCCCACTAGTTCAGTGGTAACGTCTCTGACTGCAGCACTCACTGGGTGACGCGTGTTCAAATCTCAGGAGGGACATGAGCTCCTCCGGGGTCGCAGATTCGCCTTGGTGACTGGTGGATGCCAACTAGTACGAAACCTAGTTGGAAGGCTTCCTGTGGCCGATTGCTTACAACCATCTCTTATGCAGGTTTATTCTGTTTGTTAAACTCGTCTTACCTTTCTTTGGTGCAATTCACTTTTTGGCCTGTGGACAATAAAGCAAAGATTCTTTTTAATACTCGAGAGCTTGAGAGAATTCAGAAAGCTTTTAAAGTATACTTGTAATTACTAGGGTTATTTCAAAGTATGATAAAATGGTTATTTTCCTGTAGTTTTTCTGAGATGAATTCAGTAAATATCTTTTGATTAGCCTACATAAATATTTATTATTTCCAAAGGAAAATCTCTCAGCAATGTTTTTACCACAGCTCTTATACAATCAACTAGTTTCCCAGCATACTGAACTGCCACCACGTTAGTTGGGATCTTTGTGAATGTAAGTTGACTTTCATGAGCTCAGAGTATCTAAAAGCACAAGTTTGTAGTTTACATCGTTTTCATTTGTGAATTAGACCTTAGCTTATCTTACCAATGTGCGCCGGCGTTCCATTTTCTACTTGAAGACAACAAAGGTATAAGCCATAAAGAGGGCTCAATATTTAGATTTTGTTAATTGTGATAGTTGCTTTATGCGTTTCTCTTCTTCTTACTGTAAACAGGTCGAAATACAGTTGATTTTATGGATGTTTTTTCATCTGTTTGTAGAATTCCATAAATGATTTAAATGTTATAAGACGTCTACTGATTAATTGTTTAGAACATTGATAAAGAGGAACTTTTGTTACCTTTGAGCACTTTCTTTTGGTTAACTCATGGAGAATAGATTCAGGCTAAATTCAAGTAAAAGATAGAAGATAGCTGCTTAATGGAACCTTAAGTTACTGTGAATTTTTGAAAAACACTTTACCACAAACAATACTGAGAGTGATGGATATTTCAGCTTTATGAAAATGATTTAGTACATTTGTCTGAAGATGTAGAAAATAATCTGACCATTCATCTACTAGAAGTCAATTGGTGGACGGTGACTAGCAATGAAATCAAGGATAAAGTGCATTTCGTCCCATTTGGGACTCGTCACCGGATGTACCTGCATTCCCCAGTCACTGAGTGATGGTGTTCCCACAGAGGCTCAAACCCAGTGCCCTTAGTTTTTTTAGACGCCAAAGCGTTATCCACCAGACCAACTGGGCCACGAGAGCCACTTCGTGTGCAACGGGTCATATTAATTGTTTAATTCAATTTTAGATTTTCCAGTTGATTGATTGGACTGAAGTGCTCGGTCTCAGGTTGACATTTCGGCTCCTTGTGCAAATGCTTTGACGATGTCTGGTCGTGTGACTAGAAGTTAATTGGCGAATATGGCCTAAGTGGTCTAGTGGATAACGCTCTGGCGTGTGAAACTAGGGGCGCTGGGTCCGAGCCTCGGTGGGAACATCATCACTCAGTGACTGGGGAATGCAGGTACATCCAGGCGACGAGTCCAAAATAGGACAAAACGCGTATCCTGGAATCCGCTGCTAGTCACCATCCACCAATTGACTTTAGGACTATGGTCTTCTAACTAATGGTGATTTATAATGAAGTTTACCTTAATTTTGGATAGATTGCACTGAGATATTCCGTAAACATTCAGAAACATATCACGTTTAAGTTACTACACTCCTATTTTTCATAAAATAATCGACAACAAAGGCTATCTGTTTTTGTCTGTGACTCAAAAGCACCTCAGTTGAGCTTATCTCAACAAAGCTTTTTTATTCAGATCACAACTACTGAGTTGAGTAACTGTATCCGACCATTATATGACTATCTGTTCAAAGATTGGAGGTCAGTAGTAATTTGTGACTCAGATTTTGTTTTGTTTTTTTAAATTTTTTTTTCCAACCTAAAATTTTTATCCCATTGAATGGATGAGATTTTTTCTTTCTTTTCAAAAAAAAACGAAAAGAATGATAGACTAAACTAGTCTCGTTTCAGCTCATTACTATCTGAATGACTGACATATTTTTAGAGTTATTTTATATATATAATTATATCTCAAATTTCAATACAAGCAATATATATATATATATGCGCGTAGAGACATTCATTAGATAGATATCTCTGCTCACTATTGTGTCTCTGCTGCTGCTGGTAGTGGTGGTGATGGAGGTTGTTGTAGACAAAAAAAAAGAAAATCGGAAATAAACTCAAGTATTACACTTCATTGTAACGAGACAAAGAATGTTGTGAAATAACTAACTAACATCAAAACAAATGCTTCATCAATAAAGTAGTTAATTTGAATGGAGAAGAAAAAAGAAGTTGATTAGTTTTAAAGACCAATCAAAAAAAAAAAAAAAGAAAGAATGAAACATACTTCATTCAAGATTTTTAAATAAAATTCTTTTAAGTAGCCATATTTGCTTATTTATATAAATGTATCATTTTGTCTTGGTTATGTTCTACACTTGAGGGTTGTTATTTTAATTTTTATTCTTTTGAAACAATCACACTCATGTAAGTGGAAGAAAGTGAAATAACGAAATATTCTGAAAATAATTGAGTTTGCGCTTTTGGCATATATTTTATTGACCACAATATTTGTCCTCTAAAAGTATAAGTGTGCTTGTTTGTCTATTTATTCATTAATCCACTTGTCCATCATCATTTTTCATATTTTTCTGTGTGAGTCATTTAAAATAAACACACCAAGACAGAAAACTTTAAACGAGTTTTCGCGCGCATACGCACTCGCGTTTAAACACACTCAGGTGACTAAATCTGTTGAAAAAAGGAAAAGAAAAGAGGCGGTTAAATTAATACCTCTTTTTTAATTTGCTTCGGTATATGATGGAAGAAATATTCTGTAGAAGCAAGTCAGCAGTACGATTAAATATGTATTAGGATATCTCATAGTTGGTGTCTAATAATTTGTTTCTAGATTGATTTAGAAAGGACTAACTAGTCATACAGAAAATACTATATAAATGATTGGATGGGAGATTAAATGTTATTCCACTCTTCCAGACTTTGCCATTCAGTAAAGCTCACAGTAAATTTGGCTTCACTTATGCTTCATATTTGTCGGCAGGCATTAAAAAATGGCGTATTTGTGGTCTTGATGAATCTCTGGTCCGAACCCGTACCACTAAGCGTTGGAGTGGAGACCTTCCACCGGTAGGATGAAACTTACTTTCTTGAATATATAGCTTATCAAACCGCTGTTGGTGGTATTCTCACATTTTTAATTAATCAGCAATGAAGCCACTGCCTAATAGCGAATGCAAATGAACTGCAATAAAAATCAGTCGAATACAATGATAAAGGCGTGTCTAGCAGACCCTGTCAATGAATAAAATTATCCGTGAAGTGTGCTCTACATTTATGGTCGTACCACATGATCACTGTGGATATTAATAGTTTACCCATCTAAGGTGTATCAATAATAATTTTACCTTGTTCTTTATTATGTACCGAACGAATCAAAACCTTTTCTTCAATAATTCAGTCTTCCGTTACTGAAATCCTTAATATAGAATGTGAGAAGTAGGGATGTGAAGACTGGAATAGTGGTATGAGAATCTATATTTGTTTAATCTACTTTCGTTTTTCTAGACAAGGCTTCATTTTTTAATAAGGAATCATGCTGTTTTTGCTGAACTTTAGGCAAACAATTAACGTCATAAGGGCAGCAAGAGATAGATGAAGCGACAAGTTAGCAAAAGAAAAAAAAAGATTAGCAAAAGCGCAAAGAAATACCTATCTGGAATACGTACATTATACAAAAGGCCCCCCACGAACATTTATAGGCCTTTTTTGTTAGTAGTTATCAAGATTTACCTAGCTAAGAATTGAAATAGCCAGACAAAGCAGGAGGCGGGAACTCCATAAAACTATTCTTGTACCTATATATATATATATATATATATATATATATATACTTGACGTTTTTAGTACTGCTACAAATATATCATTACATGAATTTAATAGGTTCAAGTTTAATTGAAACCTTAGTAGTATGCGTGATGAGTAACTGATACAGATAAAAACAACATTCGTGACTAAATTTCAGACAGAATATATTTTAATTATATATATATGCTTTACTGACGTACGTTTTGTTAACTGGTCATATTTTACACATATTTAAAGATTTAGAGTTTAGATTTTTGAATGTATGACACTTTATAGTTCAGGACTGAGTTAACTTGTCATCATATAAATATATACCCTAACATCCCTTCACATTAGGTTTTGTTTTATTTCTAGGTTGAATAATGTTGTTGAATCATGGAAAATGGATAATTGTTACACGACATGAAGCGCTGTATGCAAAAAAGCGTTACTCATAAAAAAAGTATGCGACTAAACTAACAGCCGACTGCTTAAACAAAACATATTCGGGAAGAGTTTTATGATCATTAAATCTCAATGCAGGCAAATTAACTAACAATTAATTACCTGATGGTTTATGGGTTTGATCATGAGTTGTCATTAGTCAGAGGACTATTGGAAAACCTGGAAGAACTGGACAGCTTTTTCCTCCTAGTCTGGGACTCGTCATCAGTACGAACCCACCGCCAGGGCTAGAACCCAGGACCGAGGCAAGCTCTTCGACCATTCAGTCACTGCGACTGGACCCACTAGCCCATGAATTCCAACTTCTGATGAAGAGTCCCTAACTAGAACGAAATGACTATCCAGTACTTCCTGGTTTTCCGATGGTTCTCTAACGGATGTCAACTACTGATGAAATCTGTAACCAATCAAATCCTTAAAAACCAACACTTGATGATAATCTATGGTTTTCAAGTTCACTCAGTTGGAGATATGGTGTGACAGTCTCTAATTGGTGTCTATGACAAGGCATTTTCTGAAACGACTTGTTTGACTGTACTGAAGGTGGCTACTTATTCAAACTTCCGAATGCTTTTAGAAGAAATAAGGTATGACAGTGGCACTGTAAGACCTTTCTTACCAAATAATTATGAAAAGCAAAAAATCTGGGTATTTACTGCTCAAATATCTTACCGAAAATATATCATTATTTAAAATACATGACAGACACACATAAGATGTTCAGCAAATTAACTTCTCTATCAATACATACGCTCATGTTCAATCATTTATACAGTCTGTGAGCTAGTGAGTTATTGTTTTATCTGTACACTGTATACTGCAGCTAGCGTTTCTATACTATCGAAGAAATCACTTATTGTTTGGGGCTAAATGTTTGTTTAAAATACTCAACAGTATATATTTTACTAGTGAACCAGTTTTCATTCTGGTTGGTCACAGTTATGAAAAAATAGTCAGTAAGATCGATGTAGATATAGATTCAGCGGTAGAGTGCCTGGCCGATCATGCATGCGGTCCGGAGTTTGAGTCCCTGCCGGCACACACCTTTACCTCCCTTAGCTGGTTTTAATTCCGACAAGGAGGGAAGGTTAGGCGTGAGGCTAGCAACCCAACTCCGTAAGAATAAACACCACGGCTACTGAAACTTCAAGGCTGAAGCTTGAAACCTTATGTTCCACTGGGAACGTAAAAGAAATAAAAAAATTTATGGTTCGAGTGAAACACTGAGAATTTTCTACAAGGATTAAACAGTATGCAGAGAACTCCTACTCCGGGAACAACTATGAGTTAAGCAGGCTTAAACAATACATAACTTTCTATACGATGTATTACTTGGAATAGTCTGGCTGGAATTCACAAAAGTGTAATCAAGACTTATTACGTGTGAATCTGTGCAGAATCTCATCTTCTGTGAAAAGATTTATCGTCTACTTATATTTAACAGGATTTATATCCTTGTCAGATAACTTAGCAAGTCAATCTGTCCATTCACATAGGCGAGTAATTAATCTTCCCAGTATTACACTGCGTTTTTACATCATTATAATATGTTGCATATTGACAGTATTTTGTGCAGCTTGCCTAGAAACAGTAACTCTGTATGTACTATGGACTAGCACACTCCGAATAATTGTTTTAATGATATTAGTAATGTTAATATTATCATCATCTTAGAGTTACCCAACTTTACATATATTTAATGTCAAAAGTGACACAGTGAAATTTTGTTCTGGAGCCATTTTCTTGATAAGATGTGAAAGTAGTCGACAGAAGGGTAGCAACAAAAAAAATTCAAGAAATAAGAGTAAAGTTTATGTTCATACCCTTTTGAAGGATGAATTAGTTGATTTAAGCTCTTATAAGTTCACTGCAACTATTACCATCTTTGGTTGCATCAGTCATACCTTAGGGTTTGTTGTTTCTAGATAGAAATTTATTGTCTGTGTGTTTCGTCACGCTTACGTCTTTTTAATATCAATTTCGCAAATGTCAGCGCGCAGTGTATCAAGCAGGAGTTATTAAGGTGATTGTCAGGGCTAACCGATGCTTCAAGCGACAATCATTCATCGCTTCGATGGAATAATGTAACAGATATTTCCTAAAAGTATGTGTGAAACTATTACGGAGCTTATAAAATGAAGCAGCGAACGAGACACGATAATTACACTGACCATAAACTAGATGAACTCTGATCTGTATGTTTATACACCATATCAAGAGGTATTCTGATGCAAAAATGCATTAAAAAACTGTAGTTAAAGCTTTAATATTGCCTTATTTGGCAAAGTCTACATAAGATGAAGTCTTTCGGGCTATGACTTTTGATAATCATTTCTTCATGTCCCAAGTGAAATCTACAGCTGCAAGCTTGAGCTTGGCAGTTTCAGTAGCAGCGGTTTTATTCATTCTTTGCTTACTGGGATTACTACCAGAGAGGTGAGGTTTAGTAGTGCGTCTGCCGGGAACTGAACCCGAACTATATGCATGGTTTGCGAGTATGCTACCACAGTGACACCAATGCATATAACAAGACAATGCAGCCAGAAAATTTATGCGTTTATCCCTCACATTGAAGACCACTGATCTAATTAAGTATATATGCTAATCAAGCAGTTATTGATACGGGTTTTATGAAGAACTGTGTACTGATAAGTAATATCTTTGACCTGTTTCACCATATTTAGATCATGAATGTTTGTAGTTTATTACTTATATGCTGCTGTAAATGTATTAATCTATGTGTAAAACTTGGGCAGCGTGGTCGTAAGTAATTCCACATTATGTTTTAACGAGTTGATAACGGATTGATATCAGTTGGAGAACCATTGAAAACCAGGGAGTACTGGACAGCTGTTTAATTCTAGTTTGGGAATCATTGGCAATACGCACTCACTGGGATTCGAACCCTTACAACAAACTATAGAAAATTCCATATCAGTTTGTTTATTAGATATATCACACAGTGAAAAAACAGTATTATTTACTGGATGACGTTTCGAACAAAAGTTATTGTGGTTCATAATCATATCCATTATAATCACACGACTTCGAAACTTGAGTTTATAGTCTTCTTTGTTCTCTCCTATTTGTAATAGGGGTAGTAGAATTTTTCAGATATCTGGGACAGATGTTGAGTCATTCTTATTACATGTATTTGTAGCTGATTCTGTAAACGTTATCAATCTCTCCCTCCATACAAGGAAGGAACTTTGGAAACCTTACGTAGAATTCTTAACAATTCAGGGATAAAAGTGGCTACCATTCAAACCCACAAACTCAATTAGAAACAAGCTTTGTAGGTTAAAGGATCCTGCGGAGCCTTTAAAACAAAACGATTCAGTTTATCTAATACCCTGCAATGACTGTCAGGTCAAATACATGGGTCAAAGTAGTAGAACAGGGGCAGTCAGACTAGCCGAGCATAAAAACCTGGTAAAATCTAGATTAGTTGACCTGAATAAGATAAGAAATCTGGAGAATAGTTCAGCCATAGCACTAAATGCAGTTACACACACCCATACAATAAGATGGGATAAGATGATGGTTTTAAAATCTAATGTCACAGGGTGGGGGGGAGAAGTTGATAACAGAAGCTTTGTTTATCGAATCAACTGCAAATACATGTAATAGGAATAATTCAACACCTGTCCCAGATATGATTATGAACAATAAATTTTGTTCGAAACGTCATCCAGTAAATAATACTGTTGTAAATGCAGTTATTCATGGTATGAAAGTAGCAAACAAATCAATCTCGACAAGCAAAAGGGATTGGGCACATAACATTCATTTTTAAACAAGGATTACTGAATGTTTCTTTTACAAGGCGGGTTTGTCAAAGAAAGGATTGCAGTGAATCAAGCTGCTGGAATCCGAATAATATAAAAATATAACAAACAACGAATAACATCCATTTTTTTCGAAAGTACTTTTAAGGCGTCTACACTCCTAACAATACCATAGTTGCTCCGTGCTTACCAGTCTACAACAATCCTCCCAGTAATGTTGACTCACGATGATAACCAATCTGAAAAATATTAATTTTCCTAAACATTTCCTAATTAAAACAAGGGTATCCATTCATACAGTTTCTCAAAATGGGACTGAAGAGAATAACTTCACCTTCCCTTAAGGTGTTTGATGTTTCATATGCATGAATGATAAAAGCTAAAAGCTTCTAGAAGGTTCTCTGGAAAACGAGAAGTAAACAAAAACAAGTCTAAAAAACGGGGTTAAGGGCGGTGTGTGGTACACCACACCACAGCACAAACAAACTAAAATTCTCATGAAATGAGTTCACCGATTCACCTTTTCTTTTTGTAATGGTTGAATAGTTGTCTGAAAGTTATCTAACTACTGAATCATGACATCAAAGAGTAGCAGCAATGATTCATTGAAGACTGAAGCAGAAGAAACAATGATGGTTGTACAAAGTGAGTCATCACACAGAGGCAAGCCCATCAACAGTTTTCACTGCCGCTGCGGGCGATGAGTATTTAAGCTGGTGAACATTGATTAATGCTTCATTTCAGTGTAGCAGTCTTGTTTACTCATTAAAATGGAAATATTTATGCATTTATCAATGTCACTATATATACACATACTTTCACTACTGAAAGTAATGGTAATAACATTATAACTGCGTTTTTCATCAACTAAATACCTCTGTTTGATTTTATTATTATTCTCTACTTACAAGGATTTTAAATAAGTTACCAGCCATCTTTTCTACTGTTACCCTGATATTAATAAACATAGAAGTAAACAAATAAATAATCGTTTTATTACGAACTTGTTCCTTCCATCTCTAGACTCTTTACTGAACTAAAGTTCACCCATAAATGTATGATTTACGCATACAACATATGTGTCAGCGTGGAGAATATTTTGACACAAATCTCTGCCTGTGTGATAGATGGACTAAGCGTTCTGAAGGGGTTAGAGTACACACAAATATTTGGCAGGCTATATTTTTAAGAGTAATAATGATACTGTTACTTTCACCTAAAGTCAGACAGCATCAGTTTATCACTTGATTCTCAGTCATTGCTTTAACATACATCCAGAATACAAAAAAAACAGTAACCTCTTCCATGTAAATAGATATTTCTCTGATGTTGATTTTCTTCCGCACACGTTTTGTTGATGTTGCTGTTGTTGTTCGGGATAGGTGGTTGGATGCAGTCTATAAAAATGCCATGCCTTAATTACAAATCCTGACAATCTTGGCACTTTAATCATCACCATCACAGTCATAATAATAATAATGACTTTCTGGCATTAATTAGGTCAAATGACTGTTGTTAGAGGTGTGAAGTGTTGTTTGGGCATTTTTTTCATAACTCTATGCCTATGAAATGGCAACAGTATAAAAATAATAACAGTAATAATGATAATAATAATCGTACGGTCACTACGTTTATTTATGAATTCAACCTATGATATAGTGAAATAGCACACATTGACCTGTGTATTAAATTTAATTAAATACCATGTTATCACTGATCAGTATTCTAATTAAATACATGTAAATAAAGTTCATCTTAGAAACGGCAAGTGATTAGTTTAGGTTAGGTTGGATTTCTAACTTATACTATGCTAACTGACATACAGTTCAACTTGTCAGTCAGTAACAAAGGTGTGAGATGAAACTCCAGTTTTGCATTGAAGCATATTTTCACCTTCTGTTACTTGTTTTATGAGTGAATTTTAACTTATTTTCTACTTTTTGGTTTTACTGATGTAGACTATTACTCCCAGCCAACAGTTCAACTACTTCGAAGATATTCATGTATATTAAGATGCTTTAATTAAGTATACTACCATAATTTTTATGAAATTCGTTGTTATTAGATGGTTGGAAGCAGGAAGCCTTCCAACTAGGTTTCCTCCTAGTTGGCATCTCTAGTCACCAAGCTGATCTGCAACCTTGAAGGAAGATTCAAACCCGCGTCACCCAGTGAGTGCTGCAGTCCGAGACGTTACCACTGAGCCATTCGGGCTCGCGATTGAACTCCTGTAGGACTGTATTGGATACTTTGGTTGGAGACTAGTCAGTAATAGGTTCCTTCAAGGTTGAAGATACACCTTGCTGACTGATGAATGCCAACTAGCACGAAACCTAGGTCGAAGGCCTCCTGCCGATTGCCTACAACCATCTAATATCAACAATGCAAAGTGCGCTCTGATAACGAGCCACCTAGCATGGTGACCACATTGCAAACTTGACTGATAGAATTCAGTCTGCACAGATACCAACGACTGGTCACATTACACTAATCACTGAGTAGTCTCCATTCAAAGTATTATGAAAATTCCCTAATTTTAAGTCTTGTTTGTATCAGTTTATTCGACAATAGTGTTTGTTGACCAACCTTAGGATCTTCAATGCATAATAAATACAAAAATCCTAAAATGTCGTTAAATCTTCAATCAAAAATTCACTGGTATATAAAAAAATGGAAAGATTAACAAGCTTTACATAGACTGTTGTGATGCCAAAACACTTTCTTACCTTGTATATATTTGTACCGCTTAACGAATACCATAATGCAACATAGTGGTTTAGTTGGTAGTTAAGAGAGCAAATTCATTCATCGTGTAATTCAGAATTAAGGGTTTTTTTTTAGTATCGGTTGGTAGGCATTTGATTGATTAGTTACAAGACTTCATCATGAGCTGATATCGATTAGAGAACCATTGGAAAACCAACTGGGAGTACTGCCAGACAGCTGTAGTTTGGGACTACTCAGCAGTACGCACCCACTGCCACGGTTCGAACACAGGACCTACTGGTCACAAGGCCAGCGAGCTCGTAGACCATCAAGCCACTGGGACCCCATCCAATGACCACTGCATGAATTCCAATTTCTGTTAATTCATGACAGAACGCGACCACTGGTCAATGTCTTCAGTAACTATTTGTCCTCAGGCCCGAGATGCTGTACCCTACTGGTCACGACCCCATTTAACTACCTACCTGAGTAGGGCCAGTGGCTTAATGGTCTACGAGCTCGCTGGCCTTGTAACCAGAAGGTCCTGTGTTCGAACCGTGGCGGTGAATGCGTACTGCTGAAGAGTCCCAAACTAGGAGGAAACAGCTCTCCAGTATTCCGAGGGTTCCCAGTGGTTCTCTAACTGATGACAGCTCATGATGAAATTCTGCAACCAGTTTTTATTCTATTTCTTAATGAATTAATTATTGGGAAAAAGTGATAAGATGTTGTACACTCCACTTTTCAATTTGAAAGGTGATACAAAAAAACTAAACAAAGTCGTCAAAATACTTTTATGTAGACAGTTGCTTCATAAATGACTATTTCAACTCCATTATGTATGAAATTTTATTTTGATAAAATCACACAATGTTATACAATAAAATTCATTGATGATCATGTTTCGAGCACAATTTATTCCAGCTCACACACACATAACTTTCTTGCCTCATTTATATTCATGAGTAAAATTTATGATTAGACATTTGAATAAAATCAATATAAGATAAAGTACATTCGGAAATAATAATAATAGTGTTATCAATAAAATACAATGAGATGGAAAATAAGATGTTTTCATAGTAAAAAAAAATAACCTGTTAGAATGTGAATTGAATAAATTTTAACATTATTTATTATCCTCTGATTTGACTGGTAATAATATCTTCCATATCTCTGGTATTTGCATTGAGGCATTTCTGTTGCCTGTGTTAGGTGTACACTGGATGAACCAGGACTCAGTAATCAATCTCTCTCTCTTCATCTACCTTTATTACTACTTAGAATTTTGACTCTGTCCCACCCACCCTATTGTGTGGTTGTGTATTAATGCATGCAGTGATATTGCTGGGTTCTTTTTTATATTACTTATCTTCGAGGGATCAATCATTCTAACCTTAGCTTAATTCTCATGTTGTGATAATCTGACTACTCCTGATCTACTAGTTTGACCTATGTAGTTCACCTCACTCACAGTCATTGCAAAGTATTTTGTGTAAATTATATTATTTTGTTTAATTGGGTCAATCTACAGAGTCCTTTAGTCTACAGAGCTTGTCCTATCTGAGTGAGTTTGTAGGTTTGAATGCCACCCTAATTCCTGCTTTATTGAGAATCCTACAGAAGGAGGGGTCTCAGATGTCCCCTCCTTATATGGTAAAACTGTAGATGGCTTATATTCTTTCTTATTTATGTTATCGTTACTAGTTTCCCCACTATCTTTACTTTGCTTTTAACCTTTTTTGGTCTTCTTGATGAATTTTATAGGATAGTTATTTAACACCACCTCTTGTTCTATCTGTTATCAGTAAATATTACTGTATAACACTGTATGATTTTATCACAATAAAATCTTATCCATAATGGAGTTTAAATAGTCATTTATGTAGCAACTGTCCATATAATAGTATTTAGACGGTGTTGTTTAGATTTTGTTTGTTGTATCAAATTACACTTCTGTTGAAATGTTATTTTTTAAAAGAATTTCCGGTTATTTTGATAAACTGATGAGTTTTTTTCTAGCTAAGAGACTATTTTATTCAGCTAATTAAACATAATATGTTTTGCTCATTTATGTCTAAAACGTTTCTCCACATGTATTTCAATCACTCCACCTAATTGACATATCAGTCTAAATTAAGACTTAGGCATAAACACCAATCTTATTTATCAACCAACTCAATTGATTTAGACGGAGTTGATTTTCTGTTTTAGCTTTGTTTATATCACTGCTGATTTTTTTTTCTGAACACATACACCTACTTCCACATGCCTTTTTGACATAAGAGCAACCAACCTCCGTCTACTGATTACTTTCAAATGTTGACATTTCTAATAATCAATAAATCATTAAAATAAAGTTATGATCTTGGGATCAGATCAGTTATGCTAGGGGATATTTTTTAAAATTTCTAATATGTTTATATTTTAAATAATAAAAAGATCTTTTAAATGACACTTAATGGAGTTTACTTTACTCATTAGTGTGAGATTTATGAAATGACTATTGAATCACCCTCAGCATTATGTAATAGGCATATACATGATTTAATCAGAAGGAATGATTACTTACAAGCAAAAACCAATAAACTGGCTGAAGAGGATGGCAGTCAGCGAAGGCAGAACTCCAGGTGAACGTAGGGAAGACGGAGAGAATGCAGATAACCAACAAAAAGCAACAACAACAACAACCAGCACCAATCACCATCAACGGGAGAGATCTGACAAAGATTACTTCCTTCACTTATTCGCTAGGAAGCATCGTTTCAAGCACAGCTGGCGGAGCGGAACGATATGTCAAAGCTGGTCAGAATTGGAAAGTCAAGATACGCCTTGACCAACCTGGAACCAATTTGGAAATCTTCTGCTTCACTCAACCAGCCAGCCAGCATAAACAACAAGATTCGCATTTTCAACAACAATGTCAGGTCGGTCCTTGTATACGGGTGAGAAACTTGCACTGTGTGTCAGTCACGAAAAGGATTTCCAATAGCCTGTTGCAGACTTTCGTGAACAGCTGCCACCTTCGCTAGCTGGCTGCATACTGAAGATCAAATGGCCGGCCAGCCAAAAGAATTAGCAACAAGAAACTCTGTCTGGGAACAAACCAACAGACCAAGATCCGATTGCTCAACAAATATGTAGAAGAAATTGGAGATGGATAGAGCATACGTTAAGGTGGACGTCAAATGATATCGCGTGCAATTAAGGTCGTCACTCGAGTGGAATGGAGAGCGACGATAGGTTTGTCCTATGTTGACGTGGAGGAGATCGTGTGGAGAGGAGATTAGAGATTAAGGGCAATCGTGGACCCAACTGAGGAGGACTGAAGAGAATAGAAGAAAGTGAAGAAGCCTTATGTTCCACCTGGAACCCAAGGGAATTATAATAATACATAATAAGTTTTTCTTCGCCTGTACTTCATATTTGTTGATACTCGAAAGTATGGCTAACTTTACAGAGATTCATGTTCAGTTTATGAGATTCAAACTTGCGCAGTGATTATGAAATAAAACAGCCTGACTTTGCTCAGATAGTATTGAACCAATATAAGACAGAAGATTACTGCATTGGATTATTCACCTAATACTTTTCTACACCTGTTAGTTTAGGGTGTAATCAATAACCCCTAGCTTTCTAGCACAATTTTATACTATATTTCGAAGGAATAATGACCAAAGAAGTTTGGTTAAGAAGAAACTTGAGGCTTATGAATCATCAACCTTTGTTTTGCCTTTTATATCATAGTAATAAGAATATATTAAATGATAGTACTATCTACAACAACGAACAAACAGAAACTGGCGCCAAAGCTACAACATGTTTACATAAACTCATGTAAAGCATTCAAATAGGTGAATAATTCTGATAAAGAATACTGGTAACATGAAAAAGCAGCATACTTGTCTACAGTTAATTGTAAGAAGTTATTATACAAGGGATATAAATTAAGGGAAAGAGTTAGCGTGTAGACATGAGAAAAAAGTAACTTACAAATCAAGGATAAAGACAAATATGTACATCAGAAGGTATAAAATGGATATCTTTTCATCAAGTCGCTTTGCACTGATCTAAACATATGAGTGGCCCAATTGGTCTAGTGGATAACGCTTTGGCGTTTGAAACTATTGGCATTGGATTCGAGCCTCGGTGGGAACATCATCACTCATTGCGGGATGCAGGTATATCCAGATGACGAGTCCCAAATAGGACGAAATGCGCATCCTGAATGGATTCCACCAATTGACTTCCAATTACATTCCCAGACATCGTTGAGTCATTTGCACAAGAAGCCCACATGTCAACCTGAGACCGAGCACTTCGGTCCACTCAATCGACGAGAAAATCTAAAATTGAATTAAATATGACTGATAGTGTTAAAAGTTTTCAGTGAAAATCACACCGAAAGTATCAAACTTCATACAGTTAATCCTTTTTTATCAATTCGAATTAAACAAGAAAAACGGTTTGTGCAAAATAAGATGGTATCATTGTTTATTTCGTCAGCTTCTCATCAATTGCGTGCAGCCTAGAGGAGTTCTTAAGTTCGTGTACAAAAGGAATTAAATATACTTTTAAACGTTACATAACGTCAGTTGACACGATATTCCAAACTGCATAAACAGTACTAAGAAATCGCACTTGTGTAGTTTATGCATAGAAAGTTCGAGTCCAAGCAAAAAAAGTAAATACCTGAATGCAATGGCAGAGGACTTGCGTAATAAAGATGGGTGGAGGATAAGATAATTATCAAATAGTTAGCTGAGTAACAATATGGTGAGTTCAACTCTAATCACAGAAATAAGAGATATGCAAAGGTACATTATAACGAAGGGGAGGAGAGACTAAAGCTGAAAATTATGCAAACAAACGAAAGAAAGAGTAAAGACACCCAATTATCAGGGCGAGGAAGTACTGATAACTACTTCTTTTTGAAAAAATAAATCGCGTTTCAGGAGTTTGATGGCAGCTATTTCGGCAAACTTGAACAGAACTGAACTATTTCGTCTAATGGTGATTTCACATCATGACCAGTATCGATGAGATGCTTTACAATGGCACTATTGTAAGTATCTGTTTCCTTTAGAAGTAGGATTTTGGTACATGTTCATAAGATTGAAGAGTGTCCTTCTTTCTGTCCTCTTAAACTATAAATTGCTATGGAAACAAATAAATGGAAAGTCTGGAAACTAAAGTTTTATAATAATGAATAACATTTGCGGATAACGGAACTTTTTCTGCTGAAATGCTATTTTTATAAGAATTTCAGGTTATTTTGATAAACTAATGAGTTTATTTTCTACTTAAGGGACTTTCAAAGTGTGAGTGGGGTGAAAAGTAGGTAATGTTTAGTAAATTTGATTCGCCTTAGTGGGATGAGGAAACCCTGTATGGAAAAATCCAGGTTGGGACAATTTATGTAATACACTAAACATAGTAATACATATTACCCACTGGATAAATTATTCTATCTTACTGTTTACCCTCTGTCATATAAAATTAATAAATTAATTAGTGAATTTGATGAGATTAGAATTCATGCACTGGCCACTGAATCGGGTCCCAGTGGTTTAATGGCCTACGAGCTCGCCTTGTGACTAGAAGATCCTGGGTTCGAACCCTGGTGGTGGATGCGTACTGCTGAATAGTCCCAAACTAGGACGAACGAGACAGCTGTCTGGCAGTACTCCCAGGTGGTTTTCCAATGGTTCTCTAACCGATGTCAGCTCATGATGAAATCCTCCAACTAATAAATAAGAGATGGTAGTTTCTCCACCTCCTCGTGAAGATACTTAGCATGAGTTTCATTCACTTATGATTTATAGTAAACAACTATTGCAAATTCTCACTGGTGAGATGAATCTATGACCCCTTGGCTGAGTTGTTAACGAAAGTATTTTGTTTTTGAGGTGTGTTATCAACAGAGAACGCTTTTGGAGACATTAGAACCTTTACTTTAATAGTGCTGATTGAATGAGTTAATTATCAAATTGTGTCTATAGTTCTACTTTCAAATAAAAGTTAGGCAGGCCAGCAGAAAAATCTGTCGAAATGATATCTAATGACCGGAGAATCTTCTGATTCGACAGTCAGATTTATACTTATAGTTGGATGGTCTTCAACATTTTTGGCTTTTTACTTCAATGTAGTCAGTGAACACTACAGTGCGTCGTCTTAATTATATAACTCTGTCAAAGATGCGTCAATTTTCTTCAGCTGGTCGATACTATGTTTCATGGACGAAAATCCGTAAAACTGCTGCTGTTCAAAAGCTGACACAAATATACTGACATCACTTGCTATTCTGAAATATTTCCGAAATCAATAACCGTATTTGACTACACGATCTTATGGAATTGTTAATTCATTGTGAAATTGATACGCGAATTTATGACTTGTTATTAGTTCAGTATTTAGAATGAAGAGAATTACGCGCACAAAACAAAATGGCCGAATATTATTACGTCAGAAGTGGATTGAATGTTTGCAATTTAAATACGCAGCATTTACAAACAAGTTTCTAGAGGAACAGTTGCTGACTAATTGTGAAACACTGGTAAAAATAGACATGAAAATTTATTTTATAAATGTAAATAGGTTGATATACCTCTTTGTAGACAGAACAGCTAAGAATTTCAAAAGCTTTTGGAGAGTTATTTCATTTCGTTTGAAATGTGAATGTCATAATCGACTTAAAAGCTCAATATGTGTACAAAATGCACTAATGAAAACGGTGAATTCCATCCGATTATTAAAATTTATGTTTGCAAACAGAAATGAAACAGTTTTAAAGTTCATGCATTATTTAAACAAAATGAAGATATCTTATCTTGCACTTACTTTGCTTTCTGCTTACTGCTTATGTAAGTATCATTAGTTTCCAAAGGGGACTAACAGCAGGATATGAATCAGTTATGTAATACCAGTCCACACAAAATCGAAGACTTACAAGCGAAAACCGACAAACTGATCTAAGAAGCAGCAAAGACAGAACTCCAGGTGAACAAAGACAAGACGGAGGTTATGAAAATAACCAACCAACAACAACAACAGCAGCAACATCCAGCGCCAATCACCATCAACGGGAGGGATTTGAAAGAGGTTACTTCATTCACTTATATAGGGAGCACTGTCTCAACTACAGCAGGAACAAACGAGGATGTCAAATCGGGAATCGGGAAAGCGAGAAACACATTCATCAACCTGAAATCAATCTGGAAATCTTCGTCACTCAGCATCAACAACAAAATTCGGATTTTCAATACAAACGTCAAGTCAGTCAGTTCTTCTATACGGATCAGAAACTTGGCGGGTCACAAAGAATATTTCCAACAGCCCGTTGCAGACCATTATCAACAACTGTCTTCGCTCTATACTGAAGATCAGATGGCCAGAAAGAATCACCAACAAGAAACTATGGGAAAGAACAAAACAAGAACCAATCGCCCAACAAATATGCAGGAGAAATTGGAGATGGATTGGACACTCGCCGAGGAGGCCGTTGGGTGACATCGCGCGTCAAGCCCTCGAGTGGAACCCGAAAGGGAAGCGGCGAGTGGGACGTCAGTGCAAGGGTGACATGGAGGAGATCGTATGAAGAAGAGTTGAAACAATATGGACTAACATGGATGCAGGTGAAAAGTATAGCATAAGACAGAAGCAAGTGGAGACGTGCAGTTGAAGCCCATGAGTTACACTAGGAACTCAAGGGAATAATAATAATAAATAATACCAGTCAATTCAGATGTAATGCCTAAACTTCGGTTTCAGTAGGTGAACTGTATGAACTTCGTTTTATATGATTTATTCCTTTCAGTTCCCAGAGGAACATGAGGCTTGACCTTTGAAGTTTCAGTGACATTGGTTTTTATTTTGTTTTAGAGGTGGGATTGCTAGCATCACTCCCAACCTTCCCCTGTTACCGGGCTTACTGTCAGCCAAACCGGGTTAAAGAATGTATTGGCCAGGGCTGTTGAGCTGTAGGCTGAGCACTATACTATTTCACTACTAGGTTCAGTCTCTCTAGGTTTATCTATTCTAAAGTATTGCAATTCATATAGACTTCAGTATAAATTGTTGTTGTTGTTAGGTAACTGTCCTCACAAATTGGCTTGTTAAACCCACTAGTAGCACAATGATACAAGAAATCTGGAGGATTCGCAGATTGGGATAGATAGAGGAGAGTAGTACCCTATTTGGGAATATACTAAGCGCATGTGCAACAGATTTAGGCCATATACAACTTCAGTCAACAGATTTGATTGGAACTACATCTTTCTTTTTTTATGATAATACAAAATGATTTGCAAAAAATAAAATAATTATACATTTCATAAGAAAGTCATTTTATCATATAGTTGATCAGATTTCCATCAGTTTTACGTTTTCAGTATACACAACTGACCCGAAAATCTGCGGAAACCTCCTTTTACCGTGGGATGCTAAACAGATGTGCACCGCCCACTATTCTTAAATACACTTTAGGTTTCACTCTGTATGACTTACACACTGGATTGGAAAAGTTTTGCCAGGCAGTTAGTGTGACACTTGTAGCTTTTACGAGTTCTCGATGACTGAAGACAAACTGCACTAAAGTAAACAGTTTGATCGTTAATTTCACCCTAAATAAGACCAACTAGTAACTTGAAAATCTCTGGGGGATTTCCTCGTCAGTCTACATTTCGCCTCATTCATCATCCCACTGCAATAACATCACACCTCAACTCATTCGAGTATCGATTACAACGTACATGAAGTTCAGCCCTAAAACTTGTCACCTCAGTAATGCCCATAAATATGGTCTATATCACTTTCGAATATTTGTATTTAGCTCATATCCTCCTGTTCTGTATTCAAGTGTTCTTACAGGTGTTACCAAATCGCGAAAATTAAAATAGTTGTACTTTTCAAAAGAAAGTTTCCAATAATTGAAGCAATGTTTTACGTGATTATGATTATTATACTTAGTGCTCAGTGCGTAGCATAGATCATATTTATTCTCTGTATTTCTGATATAATTAAAATGTTCAGTCTCTTAACACCAGGATTATTTTTTATCTTATGTAACCTTTCTTTTTCTCGGCGAAGCTTTTTGAGTTGAGAAGAGGAAAAGTGGTCAAATCTTAAGAAGATTGTCTCTTTTGGACAACAAATATCAAGTCAGAACTTAAGATAATATGTTGTGTTTGTGAGTGTGACATCTAGAACATGTTTGGTGAATAAGACCCAGTTTGTATCATCTAACATGCCTCTTAGATTTTGCATACTGTCGTGAAAGTAACCTCTGCTTTAATTTTTCTCGCCAAGGTAGGAAGAAGGCCCTTTTAGGCATTTTTACATATATTTGAGGCTATGTTCGTATGATACAGAACTGCCAGTGGACACCAGCCCTCCAACGAAAGCGGAAATCTTAAATGCGATCAAGCTACTGAAGTCCGGTTGTGAAGGCAGGAGGACCAGACGGAAATCCCCCAACCCGTGGCACTGAAAACGGATCCAGAGACTGCGGCAGGTGCGCTCACGCCATTATTTCAAAAGATTTGGAAAGAAGTAAAGGTACCTACTGATTGGAAGAAAGGGGCTACCTTGGCAAGCTGCCATAGAAGGGCGACTTACGCTTGACTCTGCAAGAACTGGCTTGGTATAATGCTTTTGTTCACGCCAAGTAAAATACTATGTCGCATCATCCTGGAAGGAATAAAAGATGCACTGTATACAGGAAAGGTAAATCATGTTCTGATCAAATTGCGACTCTACGGATCGTCATCGGACAAAGCATAGAATAGCAGCCAAACCTGTACCTCATCATCATTGATTACGAAAAGGCCTTCGACAGCGTTGATCGAGAAGTAATTTGTAAACTACTTCAACACTATGGAGTGCTGTGCCCAAATCTTCATTAACCTCATTCAGCCACAGCTATATGACAATGCCAAGTGTCAGGTGATTCACAACGGGAAACTCAGCGAGGCGTTGGAAGTGAATACAGGAGTAAGACAGGGCTGCATGTTATCAGCGATGGCATTCTTAATTGTAATGGACTGGATTATGCTGCACACTGTGAGTGGGGAGTGAGAAGACAGGAATACATTGGGCGGATAAAAAGGCTCTGGAAGATCTGGATGTCCTGCGTGGACGGTTTATTTTCATTCTCACACAAACTCGAAGACTTACCAAAAATCTGGCTGAAGAGGATGGCAGTCGGCGAAGGCAGAACTCCAGGTGAACGTAGGGAAGACGGAAGGGATTCAGATAACCAACGAAAAGCAACAACAACAACCAGCACCAATCACCATCAACGAGAGAGACCTGACAAAGATTACTTTCTTCACTTATTCGCTAGGAAGCATCGTTTCAAGCACAGTCGGCGAAGCGGAAAAAGATGTCAAGCTGGTAAAAATTGGAAAGGCAAGATACGCCTTCACCAACTTGGAACCAATTTGGAAATCTTCTGCTTCACTCAGCCAGCCAGCCAGCATAAACAACGAGATTTGCATTTTCAACAACAATATCAAGTTGGTCCTTATATACGGGTGAGAAAATTGCACTGTGTGTCAATCACGAAAAGGATTTCCAACAGCCTGTTGCAGACTTTCGTGAACAGCTGCCTTCTTCGCTAGCTTGCTCCATAGTGAAGATCAAATGGCCAGGCAGCCGGCCAGAAAGAATTAGCAACAAGAAACTCTGTGTGGGAACAAACCAACCAACAGGCGAGAGCCAATTGCTCAACAAATATGTGGGAGAAAATGGAGATGGATTGATCGGGCATACATTGAGGAGTTCGTCGAATCGCATGCATTTAAGGTCGTTGCTCAAGTGGAATCCCAATGGGAAGCAACGAGTGGGTCGTTGGTGCGAGAGTGACATGGAGGAGATCATGTGGTGGGGGAGGTGGGAGATTATGGTCAATCGTGAACTCAGCTGAAGAGGACGGCAGAGAATAGGACGAAGTGGATATGTGTTGCTGAAGCCCTATGTTCCACTCGGAACCCAAGGGAATAATAATAATACAATGATCCTAATTAAGTAGCAGGGGTCTTTTCTGAGCTTTATACATGCCAAAGTCATTTATGAACACGAGATCAAGAGTATCTTCCAGTCGTGTTAAGAAGGTGACAATATTTTCATCAGCCAATGATGTAAGAGTCTCAGTAATAGTCGGAGTTAAACTAAACGATCTTAGGCACCTTAGAAGTCAATACTAATTTTTTTTAAGTACAGGAATAATTTTATTCCATAAATAGTAAGCTGTGGTTTACATTTCTTAAATAAAATCATTTTGGATCAATAGAATCAATATTTAATTTATCTAAATAAATAAACTACATTGAAGTGAATCGATTATTACGAAAAAATATCTCCTTGAATTTATAACCTTCTGTAAAAAACGAATGATTATTATTATTATTATGCCCATAGGATTTATGTGTGCAGTGTATATCAACTACTTTTGGTAAAACAATTGGCCAATTAAGGTTTCCAGTAGTTTGAAAGGGACTGCTTTTTTTAGATAGCACAGTAATAAAGTGAATCTACAAAGATTTTTCATTCTGAATCGAAGTACATATACATAGATACTTTTGCAAACTGTACTAATAATAACATACTTTAATACAGAATAAGTTATTTATAGACAACAGAGTTAAACCACATGTCCTAATGTTTTCAGTGAAGGTTATTTCCATGCTTATTAATTTAGCATAATGCCATGTAAAACAAAAATCCTTCATTGCAATTGATTTAACCTTTATAACTGATTAAAAACGTAAGCTTACTGAATAGCTGTACTTATCAGATAGGTAAAAACTTCGAGGCCACAAGCTGGAAATATCTCGTGATGTATTGATTAGCAATCATCTACAGACTGGATTAGAAAAGGTTATGTAAAGAAGATTGCGTATAAAGCGATGATGCAATGCTGAGTTTGTTGGTTGTGTTACTCGACTTCATAAGATGTTTTCAAATAGGTTGCTTTATAGTTCTATGAGTATTTTTCAACAGGTATCAATCAGTGTACTGTTTCGTAACATATGTATACAGTTTCTCAAGACCCATGATTCACTGTAGAGATCGTAGTGTTGTTTCTTAACCAAATAAGTTAGAATCACATCGTCCTTTTCTACTGCACTTCATCTCACTCACTTCACACAACTTTATGGTTATGTGATTCCTAACGTTATCAACACTGTCACTGTCCTTAACGATCTAATCACAATACTTACACTTATTTGGATGTTTCAACTAAATCTGTAATTATTATCCGTTCTTCGTCTAGACTGTATATCATTACTCTAACATTTCCACATCATTTGTTGACTTGATCAATAAAAATGGTCAATAGAGACGTAAATCAACAGCCAGTCACGATATTTTTATTGCCAGGGGACACAATTATATGATTCTTGGAGAATTCGAATGAGTTCATTCGATACTAAAACCTGCTATGAAGATGTTTGTTCTAGAAAGGCGAGGAAAGCTTCGCAATTAAATTAGCCAGCAGCTCAGAGAACACAACTAATTTAAGATAACTTCGTACTTATTATTTGTCTTTAACACTGTCTAATCTCTAGTTCTAATGCTTCTCTTTGTGGTTGTGAGATACACTAATAATGTGTTTTTTGACGATGTGATTTTGTTTGAGTGAATAAGGATCACTCTGACCTTGAACCGTCCTCAGGAAGCGTTGCTGTGTGATTCTTGTAGACCGAGATTTTGATTCCACCTTATTGGGAATATTCTATGTGATTCTAAGAGAACTCTTACAGTTGAATTTTGGTTAACTGTGCTTGTTCTTCAGTACTTGTTTTGTACTTAGGAAATTAACTGGACTGTATAGCTGCCCTATAAACACTGTTGAGGTGATTCTGAGTTTTCGATGTTGTTATCTATCTTGAATAGAGCCACATGGATCTATGGACAAATAATCATATTCTTGCTGTCTTTGGAGGGTCTGGTGACTGTGCGTATCTCAAGGAAGTTTCGTCATCTATATAGTAGGATGCAGAGACTGGTTTGCTGCGCTCAGACAGCAACGAGTAGGTCTAGGTCGTAACAATAGTCACTGAGTACTCTTCAGTACAACTAAGTGGACTGAACGTACACAATATGTTGCTAAGCTATTAGAATAAATTAGAATGTGTCCTAATACTAGTTCACGTATCATTCTATGTCTTTTGAATGACTCAGCGACATGTCTCAGATCAACAGCCACTAGGTGAAACTTATTCAAAGACACCATGGAAGTAAAGTTGTCAAAAATGTTTCTTTCAATAGAAAATTGTGTCTTTTTTATAAGCGGATGGTATTCATTGTAACTGTTTATATCTAAGAGACAATCAGAAGCTTCTAGTTAAGTGCACATTTGGCAACCTTCACTGTTGTATCCTTTTCGGAAAAAAGTCATAAATGACTGTTTTGCCTGTTAGATTTTAAAGAATTGTAATATGAATTTTTTTCTTCCGGGACATTTTGTTACAGCTCAGACAGAAAGGTTTAAAAAAGTATTTAAAATAAACAAGCTCAAAAACAAAATTTTATTGAGCGGCAGTAGCTAGATGAGAAATTGCACATACGTGTATGTTATACTAGGACATTGAAACAACCCCAAAGGTGTTTCATCTCTTCTGCAAGATAGGAATACTGGCCTTTGAAAATGATTACCAGTCTACTTATATATGCACATGCTTTCATTTGTACACATTAAAACCTGCATTCTGTATTACTGGAATTTGAAACACATTCAAACTGAGCGTTACTTCAACAAGAATTACAGTTTTTCGATTGGTTGGAGGATTTCATCATGAGCTGACACCGGTTAGAGAACCATTGAAAAACCTTGCCCTATTCAGGCAGTTAACCTGGGGTTCTAGTAGGAAGTCGTAACCGGTAGGGTATAGCAGGTTGAAGGTGCGGCAGTAACTCATTGAAGAAGACATTGCAAATTGGTCGCGCTATGTAGTGAATTGGCAGAAGTTAGAATTCATGGACTGACCATTGGATCGGGTCCCAGTGGCTTAATGATTTACGAGCTCGCTGGCCTTGTAACCAGAAGGTCCTGGCCTGGAGTCCTGGTGGTGGAAGTGCACTGATGAAGAGTCCTAAACTAGGACGATACAGCATTTCAGGACTCCCAGGTCTTTTAACCGATGTTCATCCATGATGAAATCCCCCAACCAATCAAACGAAATCCCTACAAAACCAATACTTGACGACGTTGAGGTGCACAATTTCTAAGTTTATGGTGAAATTTTGGCGGATAGTTTATCTTCCCGTATTTTACATACATTTTACAGATAACGCGTTTTATCTTAGTTCTAAGAATTTCATCACTAAATCAGAAACATACAGTCTACTGAATCCTAATTCATTAGCTAAACAGTAAGGCAGCTGCCATGTAATCTTACAGTCCTGTATTCACTCGTTGAAATTACTCTAGTAGAATTGTATTTAGTTGGGAGAACTATTTGATGCCTCAGTGATATAGGCTGCTTTAGAAATAAATCTTTTAGTATTCATGGGGACACTAATCTGTCATGACACCTTTTGGGTGCTTTGTTGATCTATTTATCCCGTTGTTTCCATAGAAATAGAAATAGAAAAATACCGACAAACGTTCTTCAAAAAGAATGGTTATCCTCAAAATTTCATCAAAAAGTGTTTAAAGTCAAATCAAAACACCAACAAGAAACCATCATCAAAGACCACAAGAAAATTCATCCTATCATACATGAGAAATATCTCTGAAATAACAACTAGAATACTGAAACCGTTTGATATAGATATAGCACACAAGCCATTCAAATCGCTTAATTCGATATTATGCAAACCGAAAGATCAGACAGAAAAAGGAGATAAAATTAATACCATCTACAAAATAAATTGTATGGTCTGCAACACCCATTACATCGGCCAAATTGGGCGTCCCCTTCGAATTAGAATCCAAGAACACAAATCAGCCGTGAAAAGACACGATATATATTCTTTAGTATCAATGCATATAGACAATTATGGACATCAATTTGATTGGGATAATGTCGAAATCTTAGACAGAGGAAACACCAAAAGTGCCAGGGAATTCCTAGAAGCCTGGTACTCAAACGAAAATGCAATTAACAAACACGTTAATATAGACGAAATATACCAACTAATAAAAAGTAAATCAGGTGACCAGAAAGTTTAAAATCCAAGTCAATAGAAAATGGTCAATACATATGTAAAGATGGTTACCGGGAGACGCAATTATATCACTCATGAAGAAATTTAAATCATTTCACTTTATGCTAAATATTGCGCTGAAGATGTTGTCCAGAAGGACGACGAAAGCTCCGCAACCAAACCAACCAGCTTAGAGAACACTATTAATTGCAAATCACCCATCTGAGCTTCGAATCTTCTCTATTATTTCAAAAAGTGCGATTGTTTGATGGTTATGAGATTGTCACTGTCTTGCTGAATTATTCAAAAAATTAAACAAGCAGCTACTGAACTCAATAAATGGTCGCTTTTTATTATTAAGTGAACTTTGTGCTTATATCAGTACTGCTAGCATTCTGTAAATATTAGGAAAATAAAAGTTTTCCTCTTGTTTCTTGCTGATATCAACCAGTGGAGAACATTTTACGCTTTACCACTAAAGCTTATATAAATGCGCTGCGTTAGTTTATAGCTTTTCTTAGCATTTCCAACACCCCTGATAGTAATTAATCACAATTTTAAGTGAAACTTCCAACTGAGGAGTAAACCTTTTGCGCTTCTTAATCTTTCGGTAAAGTGTTTTAATCAAAGATAACTGATAGTTTGCCTCATTCGATTTACGCATGACAGCATGCATATATAGAGTACCTACACTTCTTACGGTGAAATGATTTCTGACCTATAGAGTCAAAAGCAGACGAATAAGCGTGAATACCTTATGCTTAGTTACTAATTCCCGTATACGCATAAGATTATGAATGTTACAGGTTGGTTTTTTCTAAATGCGAAGTTTCTTTTCCCTTTCCATCCAAGTTCAATTATTCTACTGTTTTTAGTTCACCCTAGACCACATGCTGTTTGACCAAAAAAAAAAGTTGAATAATTCTCACTGACTTAATGAACAATGAGAAAGACTTATCTCGTAGACCGCAGAATAAAATTTGAAATTCACAGAATACTTCATTTAGATTTCTTGCGGTATCTATCTTATTAGACTGAGAGAAAAAAAGTTTTTTTTCAAGTTTCTTTTTCCCCCGTTGATTAATTATTTTACACAGGTGCATAAAAAATTCCCACCGACAAAGTTAACTGCTGATGATGACTGGAAAATCATTTCAATTAATTCATCTCTTTGTTGTTGTCAGACAGAAGGCTAGACAATTTCCTCTTGACTGTTATGAAGCTTGACACAAAAATATGCCTGGATTTGACAGTTCACTATTTTTATTTTTGATTAGAGACTAGTCAGTAACTAGTGTAATGTGTCTAGTCCTTGGTGCTGGTGCAGACTGATTTTTATCAGTCGAGTTTGCAATGTGGTCAGGATTCTAGGTGGTTCTCCATCACGTTGCATATTGATTTGATGATATTAGATGGTTGGAGGCGATCGGCCATAGGATGTATTCCAGCTAGGTTTCGTGCTAGCTGGCACTCACCAGTCGGCAAGGCGTATCTGCAACTGTGAAGGAACTCATGTCCATTCTGAGACTCAAACTCGCTTCACCCAGTGAGTGCTGTAGTCAGAGACGTTACCACTGAGCTATTCAGACTCGCGATTGACCTCCTGTAGGAAATGAGGGGACATAATTCCTTTCAAGGTTGTGGGTACGCCTTGCTGACTGGTGAGTGCAAACCAGTACGAAACCTAGTTGGAAGGCTTCCTGCCGATTGCCTCCAGCCATCTAATAGCAGTTCACATATTAATCACAAGAAAAATAGTGAATAACACACAAGTATGATGAAATCAGAGTCTGAACTACATTATACACTTCATAAACGGTTCCAATTTTATGATTTGTTTGGAACCCAAAATTCACATCACTACCTAGGTACAGGTATTTTGTTCCCATGTTTTAGTAATAAATCTCCAGGAATAACGATTAATGTAAACTGCAGAATGAAAAGAAGGGACTGAAGGAATTCCAGCTTGCGAAGACAGAATAACTTCAGTTGTTTTAAGGTTGATCCCCAGTTGACATCGGTTTGAGGAATATTGGGAAGTCAGGTAGTGTTAAACAGCTGTTTCTTCCTAGTTTGGGACTATTCAGCAATACTCACTCACCGTGGTTCGAACCCCAGGGCCTTCAGATTACAAGTCAAACTCATTGGCCATTCAGCCACTGGGAATCGATCCAATTGTCCGTGAACTCCAACTTCTAATTCGTGACCACCAGCCAGTGTCATAGGTGAGTATTTGTCATCACAACCGACTTGGTGGACCCCACTGGTCACAGTTTCTCAGCAGAACTCCAAGCAACTTCATGCTGTAGCCAGTCAGTGGGGCGTAAACCGTTGGTGAGTCCCAAAGTAGGATGAAACAGCTATGCAATGCTCCCTGGTATTCAATTATTCTCTAACTGATATGAATCTGCGATCAAACTTGTACTCATTAGATTAGTCTGAGAGTTGTTCAATTAGTCTTACTTCAAAAATTGATCAATCAGAACTCATATAAATCTTTGAGATGCCTAGAGAATATTACTCATTCACTTAATAGTATTTATTTAATAGACCATAGTTAAACAAGTTTACGTTTTATAAAGTTTGTATCTAATTATTTTGGGTTTTGAACGTTAAATGTACCCATTAAGTTGTATTATAAAATTGTACTTTGAAATATTTATGTGAAACTGAATTAACATTTAACGATGAATTTATTATATCGCCTAGTACTTAAATTTCTCATAGAATAATTAAGAGAGAGAGATAGGAATTAAATATGTTTACAATAACAACCATTGAATTGTAAGCTCTACAGAAATGTATTCACATCAAGGCTTATTTATTCCAACTTTTAGTATACTACATACATTTTATACTATGAAGTGGTTAAATATTAAATGGCTTTATTTGTTTAAATAGTTCAGACATTACGTAGCATTTTTTTTTAAAAAGAGCTGGCCATCAGTATGAATCAATAGTCAATCATATAAATAGAATACGGGACATGTGACTAGTATCAAATGGCATTATCGAAACAGATTGTATGTATACGCAGGAGAATGAATTTATATAGCCATGCTTTTGTTTATATAATTGTATGACAGTAAAATAAAGGTGTTTATGCGACAGCAGTAATTTTGTTCGTTTGTATTTATATAATCTGTGCGCTTAAATTGCTTATTAGAAGAAAATTGTTTGACCCACTGTGATAAAATAGGTGTCTTTATGCTTATTACATGTGAAATCTCTAATTATTTGTTTATCACTGAAGCCTATTCAGTCAGTATTTGGCAGGTGATTTAATTTAATTTTATCAGATTAACAAAGCACAGACATAAACATTACCAGAATAAAAATACTCTTTGTCAATGATGCAAACACATGTTTAAAAATACATGAAAATAAATAAAACCAACAGCTTATTTAAAAATATATATATAACTAAGGTCAGGATACTGAGTCTGGTTTTAATATACGCGTTGCTTTTCGACTAGAAACACCGATATAAGTAGTGGTAGGTTTATATGATTTATTTCGGGATTTCATCATGAACTGACATCGGTTGGAGAACCATTGGAAGACCTGGAAGTACTGCCAGACAGCTGTTTCATTCTAGTTTGGAACTCTTCATCAGCACGCACCCATCGAGGTTCGAACCAAAGACCTTCCAGTTACAAGGCGACTTGTAGACCATTAAGCCATTGGGACTCGATCCAATGGCCAGTGCATGAATTCTAACTTTTGCCAATTCATGATATGGCGCGACCACTAACCAATGTCATTCGTGGCGAGTATTTGTCCTCACACCTGACCTGCTGTACCCTACTGCTCACGAATTCCTACTAAAACCCAGGTAAATGCCTACCTGAATAGGACTAGTCGCTAGTGAGCATCGCATTGATATTCAAGTGTTGGTTTGCAGGAATATGATTGGTATCAGGATTTCATTATGACATTCGCTAGTGGTTGCGCCATATCATTTACTGGCAGGAGTTGGAATTCATGCACTGGCCATTGGATCGGTGGGTCCTAGTGGCTTAATGGTCTACGAGCTCGCTGGCCTTGTAACCAGAAGGTCCTGGGTTCGATACCCAGCGATGGGTGTGTACTGACGAAGAGTCCTAAACTAGGATGAGATAGCTGTTCAGTACTCCCAGGTCCTTTAACTGACATCGGGATTCATGATGAAATCGTGAAATTAATCAAATCCCTGCAAACAAACACCTGAATATTATATGATTTAGATTGAAGATGAAAACAGGTGCAAGTATCAGCATTCTGATACAACAGTAGTCAAGTGTGCGAATGAGTTAACTACAGAGCCACTTTCACCATGAAATTTATTTTACAGATTATTATCAATGCAGTCATTAGTGAAACATGTAGAATTATGTACGAATGATGTTTGTCCGGAAATCTACATTTCCAGTGATTTGTTGTATATGAAACAAAAAACAGATACTTAAGGCTTTTAGTGTAAAAAAAGTCTTTTTCCTAAGGCTTAATAAGTAAACTATCAAATGAAAACTATTAATTAGGATGAGATTTATTGTTACTATTTTATTCCTTTGCGTTCCCAGGGGATTATAGGCATTCAAGATATAGCTTTGAACCCTCCGTAGTGGTGGTCTCATTTTAGAGGGGTGGGATTACTAGTCTCACGACAGAACTTCCCTCTTTGCCAGGCTCATTATTAGCTAAGAGAGGTTTGGGAGTGCGTCGGCCGGGGTTCGAACCCCAGACCACATGAGTGGCTGGTAAGCATTCTATCTCTGCGCCACCGATGCACCAGGATGCTATCTGTAAATATTTATACTCAAATACATTTCATATGATTCTATGAAGAAATAACAAACAGATAAGTTAAATCTTGAAGAATTTCATGTTTCCATGGTCATTCAAATGTGTGCCACTCAGTACAGAGGTAAGCTACATAAGAATCCTGTAGATCGACTCCTGAAGTATAATTATTAGAAATATCATATTAGTTTATATCCTGCTTATTATTGTTATCATTATTGTCCCCTTGGGTTCCTAGTGGAACATAGGGCTTCAACTACACATCTCTACTTGCTTCTGTCTTCTGCTGTACTTTTCACTTGCATCCATGTTAATCCATGCTGTTTCAGCTCTTCTTCACACCATCTCCTCCATGTCACGCTTGCACTGACGTCCCACTCGCCGCTTCCCTTTCGGGTTCCACTCGAGCACTGGCCTGACGCGCGATGTCACCCAACAGCCTTCTCAGCGAGTGTCCAATCCATCTCCACTTTCTCCTGCATACTTGTGATTGGTTTGTGTTTTGTTTCTTCCCATAGTTTTTGTTGGTTCTTGTTCTTTCCGGCCATCTAATCTTCAGTACAGAACGAAGACAGCTGTTGATAAAGGTCTGCAACAGGCTGTTGAAAATATTCTTGGTGACCCGCCAAGTTTCTGATCCGTATAGAAGAACTGACTGACTTGACGTTTGTATTGAAAATCCGAATTTTGTTGTTGATGCTGAGTGACGAAGATTTCCAGATTGATTTCAGGTTGATGAATGTGTTTCTCGCTTTCCCGATTCCCGATTTGACATCCTCGTTTGTTCCTGCTGTAGTTGAGACAGTGCTCCCTATATAAGTGAATGAAGTAACCTCTTTCAAATCCCTCCCTTTGATGGTGATTGCCGCTGGACGTTGCTGCTGTTGTTGTTGTTGGTTGGTTATTTTCATAACCTCCGTCTTGTCTATGTTCACCTGGAGTCCTGTCTTTGCTGCTTCTTCGACCAGTTTGTCGGTTTTCGCTTGTAAGTCTTCGATTTTGTGTGACATCAAACATAAATCATCCACGCGCGAAATCCAGGTTTTCTAGGTTCTTCACGTCGGTCCAGGATATCCCTGTCTTCTCGTTTCCCACTGTCTCACGCATAATCCAGTCCACCACAATTAGGAATATCATTGGTGATAATAAGCACCCTTGTCGGACTCCTGTGTTTACTCCAAACGCTTCGCTGAGTCTTCCTTTGTGGATCACTTGACATGTGCCATTGTCGTACAGTTGTTGAATAAGGTTGATGAATATTTGGGGTACGCCCCAGTACTCGAGTAGTTTCCAAATTACTTCACGGTCAATGCTGTCGAAGGCTTTCTCAAAGTCTATAAAGTTGAGGTAGAGGTTTGATTGCCATTCCATGCTTTGTTCGATGATGATGCGTAGAGTTGCAATTTGGTCAGAACATGATTTGCCTTTCCTGAATCCAGCTTGTTCTGGTCGGAATTCTGCTTATAAACAATGTAAATCAAATAGAAGTTATCTCTGGTCTTCAGTGTTACATTTATTTTTAAATATTATTAATTCCGTTCCCCCTAAGTTAATATGCTATAAAAATACTGATTTACAACTGCATACTGAGAATAATCAGTTTCTTTCCCCTAATTTCAATACCTTTTAGAAAACAGGCATATATGTATATACTAGAAAGTACTTATGGAATATTTTCAGAGCTGAATTGATCAACTCAATAACGGAAAACTCAGTGAGGCGTTTGAAGTGAATACAAGGATAAGACAAGATTTGATATGATTATGAGCAATAAATTGTGCTCGAAACGTCATCAGTAAATATTACTGTATAACACTGTGAGACTCTATCAAAATAAAAATTTACCCATAATGGAATAAGACAAGACTGCCTATCATCACCAATGACATTGCTGATTGTAGTGGACTGGATTGTGCTTCATACTATGGGGAGTGAGAAGGCAGGAATACGTTGGGCCAATGAGAAGATACTGGAAGACCTGGATTTCGCGGATAATTTTTGTCTGATATCACATGAACCCAAAGATCTACAGGGGAAAACCAACAGGTTGATAGAAGAAGAAGAAGGTATCGAAGACAAGAATTCGAGTGAAAATAGAGCAAACAGAGGTGATGAAAGTAACCTACCAACAAGAACAAGTATCAGACGACATCAACGAGAGGAATTTGAAAGAGGCCATTTCTTTCCGTTACCCAACCAACACCGTTTCAAATACAGGTGACAACATGAATGAAATTGTCAAAACCAGTCAGAATCAGAAAGGCAGGACACACTCTCAACAACCTGAAATATATTTAATAGTCTTCTATATTAACTCAGTATAAACAACAAGATTCAGATTTTCAGTACAAATCTTAAGTCAATCAGTTCTTCTATAGTGAGTCAGAAAGTTTCACTGCGCGTCACGAAAGGTATTTTCAACAGGCTGGTGCAGAACTTTATCAATTTCTGCCTTCAATGGCTCCATACTGAAGACCAAATGGCTGGCGAGAAAGGATTAGCAAGAAGAAACTCTGTGAACAAACCAATCATGAACCCATTGCTCAACAAAAATGTTGAAGAAAGTGGAGATGGATAGGACAAATGTCACCGAGGAGACCGTTGGGTGGCATCGCGCGCCAGGCCATCCTTTGAGTGGAACCCGAATGGGAAATGGCGAGTTTGATGTTGGTTGGAGGGTTACATGAATTAGATCGTGTGAGGAGGGAATGAGAGATTATGGGCAATCGTGGGGCTAGCTGAAGATGACAGGAATGAATAGGGAAAAGTGTGGGTGTGTTGTTGAACTCCTATGTTCCTCTCGGAACCCAAGGGAACTGTAATAAAATATTAATAAATTAATCACCGTTGCAGGGGGTATTCTTTACCTAAGGATGTATCTAACTCTGGTCTTTATTACTGCACTAGTTGAAAGGTAGTTGAAGAGTGAGCACGATAAAGCTTTTATACCATAGTCTGAGATTTTCAGTATGAATACTACTCAGATTCGTTTAAATTCGGGGCTTAAACTGTTATATGTTGCTGTAAGGCATGTTATTTCATAGTCACGTGGTCACAAACTAGTGAATAATGACTTTTTGCTTCTGTAAATCACTGTGTAAAACCACTTTCCGTATACACAGCATGGCCGAAACAATCGGTAACAATGCCCCAAGCAACTTATTAACGGGCTATAATTATTTGTTTAACTAAGAGTTTTGACAGAAACTGATTCATTTCAAATTCTTTTAAATTAATTATCAGCATCACTTCAAGAAGCAATGAAATTTCAGGAGAATTGGACAACTATTCCACCCTTATCACAGGATAAAATGAGCCCATTTAATTTTTTTTACGTCTCTTCTTCAGTTGCTAACTGCATAAGAAATTACGAGTTATTATAAGTGTAAATATATGTTATACTTTAAATTCAAGAACGCGGCAAAGAGATCTCTTTTGGTAACTTCCCTTTGCAACTGTACAGTTATTCAGTGGGCTTTTTAAATACAGTGTTAATTAACAAAAGGGGACAGAAGGCCATTTGTCAACAAGTAACAAAGTAAATCAAAGTTTAATTCAATTTACATGTTCACGTCAGTTGATTGAACCGAAGTGCTCGGTCTCAAGTTGACATATCAGCTCCTAGTGCGGATGCTTCGATAATGTCTGGTCATGTAACTTGAAGTCAGCTGGTGGATGTTGACTAGCAGTGGAATCCGGGATGCTCATTTCGTCCTTGCTGGACTGGTCAGCTCTCGTGGCTCAAGTGGTCTAGCTGATAACGCTTTGGCGTTTGAAACTTTGGACACTGGGCTCGAGCCTCTGGTGGGAACTCCATGACCATGATTGTGTTGGTAATTATATGACATGGGAATTTCTCATACTTCGTAATTTTTTCAACTTAAAGGGCATAATAGTGGAACGAGACAAAGGAATACACGATAATTAAAGGTCTAACCGCCAGAGTTTACTTCTACAAGTGCAAATGCTAAGCTCTTGATCAAAGTGGGTTATACAGTAGATATCTGTCAAATCTTCTGAATAAGCAAAATTAAGAGGGAAAATTCTAGCTATTTCACTTTGAAAAAGCCATTTCTATCAAACAATTTCAACCTAGTCCTTGTATACAGAAAGATAGTGTGAATAATCTTGCACTACCCTGATAACTAGATGTCTGTGTGCTGTTTCCGTGTCTTTTATTATGCCACAATTTACAACTCGCTGAGCTTCACACATTATTATTCTTCCAGTAAATTCATTTGTTTGTTTACGTGGTAATTTTACTTTTATTTGGCATTTCTTCTCAACCCCGACCTTTCTTGGACCTTCCACTATATCGAATATTATTAAACTTTGTTTGTTGGATTATCAACTATCTTGTAATCATATCACTTGTTCCACTGTTATGCCTACTGAGTTGAAATAATTTTGAAGTATACTGTTGGACTTTTATATGTATGATAATTCGTCATTTCCACGCTTTTAGCAGCTGATAAAGCTGTGAAGTAAAAGACAAGAACTCTTTTTTCATCCTGCATATATTTTCTTCCTCTCTGCAAAGTTAAAGTGTCATAGACAAAGTTAAGGTCTTTCAAAAATTGACCTTCAAGAACCGATCAGATAAAGGGAATGCTATAAAATGTCGTTGCAAATCAAGTTATGCCTGCAATTTTGGATTTGGAAAGGATAGATACAGTATTCTACTTGTTAACTAGCTACTTTCCTTGCAAATCTATGCTGTTAAGTAGGGATATGGCTTTTAAGGTTTAAGGTTAAGGATTAAAGTTAGGATTATGGTTGGAGTTAGGATTAAGTTGAAGAATAGTGTCAGAAATTTCAATGGATCTCAAAGTACAATGACTTACAGCCATCTGGTTGAATGGAAATATTTCTCGTAGTAAGATTTATCTATTGATCATTCTTATAACAAATAAGCTAAAACTATATGGTGTAATATTATGTTTGCAATATTTTTTAGTGTATTTTTCAATGATTATTCGACTCCTCTGCATCTGAATTCTGATTAGTTGTTCAAGGTCACTGTGGTTTTGGCTAAATTAGCCTCACTTTGCCTTTCTCCCTTTGTTTAAACTAATTACGGGAATCGGGCGTATGATATCTCGTCTTAGTTTGAATCTATTTATCGGTGCTGAACAGCATCTACTTGACTTACTCCAGTTATCTAACCAGTCTTTACTTATGACACAAGTGACCTCTCCTTTTTATTCCTTCACGTTCCCAGTGGAATATAGGGCTTCAAGATAGAGGCTTGAAGTTCCTGTAGCAGTGTTTATTTTTACAGGATTGGTTTGCTAGCCTCGTGCCCGAATTCACTCCTTTACCAGTCTTATTAATGGCTTAGAGAGATAAGGGAGTGCGTCGGCCGAGGATCGAACCCCAGACCATGTGCATGGTAGGCGAGCGTCCTAACCGCTGTACCACCGACGCGAGTGACCTCTAAATGCATCGAAATTCTCACTTAAAAGTACATTAGAGGAATTATCTTTATTTCTCAAAAGTATATTAAAAATCTTAAAAACATTAGGTTGAAAAGAAAATATCGCTTTGATTTTCTCTATAAAGTTAATACAACCACAGGGTTCATCTGTGGAAATAGTTGGATGTTATCCAAGGTTTGGTATTTCATGGTGGGCATTTCATCATCAGATGCAAATCACGTTAAATCACCAGCTGTGTTTATTTTGGTATTGTCTAGACAGAAGAAATTCAGTGATTTCAAAAACAGAAAACTGGAACTATGAAGTTCTTTCTAACGAATGTAGTACAATCCCTTACTTTAAGATAACTTTTAAAAGTAGTCAGATGAATATTTGTAGCTTTATATACACAAATCTGAAAGGCATTTTTCATTCATTTCCGTGAAAATACAGTAAATAGCTTTTCATTTTGTGGGTAATAAGCTCTTGAGAGTTCACTGGCTGCATTATAGAACCTTTTACTATGAATGATAACGGAATATTTTAATCCATTTGACATAAAATCAAGCTGAATTTATTTGGTTGCTGGCAGTGGGATCCATAATAGGCGTTCCATCCTATCTGGTACCAGTATCCTAGAGACTGGTGGTGTTCCTACTGAGATCAGAATCTAGGAGCCGTCGTTTTACACATCAGTGCGTTCATATGAACTGTAATCAAGATTGGACCGAAATAATTGGGTGCCGAATGAGACGTGGACAGAGGTAAAAATTATGTTTTTAAAATCTCTGAGAAATTGAAATGAGTAATTCCAGCGTTTCGTTCGACAATCTTGTCCGAACTTCTTCAGGGAAATTAATGGAAATTAAAATAACAAAGGTTTATATACATAAAAAGGGACATCTCTTGTTTTTAAAAACTTTGTCCAATCATATGAATTGGGAAACAGGCATCAAAACTGAGATGAACTGTTATAAAAATTTGACTTTAGACTTAAAATATTAGTATACTTTTGTTAAACACTGTAAACAGTGTGTAATTTTGCATCAGAATTTTATTGATTAAGCTTAACTTAAGTTCCTGGTCGTAGACAACTGAATATGAATATGCCTTGTTCAGTAAACTACTAAGAAATGTGAATCACCTATTGTACTACAGTACTAGATGTCATTCATTAAACTCACTTTTTAAAATTACCCTTTGATACAACTGGATTAAGAAAATAACTTCTACAATGAACATTTGAAACCGCTGACATAAGGTGCTGGACATATAGCCCCTTATGGTCTAGTGAATAACTCGCTGACACGAAACAATGGGTTCTAAGTTTGCGTCTAGGTGGAGGCATTAGGAATCACTGATATATAGATAACAAATGAAACAGAACATGCATCCTGGATTCCACTGCCAGCTACAATCAACTAAACAACTAGTTAACCTCAAAGTATCATTGAGGCACCGCTTGAGGCGGCAACATGTCATGAAAGACAGTGTGTTTTAGTCAGGCAAAAACAATCAACAAGAAACTCAAAAAAATTGATTTCAATGAATACTAAAAACAACTCGACATTCCCTCCGAGTATTCTATTACGGCGGCATATTTATTTTTATCTAAGGACTGTTATCAGTTGAGAGACAAAAGGCGACACAACTGTTAAGCTTTTCGAAATCTCATGAAACTTGTAATCGAGTCAGTATTTTCGAACCGAGAAACGATTTCGAATTTTATGTCACGAATCTTAAAATTCATGTTGACCAACATCAGCTTTCAGTGAATGTGTGAAACGCCTTCATCAACCTGAAACTAGTTTGCAAATCTTCTGTTTCACTTACTTACTCAGTCAGCCAGCATAAACAACAAGATTCGGATTCTGTTCAACACAAACGTGAAGTCAGTCAGTTCTATACGGGTAAGAAACTTGCACTACGTGTCAGTCACGGAAAGCATTTCCAACAGCCTGCTGCAGACTCTTATCAACAGCTGACATCCTCGCTAGCTACATACCGAAGATAAACTGCCCGGCCAGCCACCCAGAAAGAATTCGTAACAAGAATCTGTGGGAACAAACCAACCAGAAACCGATCGCTCAACAAATATATAGGAGAGAATGAAGATGGATCAGATAAACATTCACGAAACCATCTAATGAAATAGTGCACAATGCAGGCGATAGCTTGAATGGAATACCAATTGGAAGCGACGACCGGGCCGGCGGTGCAAGGGTGACATCGAAAATAAATAACTTTCACAAACAGTAAATGAATTTCATCATTAATCAAGGAGTAAGACAAAGGTGCCTACTATCGCCAATTATTTTCCTAATTGCAGTAACTGGATAATGCGACAAACAGAGGGCAATGAGGAAACAGGCATAAAATGGACCCACACAAAAAACTTGGAGGATCTTGACTTCGCCGATGATATATGTCTGATTTCCCACAAACTGGAAGATATGCAGGCGAAAAGCAACAAGTTGGCAGAAGAAGCATCCAGAGAAGATAGGAATTCAGGTGAACATAGAGAAAACAGAGGTGGTGAAGACTCCTGGCCAACGGCAACAGCCACAACAACAGACAACAATCAGCATAAATGAGAGAAATTTGAAAGAAGCAACCCCTTTACCTACCTACCTGGGAAGCATCGTCTCAACTACAGACGGACGGAAAGCAAGTCAAGATTTCATTTCTCTCAAGTCTGTGTGGAGATCAACAGCACTCAGCATGAAAAATAAGATCCAGATTTTCGACTCCATTGTGAAGTCAGTGCTATCTTATGGATCAGACACTTGGCGCGTCATGAAGAGCACTTCTAACAAACTACAGACCTTCATCACTAACTGTATCAGCTCAATTGTCAAAATCAGATAGCGTGTCAGAAAAGATCAGCAACATGGATCTCTGGGAGTGAACCAACCCAGCAGGAGCCAAGTGTGCAACAAATATGCAGGAAGAAATGGAGGTGGATTGGCCATACTCTTTGAAAACCATCAAGTGACATCACAAGACAGGCCCTCGAGTGGAACCCGAACGAGAAGAGGCGAGTCGGTCGTCCAAGGGTGATGTGAAGAGGAGATGAGAGCATGTAGGCAGATGTGGAGCCAGTTGGAAAGGTTGTCAGAGAACCGAACGAAATGGAGACGTGCGGCTAAAGCCCTATGTTCCTCTAGGAACTACAGAAAACAATAATAATAATCACTAATGAAGAATGGTTACATAAAAAATTGGTTATATTGAGAGTTGACAGCAAATAGAAACGATATTCAACTAAATCACAGCTGGATGGTCGTGCTGTAACGTGTTACACTTGATCCTAATCTGAGACTAAATGGTTGTTCATTAATGTTCTCTTCTTGATGATTCTTTAACTGATTACGACAGTGAACGAAATCCCTTCCATCTAAGGTAATATGTCAAGCAAACATCAGTGACAGAACAAATACTACGCTTTTAGTTATATTTGATAAAATATGCAAATTGCGATATTTTATTTTATAGTAGGCTAATTGAGATACACTGCAGAATTAATTTGCCCACTTCACTTAATTTTTAATAAATAAACATTTACGTGTGTTTATTACTTGTATAAACTCTTAATTAACTTTGTCAGAACTGAATTCATTCAAATGTGTTCAGACATAAATTTAGATTATTTATCAGCCTGCAATACATAAATCGAAACATTTGTGTATACTAGTTGTAGAAGCCTACTAACTTTATCTTGTGAATATTAACACGTTGAATTGAATGTGTAATGGCAGCCTTTTCAAATATATAAACAATTGCAAGTTAATCTATTCCTCCATGATAAATAAAATTCTAACTAACTTTATATGATGAGGACAACAGTTGCCTGTAATTCAAAAAGCCAACTGTTTCTCGAGGAGGAGTAGACATTATTCTACTGACAGCAGTGTGAGATAAAGTATAAGTCACATTACAACCTGACATCTGTATACCAGATAGTTATTACGTAAGTGTGCGTCGATGGCACAGCAGTAGAATGCTCGTCAACCCGCATGTGGTCCGGGGTTCAATCAACGGCCGACGCACTCCCTTACCTCACTAAGCCAGTAATAAGACTGATAAAGATGGAAGGTTGAGCTGGTTATGAGGCTAGCAACCCCATCCCGTAAAAATAAACACCACTGCTACCGAAATTTCAAGCCTCTAGCTTGAAGCCCTATGTTCCACTTGGAACGTACAGGAATCAAAATAAATTTTGAAAAACTTTGATTGTACGGTTTTGTGTGCTAGTCCTTGTAAAGCATTTACTTTGATTGGAAACTAGGTAGTAACTAGTGTCATGGGTCTAGTCCTTTATTCAGTGTACAGCGAATTCTATCAGTTAAGTGTGCAGTGTGGCCAACGTGCTAGGTGGCTTGTCATCATAGTGCATTCTGAATTGTTGTTATTAGATGGTTGAAGACAATAGGTAGGAAACCCTGGGCCTGGGTTTCAAACTTCATGGCGCTAGTCAACAAGGAGTATCTGCAGTCCTGAGGGAACTTATATCCCTTATGAGGTCCAAACTCGTGTCACCTAGTGCTGCAGTCAGGGAAGTAGCCGCCTACCGTGGTGACTACACTGCGAACTTGGCTGATAGAATTCAATCTGAACCAACACCAAGGACTTGACGCACTTCACTAGTTACTACCGAATGTCCAATCAAAGGAGGTCAGTGACGAACCGAAATTGCTCAGTGGTAACGTCTTTGACTGCAGCACTGGGTGACACAGGTTCGGATCTCAGAAAGGATATGAATTCCTTCAAGACTGCAGATACTCCTTGCTGATTAGTGCCATGAAGCGCGAAACCTCGGTCCAAGACTACTTACCGATTGCCTCCAACCACCCAATAAACTAGTTACTGTGTACTATTCAGTATAACTATCCACTTTTGAATGGGTTGATCTAAACCCGTTAACCTAGTGTGAAGTAAGTTGCTCAAACTCTAGCAGCAAGACATGTTCGTGTAGTGAAGGAAAATTTGTTTTTCGTGTTACAGCTGTGTAACTGGTCCATATGAAGCTCTGAAAGACATTACATCTTACTGTTAAGTTCTTTTAATTCGGCGTTAAATGGCTCAGTTTTGGATATCATACGTGACATGGGTACCCTCAAGGTTTTAAAAGTGAATCATTCATGAACGCTGACGAGCAGAAAAGCTAGATATGTCAGAATGTTTTCCAATTTAGTCCTCCTAAAATCAGATGCAGGTACACTTCAGATTATCATTGTTAGCAGTCGTACTAATTACTGAAGTAAGTATCAGTTCCCCCTACATTAAGATTATTTTTATTTAAATGTATTCACACAAAAGAAGAAGCTTGATATCCTCGGTTGTACAATGGTTATTCGTGCAGCTGTTAGAAATCCAGTGATAAGGATAGATGTACACAGATAATCTACAATGTATGGAAAGGTCGTATTGTGAGTGAGACATTGAAATATTAGACATTAAGTTTTGATTATGCGAATGACTGAGCAAATGCACGTGAGTCACGAAACTCCTAAGTTACATAACTGAGAGAGTCATTTTGCTGCTGGAAAGGCTTTTCGAGTTTTGAAGTGTCTTTAAAAGCCACTTGTAATTTTTTACACCTCACAATTACTGATGCAAGGTCATAACCATTCGTCATCATTGGTAGTCAACTGAGTTATCCGTGGTTATGATGTCTAGGCAAAACTTTGAACAGCCCTTCCCAAAACTGATATTTGAAATTCAATACGTCTTCAAGAAATGTGATACCTTTCTGAAATAGCTAGTTCTGTGTAAATTAGATCCGTAGGCTTTTGTTTATTTAACTATTTACTATTCCTGTGTGTTCTAGTTATCGTAAAGTGGGGAGGAAATTAAAAAAAGAAACAAATTAAGTATACTAGACTAATTTAATTGTTTTTTTGTGTTTTAATTTTAAAATCTTTACAGGAAGTGGAGAGCATTTTGATGTCAATTAATCTGAAGGTAAACAAACAGCATATATCCTCTGAAAGGAGAAACTATAATTCAATCGTCGTTTCACTGCAGAAGGCGGATTAATTGACTGACAGATTGCCTGAAGGACAGATGTTTCGCAGCTGTGAATTTCAAGTTCTTGCAGTATTCATCTTGCTTGAATATTTTATTGTACATAGTAAGTTACTTTTTATAGTGGGGAAATTTGTTATCTAAGCAAAATTTGATTACATTTAAAAGAAATCAGTGCAATTTATATATGAACTGTAGTGATTTCATAAATACATTCAATAAATCGTCGCTGTTAATTCGGTATTATTGGTGATATTCCAGCTACGGGAACTGATGAATGAATGTGCTCATGATAATCAAGTCTTAAGAATTATCATCATTTACAGGCAGTATAATTCTGAAACAACCTGTGAGAGTGCAAAAGTAATCAGAATAAGGTACAACTGCAGGAATAAAAACAGTCGATTTCATTCCTTAAGTCTACTGCTCTATGTCCATGGTGAATACACATTAAATTATTATGATTTGGCCATTTAGTTCATCTTTATACCTGAGATAAACTTTCTGATAAACTTCGTATTTAGTTATTGGAAGGGCTTGTGATCATGTTTGCTACTTAATTTCCAGTATATTCCGATGAAATGTTTCGCACGAAAAAGTAATAAATGAGACTGATGAAAATTCCCTCACGGTAAGCATTAGACTAATAACTATCTCATTAACTGCCAGATGTTTTGCTAATGTGTAATTTTCAAGAATTCAACGTACATATCTATCACTATCTTGTAATATGTGACAGCGTTTTAGCTTCCATAATGTTTAGTCGAACAGGCTATTAAATCTGCACTAGTAGAACTCACTGCTTGTAACTTAGTTTGACGTATATTTTGAAATGATCAGAGTACGGAAAAATGATTGGCTAAATATCGTTCAACCTATCCATTCGAATCCTTCCCACAATTCTAAAATATTAGAAAGCATAAGTAAATCAAGAAATTATGACAGAGAGATAATCCTTCTGGCGTGGGACTCGATGGAAAGGGTGATAATTTGAACTTGGAGATTGTCAAACACTGCTGAGGTTCAGACTCTGTTTAATACAAACTAAATTCATCGGTAGTACGCACCGACTGGATTTCAAATCCAAGATCTTTCGGTAACAAGGTAAGCTCGTATACCATACAGCCACTGGGACCCGATTCAATGGTAAGTCCATGAATTCTAACTTCTACCAATTCGTGATGAGTTTAGCGCAACCACCAACCAATGTCATCGGTGGGAATTCAATCCTCACTCCTGACTGGATGGATCCAGCTAGTCACGACTTTTCACTGGAACTCTAGGCAACTTCGTCCCGTAACCCGTCACTAGCGAGCAACTAGGACGATACAGCTGTCCAGTTCTCCCTGGTTTTCAGTGGTTCTCTAACTGATATCAATCTGTGCTCTAACCTGAAACTAATAGAACCCCTACAAACTAATTCTTCAAAAAAAGCTAAACTGTTTAAAGTGCTTGAACATAAAACTTTCTGTAAAACATTTAGTTGAAGGAAATCAACATTTTATTGGGAAAAATTAGTTTTTATCTATTCAACCAGTTAACGCGCTATACTTAGATATTTATTTCCAAACAAGTTTAATATTTCCCGCTCTATTGTCTGAAATACCCCTGAATCAGCTTTTGTCTAATTGGAAAACTGATTTCCAAAAATTCTTGTGACTGAAATACACATTAAGTAATAATTAGTTCCAAATACATCTCTGGTTTACAGAGGCGACTAGATCTGCATACCTTCTCATTAGTTAGACTATTTACATAGCTAGAATCGATTGCACACTTAATAAATATCACAGAAAATAAAAATTTAATAATATTCAAACTTCATTTCATTTATTCCGTATTTACCTTATGAGTGAATACAAAGGACTATTAGTAATTGATTTTTACTAATATAAATATTTACTGCCTTCCATTGTACACCTTCTTCATCTCGTATTGCTGTTATACCAAAAAATAATAATAAACAAGTTTTGTATTCCTATTAAGCTTAACACAATTTAGGTCTATAGAAATGAATAAAAGACAACAGTAGTGTAGAATTATTTCACGTCTAACTTTAAATGTCACTGCGCTGACTTTTTGTTTTACGAATCACATGTACATCCTATCCTTGTGGTTTTTTCTAAGCATCTAAGATTCATTTAATCACTGAAATGGATGTTAAATAGGTTAGACGATGAATTATATAATTCACTTTCCACTTTTTTTTTGTTCAATTCGTTTTAGTAAGTTTTTAGCCTATGAAAAGTAAACTCAAATATAAGCCTGCTTAAACACTGTTTGCCTTTTTTCTTTTGTGTCAAATAGCATTCAACACACAATTGTGAGATCATCTTACCGACATGATATATTTGCCTTTTCCGAGATTTTATTCCTCTTTTTATTTTAATAAAAAAAGCGGAAAGTGTAGCTATTTCTCAGGAAGTCGTTGTATTTTTTTAGCTAATTTGTAGAAATGAATTGTAATACAGAACTTATTTTCTGTTTCGCGTCTGTTGTTAACTCCAAATAAATAGTTGAGTGGAAGCAAGTTAATTTCTAGTGTGCACACCGCATAATTAATGACCAAAATTTGTTCGATGTGAGCCTTGACTTGCTTCTCTTGACTACATAATACGGTTTTCAAGTTATATACATATATATTCTAGACAAAGCTTTATTAATTATCCGAAATGAGTACCTGGAGAAGTTTATTCCTTTTCTCTCGGTGGGAAAAAGCCGATTTAACAATATTTTCGATAGAATTGCATTGTTAATCTAACAAAATGTCAACGTTTGAAGTGCGAAGATGTAAGTTTTTCATTGCTGCAAACGACTCCTAGACTGTTGGTTTGTATTGCCGCAAAAACAGATGTTGAAAATTGTTAACCAGTTGTGATATTATTATTATGATGAATATTAAACATGCATACTGGAAGCATCATACCCTGGTAAATATTAGTTTATAAATCTATTATAATATATGTGTAAAACTTGGTCACTGTGGTAGTAAGTAATTCCATATTAGTTTGTTTATTAGGTGCATCACACAGCGAAACAGTATTACTTACTGGATGACGTTTCGAATAAAATTTATTGTGGTTCATAATCATATCAATTGTGATCACACGACTTCGAAACTTGAGTTTATAGTCTTCTTTGTTCTCTCCTGTTTGTCGTAGGGGTAGTAGAATGCTTCAGATATCTGGGACAGGTGATGAATCATTCCTATTACACGTATTTGCAGTTGATTCGATAAACGAAGCTTCTGTTATCAATCTCCCCCTTTACCCTGTTATATTAGAATTTAAAACTGTCATCCTATCCCGTCCTATTGTATGGTTGTGTGTAATTGCATGTAGTGGGTGCTATAGCTAAACTGTTCTCTTATTCGGGTCAACTAATCTAGATTTTGTTAGGTTTTGGTGCTTCCCTAGTCTGACTGCCCCTGTTCTACTTCTTTGACTTATGCATATGATCTGATAATCCTTGCAGATTATTAGATAAACTAAATTGTTTTGTTTTAAAGGTTCCACAAGATCCTTTAACCGACAAAGCTTGTTTCTAATTGAGTTTGTGGGTTTGAATGAAGCTTTTATTCCTGCCTTGTCAAGAATTCTGCGTAAGGTTTCCGAGGTTCCTTATTTGTATGGAATTACTACTGATGATTTAGATTCCTTATTGTTGGTGTTGTTATTATCTTGCGCAATTTTGACATGCATGTCGTCATTAATATTGCTGTTATCATTATTATCACTATCACTACTACCATTATTTATTGTACTTTTACATTTCCCTGCATAATTTCTGACTGATTTATCAGGGTAATTATTAGGTTTCAAATCTTCTCTTATATGCCTCACTTCCTGTCATAGATTTTCCTTGGTACTACTTCGTTTTTGTGCTCTATCACTTAAACATTTCACCAATCCTATTTGTTTTATATTGTACTACCCATACGACAAACAGGAGAGAACAAAGAAGACTATAAACTCAAGTTTCGAAGTCGTGTGATTATAAGAGATATGATTATAAACCACAATAAATTTTGTTCGAAACGTCACCCAGTAAATAATACTGTTTTTTTTCACTGTGTGATATATCTAATAAACAAACTGATATGGAATTATAAATTTATGCTTTATCACATAAACAGAGTGACATATCTCAAGTCCTGTTTTAGCCTAAAGGATATATTCACAAATTCTTGTTTTAAGGAATGGAACCTGGTCCAAACTATCACAGGCATACTTCGATTTAGGATTTGTGCCCTCTAAATGATTCTCTTAACTTTCACACCGACCTTAGTTTCTAAATTGCAGAATCTCTTACATTCTGATTTCTAAGTATACTTATTCACTCGGTCGTTTTTTAGGTTGGTGTCTTAAATGCAGCTTGAGAGGTTTGCCATAACTTACAGACAATAAAATTTCTCCAGGTGGCAACGAAAAATAAAAATAAAAATGGATAATGAGTTCTACTCAGTTCAGTTTCATTGTTTCCAGCCATATTGTAGGTAGTCAATGTAGCACGTTAGGAATCGAGAAGACATTGTTAACCTGATGCAGCCAATAACAACTCTCTTAGAATTTTGCCATCATATAACCTTGGCTTCTTTCATAGCTATGACATCATTCAATTCCCTGATGAAAAAGCTGATCTCGACTTAATTTTTTTCACGATAATTTGTTTTCATTTTTGTAGCTTTTTTTCTTAAAAAAGAATTTAATATTTCTGCATTAGATTTAAGCACTCCTGCTTAATGATATTCGCAAAATAAACCTATTATGTAACTAATTTCTATTAATTTTAAATTTTGGGAAAGATTACTGTCCACACCTGTTAATATTCTTTGTCCAGTATTTGCCACTGAAATTTCCTAAAACAATTTGTTATGCAATTTCAAAATCTACATTTAACTGAAGTGTAGAGATAAACACTAGTCAATGAATTCATTTAGTTATTATTATTCGCTAGTTTATATGCTGCTTCCCTTCTAAATGTCCAATTCAAAGAAATACCCTAATTTTAGATTTGTAAACAACCGCTTTGCCGATTACATTGAGTAAAAGACGGTTATTACTCAGTTTTCGAAGTCAAATAATGCATCTTTGTCAAAATTAAAAAAAAGAAGTCATGTTCTCTAATGACTCATAGGTTTCTATGACTACTAATGAAAGTCCAATGGATGCCTAATTCCAGCATAGTGATGTTTTCACCACCTAAAATTGTTCCTATTTGAAATTTCGCATAGATGAACCTGAAAACACACATGTATACTTTCTTTCTTCATGCAATCTTAGTGACTGCTAAACACTAGTACAACCAGTTATGTATTTATTATTGTTCCCTTGGATTCTGAATGGAACATAGGAATTCAGCAGTGCGTCTTCATTTCACGCTATTCACGGGTGCCTATAAGATATCTCCTCCATATCACTCTCAGATGGCCAATTCGTCGCTTCCTTTTAGGGTTTCTCTTGAGGTATAACCTGGGGCGTGATGTCACTCACTGATCACCCAGCTTTGGGCCAATCTATCTCGATTTTCTTCAGAATAGGTTCTTGGTTAGTTCGTTCCCAGAGCTGCTAGTGGCTGATCTTTTCCAGGGGACCGATCTTGAGTGTGCAGCGGAGGCAGATTTTGATTAAAAAAGTCTGGAGTCTGTTAAAAGGCTTTTGGTGACGCTACAAACCTCTGAATCATATAGAAGAACCAACTTTAACAATCACTTACATATGATAGTAATTCAACACCCATAAACTTCTCAGGATTTAGTAGCAAGGATGACTGCTGGTAACTATAACTATTCCATCTCGGAAATGGACAACTGAAAGTGAACTAGTTACTGTGGAAAAAGGTGTGTTATATTTAAACACTGAAATAGTAGGCTAGTCATATATATATATATATATATATATATTAGATACAGGAGAGAAAACAAGTTTGTTTATTTAATGAGTCACTAAGACAAGTATCTTAATGTAAACAGTACTAAGGATTTTTTGAAAGACAAGCGATGAATAAAGCTCAATAGGGTTTTAATATTAGTTCCAATTGAATTTATTCGCTGAATACTACTTATTTTCAGTCACATACATATTAACTTTCTGTTAGTTTCACACTAAATAAGACATTTACCTGGATGTTATGTAAAAATCCCTATTAAAGCCATGATCTGGTAAAAGCTGACAGGTTGCCATGGCAACTTCTGCAAAGCTATCAGTACCCTCCAGCATGAATGGTGAAGCAATTTCATTTTTTAAAAACTATTTACGCTTTTTAAGTGACCGCATACGACACTAACAGTAACGAAGTATTTCTATGCCTGCTAATAATGAAATCCCAGTATCGAAATCATATCAACCATTGTATTCTTATGCTAGGAGAATTATACTTATGAAGAAAGTCATTTTGAGAACATACAGCGCATAGAGAAGACGGAGGTGATGAAGATGACCAGCTAATAGCAACAGTAGCAACAAACAGTACTAATCACCATCAACAGGAGAGATTTAACAGAGGTTGCCTCCTTCACTTATATAGGAAGCATCGTTCCAATTACAAGTGGAACAGATGAAGATGTCAAAGTCAGCTAGTCAGAATTAAAAAGGCAAGATACACCTTTATCTACCTGAAACCAGTTTGGAAATCTTCTGCTTCACTCACTCAGCCAGAATAAATAACAAGATTCGCATTTTCAACACCACTGTCAAGTCGCTCCTTCTATGTAGGTGAGAAACTTGCACTGCGTGTCAACCACGAAAAGGATTTCCGACAGGCTGCAGACTTTCATCAACAGCTACTAGGTTCACTGGCTCCATACTGAAGATCAGATGGCAGGCCGACCAGAAAGAATTATCAAGAAGAAACTCTGGCTGAGAACAAACCAACCGAGCAAGAGTCAGCCGCTTAAAAAATATGTAGGAGAAAATGGAGATGAATCGGGCAAACGGTGAGGAGACCATCGAGTGAAATCGCACTTAATGCAGGCCATCGCTCAAGTGGGACCCCAATAGGAAGCGACGAGTGGGTTGTCAGTGCGTGGGTGACATGGAGGAGACGAGACATTATGGGTAATCGTGGGGTTAGCTGAAGAGGATGGCATAAAGTAGAAAAAAAGTAGAGATGTGTTGTTGAAGCCCTATTTTCCACTCGAAACCCAAGGGAATAATAATAATATAATATGATACGTAAATGGTGACGGTAGGAGTCATTCGAAATGATGTTTTATACATCATGATAACTAAGTTATTTTGAAATAAACGCAATTGGTGTAATCAACTTTTCTAACTAAACAATAAAACATACATAAACATTTTTGTTTGATGAAAATTGACATGGAATTGTTTGTGTATAATAAAATATAATCAGACAGTATAGTCAAAATTCGATTGAATATTCGCGTAATTGTTTTACAGCTATAATTCTATAATTCTTATCATAATACCTTCGATAAATAGAAATTCAGTAAGTACCTACAAGTACTCTTTGAGATGGAACTGCTTAGAGGAAATTATATTTCAGTAACAACCACCTTCAAACGAGATTACATACATTTTGCGTTACTTCAAATACCATAGTGAATTATAAAAAACAAACAGAGAGGTACTGTAAAAGATGCATAATGTTCTTAAAAGGTGTCACGCATACATCCTTCCGATTTACAGGTGTAATAACTCAGCTTATAAATAAAAAAGATATGAAATTTAGAGTAAACCGGATCAGTAGATAAGCTTGTAATGTAATTTAATGTTCAGTGGTTCTGCCCCGTTTGAATGTAGTCTTAAAGTGTATTAGGGCCGTTCACTCCAGAATAATTTTTCCATTCATTGCAAGTGTTGATCAAAATTGTGAAGCTTAATTGTTTGGCTGTTTGTTAAAAATCAGTGTTAGTAAGCCCATGAAAATATCAGTAACACTGTTCAATATCAATATTAAGATAAAGTGCAAAGTCGCAATGTTTGGAATGCATAAAAATAATCAGTTGGTTCTAAGCATATAACGATAGAGACAGTTTCATAGATGAAATAAGCTCTCATTCTTAGGAATTTGAAAGCAGTCAAAAACAGGTTGAGGACTGGAAAGGCACTGAGACTGATTTATTTTTCTTTTAAATTACTAGTAAAGAAGCACTAAGAAAACACTGTGTATGAATGGACTTTAGTCCAACAGCAAAAGCTTTTATTGATACAATTAAAATATATTTTGAAGATTAGGAGGATTAGCTATTTCTGGAGTTACATGTGTCACTTTTGGTTGAATAATAAAAAAGCTTAGGCTAAAACTGATGAAAAAAACTCGTGAATTGTTTCACTTCTTACTACTGTGGTAAAACAGGATGGAATATTACAGTAGAAGGCAACTTTGAGCTAAATTTTTTTTGACACAGAATAACATTTTATTCAACGCTTATTTATTTCACCAAACCCAACCACTAATTTCATTATTCCACTTCTAGGTGCACAGTTTACAAACGAAACTTCTAAAACTATTTGGCTAGATTTGAGCGTAAATCAGATTGATCTGTCCACTGAAAAAGTTCTACCCAATATCATCCAGTCAATGGTTAACAGAGAAAATTCATCTGCTCTCATCCACCATGTTGAACCGCGATCGACGGTAACCATTGACTGTATTCTATTATATACTAGTGGAGGAGAACAAGAAGTTACCATGAAAACAGGACAAGCATTTAACAGTCAACGAAATCCAAACGTTCATCTAACTTGTCCACTTTCCAGACGTGTATGTTTTTCCAACTGTTCACCAATGGATCAAAATTTAACTGATGTTAAGTGCAAATATTTATCAATTTATCAGAAAAATACAAATGTTGATAGGGTATTTAGAAAATTCCCTTATGAAAAAATAAATATTTTTCGATATACATTTCATGAGTTATCTGACAAATTCAATGGAACTTGGACATGTCATTCTGATGGGCAATCAAGTGAACTTCATGATTTAATTGTTTCAGGTATGTGCAAATCTTTTGAAAATATATATTTACTCAACTTACTTTCCTCTTTTATCAATAATTATAACTATAGGAAAATGAATTTTGAAGGAACCATGAGCGGTAAACTGATGACAGCTGTGTCAGCATTAGTGCCACTAATATGGCACTATGTTAACTCAATTATACAGCACTGATAACTCCTTGTTTAGAAAAGAAAAACTGCCCTCAGTATATTCACTATAGAGTAAGAGAAGAAATCCACTAACCGGTAGGAAGAATTATTTTCAAGAGTTGGTTTGTAAGCATTAGATTTGTTCTTAGACTTTGACCACGGATTGTGATATCAATTAGAGAAGCATTAAAACAGTTATTTCATCCTAATTTTGGGAATCATTGGCAGTACGCATCCACCGCCAGGGTTTGGACCCAGGACCTTCCGGCTACAAGGCAAGCTCATATACTATTCAGCCACTGAGACAAGACCCGATTCAATCGCCTATGGTCAAACTCTAAAAACAAATCTAATCCTTAGAAACTAACTCTTGAAAATTAATCTGATGCTCGCTTGTGACTAGCTACATGACGGAGTTTCCTATAGTTCTAGTGAGAAGTTATGACCAGTGAGGTCCATCCAGCCGGCAGTGAGGATGGATCTCCCGCCAATGACATTGGCTGGTGATCGTACCAAACCCATCTCGAATCGGTAGAAGTTAGAATTCATGGGCTTGTCATGGAATCGGGTCTCAGTGGCTGAATGGTATATAAGCTCACCTGGTAACCAAAACATCCTGAATTAGGACCCCGCAGGATGCGTACTGCCGAGGGAGAATTATGTAAAAGTAGAAAACCCAGGAGAACAAGCAGCATAGATTAAGTATTTGTTCAGTGACAAATTGAATTGTCACATTATATGCATTGCCGGAATTGATTTTGTACGTTTGCAAATATACTTAATTCAACTAATTAGGTTAGAAAAACATAGCCTGATTGTGTTTCTTTTGTTCTAGAAAATGTCCTTTTATTTCACAGAAAAATGCAAAGCTTTCTACTAGGGTTTTTGTATTACTAATCTAATTCATATCAAGACAGTGCTTTTAGGCACATTAAAATGCCAACAAAAGTTGTAAGGTTAAATAATGAATGATCAGACTGGACTATGTACCCCACTTTTTAAATTTTAAACTAATAATAAGATTTGACATTTTAATTATTTATGAAATCCGTTACTTTTCCCATGATAAACTAACTGCTCAAGTGCTCAAGAACCCTGAGGAAGACAGTAGAAGTTGCTATGAGATTCTGCTAAAGTCTTTCTTACAAAATGTTTCTGTTGAGGTGAATTAAGCACAGTACAAATGAATGCAGAAATTTTAAACAGAGGAAAATGCCAGGGAATTCCTAGAAGCCTCGTGCTCAAACGAATCAGCAGTTAACAAACACATTATTATTAAGACACATAGAAAATCCCATTGCAATTAATCTCAATAGAAATCCAGCATCATCCATTGCAAAGAACTTATTAATGTCAGGTCACAAAATGAATATTAATGACTCTTTCACAGCTATTTCACATAACTCTAATTCAAGATTATTAAAGGTGATGGAAGTACCTTGGATTAATCACATGCATCCTAAACTATGTGTATAGAAAACAATAGACTTCAACCTTCGGCTAACATGGACTAACTGGCCTATTTAAATATGATTGGCTATTAGTATGTACTTTTGTTTTATATGACTGAGTAACTGTCACGCATTTTATTTTATTATTGTTAACCATGCTAGTTGTAAAGCGATTGTAGAGAAACCACCAAATAATATCATCTCGCGAAATTTGTCTTCTAAATGCCTCATTCACAATACTATAGACCAAATTTAACAATTAATAAAAATGTCTCATGACACACATGGTTGTCAGGAGATACAATTATATCAGTCGTGGGGAATTCAAAAAAGTTCAATTTATGCTAAAACTTACGCTGAAGATGTTGTCTAGAAGGGAGACAACGAAAGTTTTGCGATTACATCAACCTATTCAGAGAATCCGACCAAATCAGAATCACCCATCTGAGATCCAAATCTTCGCCATTATTCTCTTACACCAAGTTGATACAAGTCATAAGGTGAACACAAAATACGGTGACCTATAAGATATCTAGACACTCGCAACACATAATACGAATTCGGTTACTTCTGAATAGCTAGGATTAGTATCGCTTAGATAATGGAATAAAAGCCATGGATGAAGAAAACCTGAAACGTCATCCTTTTGCTAGTCTGTAGTAAACTTGATGAAGTATTCAATTCCTCTTTAGGACAAACTGATCAGCTGGAAATATCATGCACGCATTATTCTATCTTCATCTCAGTATTTTGTAGAGCTTCATTTTTGGATACCCCTATTCTTATCTTATTTTCATAAATTTGAATAAGGCATTAAGAAGATAAATTTCGCGAGATGATATCATTTCGTAGTTTCTTTACAACCGCTTTAAAACTAACATGCTTAACAATAATAAAATAAAGTTCATGACAATTACTCAGTTAAATAAAAAATAAAAGTACACATCAATGACCAATCATATTTAGATAGGTCGTGTTGTCCATGGTAGGCGAAGATTGAAGTCTATTGTTTTTTGTACACACAGTTTAGGCTGTATGTGATTAATCCAAAGTGCTTCCATCACCTTCAATAACATTGAATTAGAGTTATGTGAAATAGCTGTGAAACACTCATTAATATTGATTTTGTGACCTGAGATTAATAAGTGTTCTGCAGTGGATGATGCTGGATTTCTATTCAGATTACTCGCATTGTGATTTTCTATATGATTTAGTAGCCATTTTGGAACATGACCTTTCCGACGACATTGGAACATTCTGTTGGTTCTACCTATATAGGTGTCATCTCAACTGCAGGTGTAGATACAGTTTGAAGTAGAGTCCACAGAATTTCGTTTTTTAATCGTAGGTACAGGGATCGAAAATGTTCGGCAATGTGCGTTTGATGGCCGACCGAAGTCTTTGAGCAGTCAACTGCATAATCTGGTAACCCTTGAATGGTAGGTTATAAAGATAGCTTTCTTTGGTACAGAAGCTGTCTTGTTAACCATGTTAGTTGTAAAGCGGTTGCAAAGAAACTACGAAATGATATCATCTTGCGAAATTTATCTTCTTAATGCCTTATTCAAATTTATCAAAGGGACTAATTGTTTTAACTATTTTCATAAGTCATCCTTACATTATTTCATTTCTATAAAGTATACTAAAAACCTGCAGACATTTATATGCTTGTTTAATTATCCAGGGAGCAAACGACCACATATCTCATTTCCTTGTATGATGTATTATCCATCTAAGGCGAAACGCTCAAGTCTCATATGTGTGTGTTGGTGACCTCCAGACTTTATAAAATCTTAGATAATCACTTAAATAATCATCACTAAATAAAACTGAACTGGATTTTATTACTAAATCGAAGCGATTGTCTGGTATTTACCAACCTGGTAGGATATAATATTTTATTCCGTAGAAAATTAAAAAGAACATTAATTACCACTTATCTAAGTATTTTTCGAAATTTAACTCATATATATATATATATGCATATATATCAAATATTTATCATTTCGGTGAAAGTACCTGTTCACATATTTATGGAATTGTGTATCAGCATAATCAAAAAAGTCAGTAAATATATGCTCCCCATCCTATGAATGTGTAATCGCCTTTCAGATTAAGCCCAGTAACTACTTTCTGTATTTTGAGTCCCAGCTCTGTTTCACATAACGTATATGTATAGGACAAAAGCAGTGAGCGATATGAGGATTTTTCTATGTTTTACGTGTATAACTTTTCAAAAGGTTCAACTACATTCAACTATTATTATTATTTACTTGGGTTCATAGGGATTCACCAACACATCTCCACTGTGTCATGTTTTCTCCACTCATCTTCAGCGAGCTCGATGACCGTCCATAGGCTGTCATCTACTCCTTACACGGCCTCATCCATGTTACCCTCCAACCAACATCACACTCGTCGTCACCCATTCCAATTCCACTTGAGCGATGGCCTGGCACACGATGTCACCCAATAATCTACTCAGTGGCATCTGTCCTATCCATTTCCACTTTCTTCAACATATTTGTTGAGCACTGGGTTCATGATTGGTTCGTTCACAGAGTTTCTCATTGTTAATCCTTTCTCGACAGTCATTTGGTCTTCAGCATGGAGCCACTGGAAACATATGTTGATAGAGTTCTGCACTAGCCTGCTGGAAATGCCTTTCGTGACAGTGCAGGTTTCTGAATCAAATGGAGGAACTGATTGACTTAGGATTTGTGTTGAAAATCCGAATCTTGTCGTTTATACTGACTGTGTTAGTGTAGAAGATCCCCAAACTGATTTCAGAGTAACTAAGGCGTGTTTTGCCTTTCTGATTCTGGCCGTATTTGACATTGTCATACATGTTGTCCCCTGTAGTTGAGACGATATTACCCAACCTCTTTCAATTTGCTTCCGTTAATAGCGATTACTTATTGTTTACTAGTTCGCTAGCCAGTCCTAAACCAAAGAAAAGAGTGAAGTTTGGATGTACAGGCAACAACCCTAAGCCAGAATATCAATCCAATTGCTCCAGAAATTTCAGAGTATACTCAACTACATTAAAATAAGTTCTACAAAAAAGAATTCAGTCATTTTTACACATGGTAATTTACCTGAGCTTCTTACTTTCATGATTATACAAAGAAATGAAGTTGTCTATTAAACCAGGATTAATAATCCATTAAAACCATCTCAGCGCTAAAATAAGTCTCTGTTAAATTTTACCAACAGTATTCTTTGTAGATAAGTATCAAGTTGACTTTGATCGACGAAGCAGTCAGATGGTTTCTCTGAGGTATTCAGTGGGAACTCCTATGGCATATTGCAGTTAAAGAGAGAGACGTACCTGACTTTTAATAGTTTGTCTTCATAAATTTGGAATAAATCGTTAAAATTCATGGTAATATCAGCATGAATAAAACAGGGAAATACTCAGAAACCACGACAAACAGTATTCATGAACTGACTGGATTACTCAAAAAGAAACATGTACTCCTTAATAAGCTGGTGGAGCAGTTGCATCTGGAATAGGGTGACAGCATTGGTCATTATTTGATAACTATTGCGTTTCCTTATTGTTAACCTAAGAAATGAAGAAGGTTATAATAGTTCTCTGAAATGTATACGGCGAAAGCACAAACCTAATTCGGTGAAATACTATCATATACATTCTTTTCTTAATACAGAGCGATAGGTACTACCTAATATCTTGATGTGATGCACGTAGTTTCATATTTTCTTTGTTATCTGTCGCATATCTTTTGATGTCTGCTATCAATAAAATAACTGTCCAAATTTTATCTTATTCTCCGGAGTTAAGACTGATTGAAAAGTGTTAAAACATACGTGGAATTACGTTCACTTGTTATATGGTCGTTATTAACCTACGAAGTTTGAGATACTGACTAAATCTTAAATATTCTCATTTGGGAATGCCACAAACCCTACAGTAGTGGAAAATGAACAAAGAGAAATTCCTGATAGATATTAACTAGCAGTAGAGTTCAAAAGGCACGTTTCGTCCAGTTTAGGACTCATTAGCTGAATGTGTCCGCATCTTAGCAAGTAATGGTGTCTACAAAAGTTCCCAGATAAAGCTAACTTTTTATGGAAGCAAGTCTTAATATTATCTAGATTAGTATTTCATTAAATTCGTTCGCTTCATACTATATTTGCAAAGGCTATTTATATTTAATTGGTCCTTTCCTTCGTGGTAAGTTGACTGACATACATTTTTAATAAAGAAATTGTGGTAATACGTATACTTATTTTCAAAAACACTTTTATAACATCCCAGTTATGGTCATTTGTAGTCCTGTACAATAAATATCAACATTTCGGAGTTATACACTTTCGAATTCTAATATCTTATATTTACAAGCTCAAAAAATACAGACAAAGTGCTTTATAAAACTCCGCCACTGAACACAAGTACTTCCAGTTAGTTGTGACCTATTGTAGATTACTTTCATTCTCTATTACTAAGCTTACTGTCTATTCTATCGTTTGATACTCTAGGCAAACACTCGGAAATCATTCCATCTGTCTCTCTCTCTCTCTCATAACAGTTTTGCAGACTTACACCATTTATCATGACGGAATGTTAAACAGTAACATGATAAGACAATTTGGCGACAATACTTAATTCGGCACATACATGCCATGATATTATATTCTCATTCTTTCGAAAAACAAATATGTAGTAGTCACTATAAAGCAAAGCATAATGAATAATCCTTGTTAGACATTATTTCCGATTACCAGTCCTGAATTAGAAGCACCATCTAAACGTCAACCAGTGAATCTTTCTATGGTAAAATTATGATGCTCCAGCTGCCTGAGCTGCTAAATTTCATTTGTAAAATACCACTACTTGTATAACGAATGTATTACAAGATAAAGTGGAACCTGGGAAAACTATAAGATGCTGATGTGCATAATTTCTAAATAAAGTGGAAAAATCCCAGAAATTTTGTGGATGACAGTTTACTGATACATTGTGGTGCGATGACAAAATTTCTGCGGATAACTAAATATAACCTTAGCCTAGAATAAATATGCATATGGTAGAAAGTACTTTTATTGTTTTTTTTCTGATTCCTGAAATACTGAAGAGATTTATTCTTTATGTGAAAATATAAAGTACACTATGAAATCTCTCTGGTTTCCAGGTTCACTTAAGTCATGTTGTGTACTTTTCAGAGGAAAGACTAATGAAAGTCAATTTTTAAAAATAAAGGTTTTTCAGTCATCACTTTCCGAATAAGAAAACTGATATCATGGGAATATTTGATTTCGAAGAGAAAAGACGACCCAATTTCAGGTAATTTTTCGTCTACAAATAGAATGGATATTTCTGTCGTTATAAAACTGAATTTCATGTAAGTATATTAGAGTTAGTGCGTCGGTGGCACAGCGGTAGAATGCTCGCCAACTGCATCTCGTGTGGTCCGGGGTTCTATCCTCAGCTGACGCAGTCCTTTACCTCGCTAAGCCACTTCCCGATGTGTTCCCATTCATCTCAAAATAAAAAAGTGAAAAACTATGCTGATACTTTAGTAAATATTCAATGATGATAGAATTTCTACTGTTTGCGAAACGTTTTTGAACTTACTAATGATGAAGACAACCATCCAAGGACCTCAACAACGAAAAAGTATTGAAACTAAATGGAAATGAATGTCCCTCGAATCTGTCAATAGCACCTGTTGCGGGTGTAATCCAAAGTGTGTCTAGACCTTAGATTGCAGCTGGTTTAATACACACTGATGTTTTCATAAGCAATTTTTCATTACGTTAAGGGTTCCTTGAAAAATTCTGTTTTAAAATCTAAGTTAGTGTACAGTTATCGCACTATTTTTGCTCATTCGACGTTCAATTTCCTTTTGAATTTCAAAACAACCCCCTTGATTTGACTTATTTTCATTATCTTGCCCCTTAATGCTTTATTATTTTGCAAATAAATTCTTATAACTGGTGTATGTATCATTAGGTTGTTTCTAGTGATTTGCGCAGACATATCACACGAAGCTACAGCGTAGAAAACAAGAGTCATATTTACTATGGCTGGAATACAGATGATAGTCAAACAAGTATTTCCATCAAGTTTTAGACACTCACTGAAATATAAAAATCTAAGCTCTAAGGATTAATATTCGATGTCATTATAATCACGCTATGTACTTGAAAATATATTGAGGTTATCAGAGTTATTATTAAGCTATTTAAGTTCTACAGAATCAGTAGCTCTTTCTTCAGATGGCAGCTTTTGAAGCCTAATTACCAAGTGTTGTTTTGCAGGGATTTCATTGGTTGTAGGATTGACTGATGGCTTTCGAGTACTCTCAGGTTTTCCTATGGTTCTCTAACTAATATCGGCTTGTGATTAATCCTATAGAAGCTTAATTTAAAATAGAAGGGCAGCTTTTGCAGTAGGAGAACTTGTTGACGAGTTAAGTGGTTTAAGTGTTTTAATATTCTCATGTCATATTGGTTCAGTGATGAGGCTTCCAATGTCTGAATTTTTCAACTCACGAAGTATTAGAAGATGAGGTTGTGATCACTTTACATACCCAAAATGGAACTTCTTTATTCATATATCAGAAATCGCAGTTCGAAGAAAGTATTTGAATTAGTGGATCGCTTGTAATTTTTTACGCACTCTGTAAACAGTAGTATATGGGTTTTAAAGGATTCGTGTGCTCTTGGAAGCGTGTGGGCGGTTGTTCCTTCCCGGCTGCCCACACCGTGAAAGTTGGTTGATTCTTCGGATACCTGAAATAGAAAGAGAGTTAGTGTTGCGTGACCGCAGAGCCCAGGGGACAACTGCTTGAGGCCGGTCACACACTGGTTTCTTGGTTTGGTTCCGTATTAGTAAACTTACCGCCGGTTACGGACCACCGTATGGTAAGTCGAGGTGTACAATTGTTGGGGTCAACCTTCTCTAACCCCGTATCTCAAAAGTGGAGAGACAGCATAGCTGGCCGGCATGCTGGTTATCTGAGGGAAACACCTCACTGCTGTTACATCCCTGTTCCCCAGCAGTGCGACTTCGCCCACAGATCCCCAGCATAGTGTAAAAAAGAATTCCTACACTACGCTGGTAACTGCTTTTAGTCTAATCGCTATCCTAACAACCTTCCTGGCATGGTAGGATCTGCAGGAACAAAAGTTCCAACCAGTGCAGCTTGTTGGTTCATTGCGATGTGCAAGCCCAACCATCACGTCAAGGTAGCAGCTATCGGTCGAGATGAGTTTTAAAAACTAAAACAGTTGGTAAAACTTATCATCTAGTTGGTAACTTCATTCCTAATTCCACTTAATTAGCTAACTTTCAGTAATTAACAAATTTCTGTGTTGCCTATTTCTACCAATTAGGCATACATAGGTCACTAAAATTTTGTATTACTCAGAGTGTTTCATGTGCTCTTCCACATTGTAATATCGTACTGAGGACAGGTCTGTCCAAATCTCGTTTTTCATTATTTTTGTAACCTGCTTTTAAGCCTTCTGTTTTTTCTTGTCGTTTTTATGTTTTTCTTACTACCTACCTTTCCTGAAAGCTGTTGGAATGAAATTTTATGTTGGTGTCAATCTATATTCGAGAGGTATATAAATATATGTATAAATGTTTATAGCTTACAGACTTCAGTATACAAAATCACATGTGTATAACAGCAAACTGAACTAACATTGGACCCTTTCGTAAAAATGAGTAAAACCAAGCAGCATGCCTCTCTCTCTCTCTCGCTGCTATCCAACATCCAATAAATCCATCTAACGGGTTATTGAAGTTTGGAAGTAATAAAACTTCAGGATTCCTCTTTATGCATACAGTGTATACAATAATATTCCATAAAAAAATAAAATGAAATTTTCTATTCAACAGGAAACTACCCTTCTTTTCTTGCTTATTTTTCATTTCGCCTAGTTTAGTGGTCAAAATAATAGAATATTGATATTTATATGTATTTTGAGCATTTGTGTAGACAATGGCACATCGCAGTAATAGTGTCGAAGATGAGGGGAGTGGTAACATCAACAGAAAACAAGAAAATTAGACAATATAGTCTAACTTTTTTTTATTGTCTACAACTTTATCTGTTGCAATTAAAAGGAAAATAATTAGAAAAATAATGGTTTTTTTGGGTGATTGTGTAAAGATATACCACCTTGTGTACATACCTGCATGTTTGTTTACTTCAATATACAAGGAGGATACGATATCAATGAAGAAGGAAGACACTGTACATTTTCCAAATATGTATGCATATATATAAAATTCATACTGAACATGCTGTTTTCTGCCAGTACTAAGATTACTGTTCCCAGTTGGATAAATACATCGAGAGAAAAAAAACTATTTTAAACTGTCTACGGAGTAAACGTATGGGTTTAAACAAATACAAAGGAATTGGGCTTCTGGAAAGGAAAACTCCAGTAGATTTCTTCGATTGGATGTATTACACTTAAAGTTATTCGCGTCGTTTTTCGTAATTATAAGTTAACAGTAACGATAAAGAAATTGAGATTACGTGAAATCTAAACAATGGAAAATACTCCAGTTGGTGACATTAAAATACTAATGGAAGACATGAACGCCAAACTGGGATCAGACGACACAAGAAGGGAACTCATCATGGGTAGAGAAGCTCTCGGAGAAATGAATGAAAACGGAGAACTCTTCGTCGACTTCTGCGCCTTCAATGAACTAGTGATTGGTGGCAGCGTATACAAACACAAGGATATCCACAAGGCTACATGGGTGTCACCAGATGGGCGAACCAAAAACCAAATTGACTTCATCTCAATCTCAAGGAAGTGGAGGCTTAGCCTGCTGGACACAAAAGTAAGAAGAGGAGCAGACATTGGCTCAGACCACTACCTCGTACATGGGACAATCCAAATCAAATTAAAAGCTTTCAGAGAAACAGGAGCTGCAGATAGACCACAAGCCAAGTTCAACACTCAAAAGCTGAAGGACCAGGACACGAAGGACATCTTCACTGCAAGCATAAAGGACAAAGCCGAGACACAAATCAACACTGGCGAAGAGGTCAGCGTCGAAAAGCACTGGAACAACTTGAAAACAGTGTGGAGTCAAACCTGCATGGAAGTTCTAGGCAAAAAGAAGAGACAGGACAAACACTGGCTCACTACGGACACTTGGAGACTGATAGAAGAGAGAGAGATGGTGAAACAAAAGAATCTAAACACTGTCTATAGAAACCTTGATTTCAAGTCATATTTTGGAAAAAGTGACTGTCGGGAATTACATATCTTCTAAAACAGTAAGAACGTTACTCGGAGTCATGCACTTCCGAGGGGTACAGAATAACATTCGCATAAATTTGAACACCATTATTTTACCTATGAAAGATGCATCATCAGATAATACTTCAAATGTGCATCTAGGCTTACAATGCAGCAAAACGGTACGATCACCAGTATTACCTGTCAGTAAAGAATATAGAAAGGCTAAGGAGTGTAAGTGATGCTATACTGTCCATCGATGACGTCGTAGTGAATAGAGTAACATACTTTGCTGTATTTCATAAAAAAATATCAGAAACAAACGATCCAAAAACATCCAAGAATACAAGTGAAGGTAAAGAAATTACATTTGCCACTAAACTGGTTTCAAGCTGATTTGAATTTTTCAGAATTACAATGGAAGTATGAGTGAAAACTCTAGACAGAGACTACTTGTACAATCATACACGTGCACTACTAGTAGTACGAAGTAGCTGTCAAGTGGTCATGGACTTTCATGAGTTCTGCAATTAATATACGTCTGTAATTAAACGTACCTCAAGGTTATACAAACTTTTTTAAGATCATTTCATTCTACTAGATGTGAACTACTAATTTTAGTAGTCAAATATTAGTCTCTTGAAAGCATCCGCAAGTAAAATAGCGAGGTATTGGGTAGATGTTGGTGATGTTTTAAAGGTGGATGACATGAAATAAAAATAACTCAAGGGTAAGACGAGAAGACATCTTGACTTAGACATTCTTTTATAAAAGTTAGTCATATAAATTAATGCAGAAAATGAGGCGAATATGGAAAAATCTAACCGAAATGGTAAGAGTCCAACCGTTTGAACGCGGAACAACTGAAATTAAAACTTGGTTTTCCGCACTACTTCATTATATTTTCATTCCTATTTTAGATTCGGCATTTGTCAAAAAATTATCTGCTGACCGAAGAGCAGTTACTGTTGATACACCAGTCAATGTTACCTGCAATATTACATCCCCTATGAATACCACTGATACTACTAACTTTAATTCTGACAATAAAAACATTGCTGCCCTTGATGAGGCCCATTCAAAATTACAGTTTACTGTCCAGTATACTGGAACGAAAACAAATGACAGCATTACACGAACCAACGTGTGTGAATCAGAATGGGATACATTTGCAGAAGGCAGTGCAAATATTGAATGTCTAGTGACAGGTAAACATCAGCATAGAGTTAAGAGACGTGTTAACTCAGATTTTCACTGTAAGTTAAATTTTTTTTAATTATATTATTTTGTTTCTGATTATTTGTGAAGTTAGGAAGAAAGTCGTATTCTCGTGTTATTTGCATGCACTACGTTCCTAAATCAAACAGATTTGGTTATCTTGAATATACTTCCTTCTAGCATCATATGCATTGTATTCTCAGATTTCACTTAACCAAATCAACACAATTTATATGCAATACTAAATAATTATGAAGATTTTCCCCTACAGCAGAAACCTCATCGGTTATCTTCAGAGAAATATAATTCTCTAGACCTCTCCTTCATCTACTTAGAAAAGGCCTCCAACGGCGTCAACTGAGAAGTAATTTGGAAACAACTTCAACACTAAGGAATGCCCCAAATTTCCATCAACCTCATTCAGCCACCGCCAGATAAAAATTTCACATGTCAGCTGATCCACAACGGAAAACTGAGCAAGGCATTCGAAGTGAATACAGGAGTAAGGCAAGCTGGTTACCTATCATTACCCACGATGATATTCTTAATTGTGGTGGACTGGATCATGCGGCACACCGTGAGTGGGGAGCGAGCAGACAGAATCACTTTGGACCGATAAAAAGACTGTAGAAGATCTGGATTTCGTCTGTAGATGATTTATGTCTGAAGTCATATGAAGCCGAAGACTTACAGGCAAAAACCAACAAACTGGCAGGAAAGGCAAGCTGATAATGAAGACAGCACTCCAGGTGAACATTAAAGAAGACGAAGGTGATGAAAATAACCAGCTAACAGCAAAACCAACAACAACCAACGCCAATCACCCTCAACGGAGGCAACTTGAAAGAGGTGATTTCCTTCACCAGCCAGAATCGGAAACGCGAAGCACACCTTCATCACTCTGAAATTGGTTTGGGAATCTTCTGCACTAACTCGGTCGGTTTGAACGATAAGATTAGGCTTTACCAGACAAATCTTAAGTCAGTTATTTCTTCTGTATTCAGTCAGAAACTTGCAATGCACTTCACGAAAGATATTTCCAGTAGGCCAGTGCAGACTCCTGTAGGCAGCCATCTTCAAAGGCTCTATACTGAAGACCAAATGGTTGGCAAGAAGAGATTAGCAAGAAGAAACTCTGTGAACAAACCAATCAAGAACCTATTGCTCAACAAACATGCCAAAGTAAGTGGAGATGGACAGGACAAATTTTACTGAGGAGATCGTCGGGTGACATCGCGCATCTAATGGACTGGATGAAACTGTTCAACTCAAGTGATAAAGGAACTCCTTGATATATAATAGATATGTTTTAGCAAGCGAAATTTCTTACAACCAAAAATCAGTAATATCTCCTTTTTAGGGAATACTACTCCTGCTTAACCAGTGAAGTCCAGCAGTCCCATCACGCTGTGAAGCCTCCAACTAGGTAACCAAACAGCTGATAAAAAGAATTTAAAGTCAGATACTAGTTCGATTTATTTTCTTTGCCTGCCAGTCATATTGATCAAAAATCTGAGATCAGTTATCTTTCAGTTAGCAGTCAAAGGCAAAGTGATCACTAGAGTCCTTTAGAGCCAAACGATTATCATCATCTCAGCTGTGGCGTTAGACGTTTTTCTCCCATTTGACGCATCGTTCAGGATAATTTTCAGTCCCAAATGCGCTTTCTACTTGTATGCAAGTGTGCATAAACATTTTGTGAGATTATTTTTTACAGCTGTAAGATCAAGACAACTGAACGTTTTTCATCACATAGGCAATTGAGAAACGTCATTGTAAACTGATGATCAATAAAGGGATCTTTTGTGGATCACATCAGACCATTTTGAAACCCTGATCATTGACAGTACACTTAAACCCGAATACTGAGGTGACCGAAGTGAACATAGATTAAAATTTAATAAAAATATCCTTCTTCAATACAAGACTAAGAGTAGGAGTTGACTCTCTGATCTCTTGAAATCTGCTTGAAAACTTCACTGGGTAACTGTTGTCTAACAAATTGCCTGTTAAGATTCCTCCTCACTGTGTTAGCTGTGATTATTCATTGAACACCATCAGTTAAGTGCTTCATTATTCATGCCAGACCATCGTCTGTTTTGTTAAAGAGCATGCATTTAAAAAAAAGTACTTTGGGAAATGCTTTTTCGTACTTCTGTGTACTTTACTAATGATTAAGTCCGTGACACTCGATGATTCTTCCAGTTGTCTGCACAATTAACTGAAAAAAAATTAGTCACATAGACCAATGGTTATTAAGCTTCTGATATTAACTTCTGACAAATACTATCGCATAAGTGTCTGCATTCTATTCATAGTCCACATCTGTCATGCTTATCCTCACTCAAAATTGTGGTAAGTCATATACAACACACATTTAACTACTCAGTGTGTAATGAGGTGTCTCACATCTAGATTCAGGTCTATGTTTACAACTTTTGTTCGTTTCTCAATTTAGTTTCTTTTTCAAATCTCAAAGCAAATTCTATACTCATTTCAAGGATGTAATGTTGTTAGAGCTGCAATATAGTTGCAAGAATATCGTAGTGTATGCAAGGAAAAGTATTCAGGGAAAGTGTACAGTCGTCGATGTCAACTGTTTCCAATAAAATGTTCCCCTACGGCTTTGAGAAACAAAAAGGTTTACTAGTGTCACATAGCAACAAATATAATGACTAAGAATGGATATCCTGTATCTCGAATCTATCCAGTAATTCGGAAAATCTAAATGGAGAAATCAAACAGATTAGAAAAAAACATTACTACTGAATAAATACCAGCTAAAATTTATCCAGGAATTTATAAAGACTCACAGGAGAAGTAGAAGTAGTGGTTTCAAACAAGGCTGGAATTAGGGTGCCATTTAAGCCTATGAATACATCGAAAGAAATGCTGTGACTGCATGAAGACTAGAACTCTCAAATGAGATAAAATAATTGATTTAACAAATTATTGCCCCAAATGAGCAAATAAACTGGTCAGTATACATGGAAGGCGCGGAAGTAGGCAGTTTATCTTTATTTCGTGGATTAAGTATTGGTTACTTGAAGAAAAAACGGTATGACCTAAATGTGTTAAAGGTCCTTTTTGAGGATTGTTCTCAAACATTGGGATTCAGTTTTACTAATAATGCCTCTAATGAACTACAGAAAGCCTTTGTTTTGATGCTTTCGAGAATTTCATCGGATATCTGTTAGTCCTGAGTCAATCATGAATATTACTATTTTCTGTTGCAAACATCGTTAGAACAAATACAATTCTCCTGGTGAACTAATGACGTAACTAGATTTCGTTTATATTATAATAGAGAGAAACTCACAAAGTGAATATACTGCCAAGGTGATGTAGGTTTTCGGCATACACTTCTACTTATTCTCTAATCTTATCCTTTCGTCATAAAAAACATCCGAAAAATGAGAAAGTCACTCTGTTCTTCTTCTTTAGTCAAGATCACAGATTAATGAGATTTTTTCATCTTCTCCGACATGCACCTTACATCATTCCCATTCCTTAGAAATGTACGAACCCACATAAACATTATAGAACCCCAAATCATTTATTGCAGCTTTCAGAGAGTTGATCTGTATTTTCGAAAGGAAAGTCTCAGCTAGGATTAGATTCAGTGGTGATCCCTTGATAAAACCATTTGACTACTTCCGTCTCTTCATTAGACAGAGAGTGCACGTTCGCAGATGTGACTAATAATTCACACGACATTATATTTAGCTCAGTGAATATGTAAGAAGTGACTTATTGCTCTCAAAACTGTGCGTCGGTGGCACAGTGATTAGGACTCTCGCTGACCATGCACATGGTCCGGGGTTCGATCCCCTACCGGCGCACACTCGATATCTATGGTCGGTCTGCAAAATTTGGGCTACCGATATCCATGCTGAAAATTCCATACTTCTACCAAAAGTGCTGTGTGGAATCAAGCTGTAAATAAAAAATAAAAAATAAAAAAATAAAACGTCTACATTTATACACAAATACAGAAATGACATTGCTTTCATGTTTAATTAAATGACTAACGTCAGCTAGTAGTTGAATACAAAGAACAGTTTTACTGCTTTCAAAGTAGTACCTATCAATAATTATTCCAAATATGCTAGACAGTAGTGTGAATAAAAATAAGTTCAGGAACGGTTCATTTGAAACATTTCGTAGTACTAAACCATTGTCGGTTACTCGGTTCTTGCAATAATTGTTAGTCAGAAAGCATTTGTAAGAGTGAAAACTAATAACAAACATCTGTTCTTGTTATGAAGCATAAGATTCACCTATCGAAATGGAAGTTTTATTACACTCTACAGTAACAAAATCGTGTTTCAAAGTATCAGAACTGATATTCTTTCGTTTCTTAAAGTCGGATTATTATTTAAGGCTAAACATTTTATCCGATACCGAAAGAGGGAATACTTTTAGTGTGAACTAATGATATTTATTCAGGTACTAGTGCACACTTTAACTCAAACTGGACATTGTATTTTATAAACTGTGCACTCATCTTCCTTTATAGATCCATCTAAGTCTGTTCGACTAGATACGAATTTATCCCCAGATCATTCAGTTGAAGTTGGTACTGTCCTCGAGATTAAGTGTACAGCAGAACCAGGTAATCCACCTCCAAAGTTATCTCTTTTACGCCAAAGATTCGAAGAGACAAAAGCAACGGTTATTCAAACGAAGACAAGACAAATCGGCCAAACAAATTCTCGTATGAAAATGCGTAAAGAAATAGTTCAAGAATTTGTTGTCACTTTAAGTGAAGAAGATAATGGTGCTTCTTTTTTCTGTGAAGTTACAAGTACAGGGATTACATCTAGTGTAGCTCGATCTGACAGTGTACGATATAATGTTTCATGTAAGTCTACTTCAGCTGAGAATTTGCAGTTTTAATAATGAGTATACTTTTGCCGTTTCGTTTAATGGTTACTACTAATTAAAACTTATTTATTATGATACTAACAACTCGTCTCAATCACATAATCTACTTAAAAATTACGTAACCGATTATACTGCACTAATCTACAAAAATTAATCCTGACTACAAATGAACGCTTAACAGATGAACTTACATTGGTAAGCTACGATAATTGCTTATCGCTATATAATATAATACAGACATCAGCATTCCAGTTGAGGGTTTTAGCAGTCAGAAGTTGCGCAGACACAGTTTCTAAATCATAAGCCTCAGGTACTTTGACCACTATTGAAATTTTTAACGTAATTTTAATTCGGCTGTGGAGAAATGAATTATGGTTTAAATATATCATACTTAATATGTAAAAAATACGATCATAAATAATGATGTACCATTTGTTTGTGACTGGTTCTGGTTTTCTGTTCAGTCTGCTGAATGGTTAAGTTGTGAAGTCTTCATTGTCTTTCTGTTCAGTATGTTGAGCTCTAAAATTAGTGTGAAAAATGCTATCGGAATTCTACATGTACTTGTTGTATTCGAAGATTTTCTAGTGATTGTGTTGACCAGTGTTGACAGCGATCCTCACGTAGACCAGAAATTTGACCATTTGGAACGTATGACTTATTTTTTACTGACTGATAATTTATATCAGTATCAGTGTATTTAAGTGTTGGTTTTCAGGGATTTGATTGGTCCAAGGATTTCATCATGAACTGACGTCGGTTAGAGGACCATTGGAAAACCACATGGGAGTACTGGACAACTGTTTCACCCGGGCTTCGAACTTTCCGGCAGTACGTACCCACTCTGGTTAGAACCCATGACCTTCCGGTTTCAAGGAGAGCTCATAAAGCATTAAGCCAATGGAATCCTATCCAATTGCCACTCTATGAATTCCAACTGTGGTGAAAGCTGTCCACTAGCCAAAGTGGTAGACAGTAATTTACGTCAATATTTACGTTCCCAAGATTTGTCGTGAGAAAATGTGAACAAAGATTGATTCAAAACCGACTACAGCAGACTTTGCGTAGGCGGATGCAGTTAATATATAGATGATTCGACATTCAAGAAACAGTCACAAATAGATGAAAGATTAACTTTACGTGAGAAACAACCAATCGGAAGACTGTGTTTGTTTACTTAAATATCCATAGTAATGTACATGAAAATATATATAAATATGCGTTGATTTCCTTAATAAATGATCTGTTGCCTTCTGTCGTTACACAACTTCTTCCTATTCCCTATCGAGCACGACCACTAGCCAATGTCATCCGTGGCGAGTATTTGTCCTCACACCCGACCTGCTGTACTCTACTGGTCACGACTTCCCACTCGAACCCAGATAACTACCTATCTGAATAGGGCCAATCGCTACTGGGCATCAGACTGATATTCAAGTGTTGGTTTACAGGGATTTGATTAGTTTCAGGATTTCATGAATTGGCAGAAGTTGGAATTCATGGACTGGCCGTTGGATTGAGTCCCAGTGGCTGAATAGTCTACAAGCTCACCTTGTAACCAGAAGGTCGTGGGTTCGAAACTCAGTGGGTGCGTACTGCGGAAAAGTCCCATACTAGAATCAAATAGTTGTCCAGTACTCCCAGTTGGTTTTCCAATGACCCTCTAACCGATGTCAGTTTATGATGAAATCCTGAAATCAGCATGCAATAGTGGCGTGAGCACATCTGCCGCAGTCTCTGGATCCGTTTTCAGTGCTTCGGGATGGGGGGAATTCCATCTGGCCCTGCTGCCTTCCTGGAGTTCAGTAGCTTGATTGTATTCAATATTTCTGCTTTCGTTGGAGGATGGGTGTGCATTGGCTGGTAGTTCTGTGCGTGCTCTTGGTGGTGGTTGTATTTTTGGGCGAGTTGCAGGTGATGGTCGATTCAAGAGTCCTTTGAAGTGACCAGCCCATTGTTTGATTTGTCTCCCCTCCTCGGTAATTAGGTTCTCTTGATCATCTTTTTTAGGTTTCCCTTGTGTTGGTCTTTTTCCCGGTAGAGATCTAGTCATCTGATATAACGTTCCGAGGTCTCATTCACCCACACTTTGCCTTTCCTGCTTCAGTTGCCAGCCAGTGTGTCGTAGAATTGTCTTTTGTCCTTCCCAGAGCCCTTCACTTCTTTATTCAGTGCAGTGTACACTGGACTAAGCTTCTCCTTCCGTTGACCATCCTCCGTTTCACCATTCTCCTCTCTTCTTTTAGCTTCTAGGTATCTGCTGTAAGCTATTCCTTGTCTTGTCTCTTCTCTCTTTATAAAATGGTCCTATGCATGTTTGCAAAAGTGAAATACAGCGGAAAAATTCCCACCTGCCAGTCTTCCTCCAAAATTTATCGTAAAATTTATAGTGACATAATTAAATACGTAGAAGGTGAATGTTAAGTACAGTGGAACTGAGAAAATTTTAGTGCTACATAATATTACTAAATAAGAATAAGGCATTAAACACTGTATACAAAGCTGGGAATTACACTTTGTCTGCTTGAGGATTTTCTCGACTGAACAAGGCAAAATAATTCAGTCTATCTAATACTATTTGATGACTGTGAATGCAATCAGGTGGGCCAAACATGTAAATTGGCGTCATTCAGGTTGTTAAGGTATAAAAATTTTAGAATGATAGACCTCACTACGGTAGGTATAATCTAGAATGTCCTTTGGTTTTTATGGTCATTATCACTGCTACACACAAATTTATATCACTGCAATCAGAGAACAAACAATTAAATAAGGTAAAATAAATAACTGTCTACGGTTGTGTGACTTAGTCGAGGTTAAAACTATCAGTGGATTTATTCCCTGAATATTACCACACATTAATACAAGCTCTGATGATGTATATCTTTCATTCAGTTAAGTCTTTCATAACTACGATCGATAAGTTTGATGATATCACCTGCACGGGATTATCACTTTTTCAGTATTAGACACTATAAGCAGATTCAACGGGTGTCTTTTGTTGTTCATTTGCTAACAAAGACAAAGAAATCTGTTTTTCATCTGAAGAAGGAGTCTTAACCATCAAACATTCAGTGATTTAACATTTCTTTTGCCTCATTTTTAGCTTGGTGGGATATAAGCTTTAAAAATTTAATTTGCTGGGGTTAGTTTGCAAAAGTTTGATTGGTTACAGGTTGAATCACAAGCTGACATAAGTTAGAGAACAGTTAAAAAACAAGAGATTACTGGACAACCGTTTCGTCCTGTCTTCGGACTTTCAATCAGTACGCGCCCACTCTGGTTCAAACCCAGGGCACTCCGGTTACAAGGCGAGCTCATAGACCGTTAAGACACTGAGAACCGATCCAACTGCTAGTCCATGAATTCCAGCTTCCGCCAATTCACAATATAGCGCGACCACTAGCCAATGTCATCCGTGGCGAGTGTTTGTCCTCACACCCGACCTGCTGTACCCCACTGGTCACTATGAAATCCTGAAACCAATCATATCCCTGCAAACCGACACTTGAATATCAATCAATTGAGACGGTAGAAGACAAGATACTTGGTATGTGTTTTATGCAAATGCATGTCTCTTTACATACTACTGACAAATCTTATCGGTAGCACCTGCCACATTAGAGTTCTCCGCTTTATATTTTATGGTAGTTGAGGGAAAGCGATACTTTACTTTGGACTATATTCACAGATATAATAATATATTCCCAGACCTATGGACTTAGATACAGTCCTTACAGTAAATTCACTCTTGACAAGATTTAGAAAGAATTAAACCAGCTGGAATTTTAACCAATTAGGGTGAATCGAGTTCAACCGTGTAGCATTCTACTGGAAACAAACTAGTTAGTCATGTGTGACTTCGGAAGAACACTGGGTGAACCTAATTGTTCTTCTCATATGATATTTTACTTCTCCGTCGAAATGATTGAGCTAACCAGCAGAAAATTTGCGCATTTCTTCACGATGTACATTAATCAACATATGGTAGGAATAGCTAGATGCAAATTTTCAAAAATTCAATTTCTGTTTAACACTGTTTATTATTTACAAGGTTTGAGAATAGTGCAAATTTCTGTCTAAAATCAAGAGAATCATGAGAAGGCGATTTCATTAAATGCTTAGGATTTGGTTTCTGTGTGCATGCCCATCACGAAGAGGGATTGTACTCAATGTTAAAATATGGACATTTGCATAAGTGTAACAAAAGATTTTGAATAAAGCAAGAACAACAGTTTTTGCAGAATAAAATTGTACCATCATTTATTTCGTTGGCTTCTCATCAGCTGCTTACAGACCAAAGTCATTAATAAGTAAATCTGCAGAAACAACTTTAACATACTTGTACAGAGTTCATTTTTAAACAAAAATAAACCAATACATGCATACAATTATATATATATATATAATATCAAACACTATTCCGAGCAATGGTGATTATACACAATGGAAACTTACGGCGTTACCTAATCAGATGAAAGAGAGATGAAAATATCCAGCTACCAGGGCAAAAAAATACTGGTAACTGTTTCTTTCTGAAGGTATAAATCAGGTTTTAGGTGATTGATAGAGATCGCTTCGACAAACATGAGGAGAATTGAACTCTTCTATTTATTGATAATTTTGAACGACTTTTCGACGTCCTGTGTCAAGAAGATGCCTGGCGATGACAGTGTTTAAAGCATTTGTTCCCTGTAGACATAGCCTTTTTGGTACATGTTCAGAAATTCGTAGATTTGCCCTTCTTTCTGTTCTTCCAATGTAATTGCTCCCACAGATACATGTAAATTTTGTATATACAGTTGGCGTTAACGTGAGAAGAATATGTATCGATTTCTGATTGCATCAAATAGCAAGTTGTTCGATAGACGGGAACGGGCCTAGCTGCAGGATAAGCTCTGGCTAGTGACGTACTCAGTCTTTTGTTGACCACTGCTGCAATGTTTTCGCCTTTATAATCAAGTTGAATATAGGTGGGGTTTTTCTCCACTGTGATTTGTTTGACACTTGAGACTTCAGATCTTCCGTACTTGTTAATGGATATTTGAGGGTAGCCAGTGCTCTTCAACATCTTTCGAAGAAACATAAATTCTTCCTCTAATTTCTCTATAGAGCATAATCTCCTAGCTCTATAGTATAGAGTCCTGACTAGTCCACGTTTAAAGCTATTTGGACAAAAACTATAAAAATGTAAGTGTTGTCTTTTCCATGTAGGCTTTCGGTAAATTTACTTCTGAAGACTATCATCTACTAGGCGTTGCATGGCATTGCCAAGGAAGTGGAACTTTCCATCATTTTCATGTTCCATAATAAATTCAATATTGGTATGTGCGTCATTGAATAATCTAAGTAAGTGCGAAGCATGACTTTCATTGTTGCACACTACAAATGTGTCATATCGACAGTAAGTTATTTCGTCGATTGCATGCTTCAACTTTGTTCTTTCAAGGTTGGACGTGAAGATATCTGCTAAAACAGGGCTAAGTGGACTGCAGATAGCTACACCATCTATTTGGCGGTAACAAAAGAGATAATTCTCTTTCCTGTTTACTGTTACTACTTGGCGAAAGACATTGCTATGAGACAAAGATTTACATCTGATGGTTACCTCTGGTAAAGCGGATGGAAGTTTCAGCTCCACGTTTGAATTCCAGTTAGATTTAAAACAGTTAACCAAGTTGCAAATGTCAGTGTTTAGTTATATGAACAGACGGAACACTTTGCTTCGCTATCACCCACCCGACTAAGTATAAGCTTCGATTTGTGGATTTAATTATACTGTACTAAAATAAAGTCCAGTTGTTAAGGATGCCATGATGCAGCAACGAGGCTATAATCGTGTTTGAACCTTTTTATAATGAACTACCCTATAACTTGAGTACATTTCTACCACTAAAACAAAGATTTGCTTGAGAAAATCCATTCAACTATTCTAGCTGTAGTAATATAATGTTAAAAACTGAAGTAAATATTCTTATGACTAATAATAAGAGTAATAAATTCACGAAATAGAAGATAAATAAATGTTATATGTGTCTCACAAAAATTATCACACTACTGATCTCCCACACCATTTCCATTTATTCCTTCTACTGCAGCTAGAAATAAATATAAGGTAAGATTGCCTCAGTCTAGTTATTCTCGTCATATGGATTGCACAGTATTTTTCAGATGAGCTTTAAGACTATCTGACTGATTGAAAAGCAAGGCATGACGTCGAATGGTGTAAACTTTATGATGATTCTTATGATTTCTGATTACTTTATGTAAATTTGTGCGATAACTGATGAACTGAAATACATAGTTTTCACAAACTTAAGATTTTTATTCGAGATATGATTGTAGATACTGAAGAACAAGAAAGTCTTAATTATACTACAGGGAAATTTTTAATATGGACACTTGTTAGTACATTAGTGACAGATACACCGATAAACTAAATTATACACCAACTGTACGCATTTAAGACATACACAACTGATTACTACTATACCTGAGTGTTTGATTCAGTTCCATAGATTTAGACGTCATTTACATGACTCACAGTACATGGAACATAATCTTTCCCACTCCACATTCCTAACAACAGATGAGATCATTCGTATTAATTTTGCCTTTGCTAGCATCAACATCAAAATATATATAAGCTATTAAATGAACACGCCGCTTTTAATAATATTAGTCACCGAACTGTTTGTCCATTATATCTTATCGTCGATGTTAAGTGCATTAATGGCTGTGAATGACAATATCTTTGTACACGTTAAGAAGCGATTGCACCCCCTATATCTTCCTAGTTCAGAATCACTTGCAATTACCTGCATTAGTTATTGAATTCCATGCACTCCATATTTGAAACACATAGTTTTATGAAACTGTTAAAACCATTTAAACTGTTACAACATTACTGACCGAAAGGGTATTGCATTAAACTGGTTGTGAAAACAATAGTTGGTGACACAACATAAGCTCAGTTACACCGACAACTCTAAAAGTCTTTGTAGCTTTCAGGATTTTAATCTCATTTGTAAACGCAACTATTAGCATATTGGAAGAGTATAGAAATGTGGTAACACCCATTAACAGGTGTCTCTATTCATACAATACCAAATACCTTCCAAAATAGAAGTAAAATACTTTGATTTGAAGATTAAACTTGAACTAAATGACAACAGAGCTGATCAGAATATTCACATGAAACCATCAACAGCTAGATAGGAAGAGAAATGTTGAACGCTACACGGTCAAAACAATTAAAAGCAGAATAAATTGTATACATTGTGCAACACTGACTACCCTATCTGTTCAATCATCCTACAGTACGCTTATCACCTAGTTATTATGTAATCACTGCAATATGTTGCCTTTACTTTTTAATACCACTGAGAATGATGCAAATTTCAGTTGAGGAAGAATTATTTGTCCTTGATAAATAATGATGGCATTTCCTAGGGAAGTTAAATTCTGATCACCGAAGGAGTGCGATGCAATAATCACTTGGAAAAGGCTATTTTTACATTTAAGATACATATATTTATGAAAATAATCAACAAAATGGCATGAGAATGTTACACAGGATGCCCTCCTCTAACGTGTGACAAAAAGGCTTCCCAGTTTTTCACCGGAGTGTCAATAGAGTAATTAAACCACACTGTGTGCATGTATTCATCTAGGTCTAACACTAATCTTATCGCTAAACTGACCCTAATCTAGCTCTAATCAACCCCAATATCTCCTTTGTTGATTTAGCCTAACCCTAAAATTTCCTTAGTCTAAAACTTAACCTAAACCTTACCAGATACTCCGTTTAATATCATACTATTTGATTCAACGTACTTTTTTCTCGTGATTATAGTGTTATTTGCCTAGTTTCACTGCTGGTTCACTGAGCGTTTCAAGGTCATTAGTGCAGTCGGACTCCTTCGGTGCTTATAGTTTAATTTTGTTTAGCTCCCTTAAAATTTGAAGTTAACAGTACATCTTCCAATAGGGGTATTCGCATTAATCAGTGAAGCTTCAATAAGGACAACCTTCATCTTATTCTTTATAATAAAGGTTTTTGTATTTCCCAATGAATGAAAAACAAAACGATATTGTTTTTACTGACGTTTCGCAATTTAATGCTAATAGCTTTATCAAAGTATTATTAAACCGGAATTTACAAAATCTCAATATATATAAAACAAAGAGTTAAGGGGTGAGAGAATAGACTAAGGTCAAGTTAAGAGGAAATATTGAAAGTTAAAATACCAATGAAGATCACTAAACTAAATAACAAAGGTAATAGTACATCTGTTATGGTATCAAAACAAAGTTTACTAACTTGATCATCGTTCGTTAGAGTGGGGTAATTTTTCGTTGTCAAGTTGATCATTTGGTAAAGATAACAAAATCAAGTGTAGATTGTTGGATTTGGTCAGTGTTTAAAATTATAAAGGCAGTGTGTGTTTACAAAGTGAACTTGCATATCACATTCGTGTTGATTTTGTCACTTCATGGGGGAGGGAGGTGTTGTAACCAGGTCAGATTCTGTTTTAGTCCATCATTCCTATTCTCATTATTCTTTTTGATAGCATTATTAGAAGACGGAGATTATCTGAAAAATGTGATGTATTAGCGCTATACATTTCGAACAATCTGATCACACATTTACTTGTCAAGCCATTCATAAACTTAAGCCCCCCTTGTGTATTCAAAAACAGTTTGTTATTACCCTTAACCTACCTTGGTAATCCTTATTTGATTGGATTACCAAACGTTTGTGTTAATTATTCTTAATTCTTTTTTTTGTCACCTTGTTTAATTTAACTTTTCCATATATATTGACTTGACAAGTAAATGTGTGATCAGATTGTTCGAAATGTATAGCGCTAATACATCACATTTTTCAGATAATCTCCGTCTTCTAATAATGCTATCAAAATTTATAAAAGGGACTAACTGTTTTAAATCTTATTATTCTTATTATTTCTTTACGGCCCCAGTAGAAAATAGAGCTTCAAGCTAGACGCTTGAAGTTCCAGTAGCAGTGATGTATATTTTTACGAGATGTGGTTGCTACCCTTCTGCCCAACCCTAACTCTTTAACAGTTTTATTACTGGCTTAGCGAGGTAAGGGAGTGTGTCGGCCGGCGACTGAACTCCGAACCACATGAGGCGTGGTTGACGAGCATTCTAACACTATGCCACCGACACATCAACAGCCTTGCTTTGTACATTTTTATTTTTTAAGGAATTTAAATTCCCAAGTAACAAATGATACTCATTGCTGACTGGATTTTCCCATTTTAAAATATAGCTCAGGTGCCGATCAGGTGATGATCATATCCTTTGACTCAAAGGCATTCAATCAACGACTCTCAAATCTAATGAAAATTATATTCTAGTTTCACATTTTATACACAACCAAACAGATGAAACTAGGATGATCACGTATTATTTTGTGTGTCATAAATGACACTTTTATATCCCAAATAAAAAATTATTGCATAAAGACATACATCCATTTCGTCGTTATAAGTTAAAGCATTGCATTAATCCTGTAACCAATCAATCAAATCCCTACAAACCAATACTTGAATATCAACGAGATGTTCTCTAGCAACTGGCCCTATTCAGGTAGGTAGTTACCTGGGTTCTAGTGGGAAACTGGTGACCAGCAGGGCAGAGCAGGTTGGGTGTGAGGATAAATGGTTGCGCTGTTGTGAGTTGGTAGAAGTTGGAATTCATGGAGTGGCTACTGGATCGGGTGCCAATGGCTTAATGGTCTACGAGCTCCCCTTGTAACCAGAAGGTCCTGGGTTCAAACCTCAATGGGTGCATGCTGATGAAGAGTCCCAAACTAGAACGAAATAGCTATCTGGCAGCACTTTCAGGTCTTCCAGTGGTTCTCTATCCGATGTCAGCTAATGATGAAATCCTTTAACAAATCAATAAAATCACTACAAACCAATACTTGAGTAGTTTAGTAACTATTACACTTAAAGTATGTTTAGTTTCTACGTGCTTTCGTGTTAACAGCGAAGATTATCAAATAAAAGAGTGAAGCAAGAACAACAGTGGTTTGTGCAGAATAATACGGTACCATCATTTATTTCGTTGACTTCTCATCGTCTGCTCACAGCCTAAATAAATTATTAAGTTTATGTGCAGAAAAGTTTTAACATACTTGCAAATTTTATATGATGTCAGTTGACAAAAGGTCCTGGACTTAGTGAACAGTCCTCAGAAAATTATGCTTATATAATTTTCGCTCAGGGAGTTCTAGTTTAAACAAAGTAAATGTATGCATACAATGGTAGAGGGGTTAGGTAATAAAGACGAGAGATGCGTAAGGTGATGACTAACTACCAAACTGGGTGACAGTGTACTGAGTTCAATTCAAATCATGGAAACAAGAGACAGGCAGAATCACAATATATCAAACGGGGGTGAGGTTAAAACCAAAGATTACGTAATCAAATGAAAGAGAGATAGTGAAGACACCCAGTTACCAGGGCAGGCGAGGAAAAACTGACAACCTGGTAAATGGATGTATTTATTCCCTCTTCCGTTTGAATACATAATCTTTGGCTTTAACCTCACGAAATAAATGATAGTACCGTATTATTCGGCAAAACACTGTTGTTTTTGCTTTATTGAAATTCATAAGGGGGAATAAATATATATGAAGAATCCGAAATACTTGTCTTCAATGAGACGTTACTAGTGTCTTAGAAAGGCGAAGTTTTCTACCTTTGAGCAGTCTAATGATTGTTATGTATTACTGAAATACTGGTGAATATGCAATAATAATTCTAAGACAGAAGTTATTCATGAAACTGTGAACCTAGTAAATGTCTTTCGGAAATATGTTTTGCTTCCTCATCTAAGTAAATATATAGCATCTTTTATAAAAAACAGACGAGAAATAACTATAACTTGAACAGTGAGCTAATGTAAACATAACAAAGTCATTTCGCAATTCTCTTGGCTTACTTTTGTCAGAAAATGTATCTGGTCTCATTGTCTATCCTTTACAAGTATATACACGTGAATACTAGGCAAAAATTAGTCGAAAATTCCAATCACAATATTCTGTTTAGCATGTAGATAAAATAATAATAAATGGGCTTAAGAAAACAAGAAAACGATAACAGAAATGAATTCCTAAATTAGCAAATGTCAATCAGTTAAACAAGGTAAAAATTACAACGTTATTTGTACTTTTCTTTAGTCTAATTGGATAATGGAGACTTCAAATGTACATTTATGAAAATAATGAAGGGATAGAAAGTGCTTGTTAGAAAAATTTTGCCATGTTTTTTTTAATAAAAGAAAACAGTAATTACTGCCCATCTACCTTTTTTAGATTTCAGTATTTTTTTCAAAAGGAATAATTGATGGTCTTGATGAATTGATCATTTTGAAAATAGGTGTTTCTGTGAATGTTTATTTTTCTAAAGCATGTTGAACAATAGAAAGAACTGAAAAACTATTCGTTCACAGCAGTAGAATCAGCCGACAGTCGAATTGTATACAATTACTAATCATCAATCTTAATGCAAGTAGACAGAAATAGTACCTCATGATGAGCTGACATTAGTTAGAGAACCAGTGGAAAACCTGGGAGTACTGGACAGCTGTTTCGTCCTAGTTTGGGACTCTTCATCAGTACGAGCTCGCCTTGTAACCAGAAGGTCCTGGGTTCGAACCTAGGTGGGTGCGTACTGATGAAGAGTCCCAAACTAGCATGGAGGAAACAGCTGTCCAGTACTCCCTGGTTTTCCAGTGGTTCTCTAACTAATGTCACCTCATGATGAAATCCCGTAACCAACCATATGCCTACAAACCAACACTTGAATAGAAATAGTATCTATTTCAACTCGGATTACCGAAGAGTACAGCAAAAAGTAGACTGAAAAATATCAAGTAATTCACAAAGTCGTATTACCATTACAAAGTGGCTATCAACGAATTGAAGGGTTTGAATGAGTTATGCAAATAAAACAACTGATTGAAGGTCGACAAAGCAAACCAGTGCTTCCTCTTTCTGACAAATCAAAGGGTTGTATATTTCCTTCAAAAATGCATTTCTATCTGTCCATGTAATGTGATAATATCAGGGGGATTAGCACTATCAATTCTTCTAGGCCATCAATTAGTTCAATCAACTGACTGATCTGTAATGGTCTAGCTTTACCTGTCAATAATAAATCTCTTATGGCACAGCTTAAGTTACTTTGCTTAGTATCAACCAATGAAAAAATAATTGTCCTCAACCACAATCCTTTAGCATTAGAGATTAGTTAATACGCTAACTCCATTATGGATAAAATCTTATATTGATAAAATTACATGGTGTTGTACAGTAATAATGCTGGTGACATCATCACCACTGTGTGGTTTTATGGAAATAAAATTTTATCCACAATGGAGTTATACCCTACCACAGTGCCCAAGTTTTATACTTATAGCAAATATTCTACTTTAGACTTTTACCTTAATCAAAGACATCTTGTTTCTTTATGAGTCAAGTGTTGACTAATACATGGTTAGATGTCAGGCCTTGCGTGAAGCTTTATAAATGTCCTTATCTCGGGATATAAATCTGCTGCTTTTCGCTGTAAGCTCTTGGGCGAACAAAGAAATAGGTCAGTTTCTGAATTGTCATATTACGAGCTACCTGTGTAAACATGAAATATAACGTTAGTCAGTATAGTTTTATCTAATATCCGCTGTGATGAACAGATTCATTTCCTCTGTCTCATCAGGCTGACTGACCATAAACTAATGATAAATTACCTCTAATTAAACACAGGAGGTATGGGAATATTTTTAGCCTTTAATGATATGAATGTGGCGTTAAATCCTTCCACAGCGTCCCATCCGTAATGTGCTTACTACCACTTCCAGTTTATCATATCCGTCTATCTCCGTAAGACAGTACTCATCGCTAAATCTATTAAGTGGACGTCAGTATCTTTGAAATTAGGTGGAGTTACGCCTTCATAAGGTCATTTTTGGCTAATTAAAGTCTGTTTCAAATGTAGTTTGCTATAACATTCGATCTATAACAGAAATCAACAATCATGAATCAATACAGTGGCACCAAAATTTAAGTAACGGCACTGTTGTATGATTTCCCCAATCTTATTTACCATCTTGTAACTGTTAAGTCATTATAGTAGACACTGAAAGCACAAATAATGTACTGATTTTGCATTTTGCTTCTTTCAATATTCCATTTATCTACAACGATCAAATTTACACCGTACGCATCTTCCCCATTAAGCTTAATAATCAGAATACATTCATTACTTGTTTATTTGATCTTACCGGTATAATTATTCTGTTCTGTATATTCTCCTTAGTGGTTTAATTGTGGTAATAATTATTTTGCTGCATACTTCATACTTTATTACTAATTGAATAATTCACTGTTGTAGATTGTTTTCTTTTACAATCATAATAGATCTTAACTATCCCGTTTATGCAAACAGATCAATTAATAAGTGAAACATAGTGGTAAGAAATTAGGTCATTCAGGAGTAAACATAGAACTGAAACTTGTATTTAACAAAGCAAGTCCGAATGTTTATAAGAGACTCTATGTATGAAAGAAACAAACAAAAGTAATTTGAATTCATCCTGTTGAAATACTTCTGAGTAAACATTACTGGCCGATTTTACAATGAATTTACTTCATTTATTTTACTTCTAAATGATATCGCCATATATATATAAATATTATATGCTTGGAGGCAATCGGCAGGAAGCCTTGTGTCCAATCAAAAATACTCAATACGGTCCTACAGGAGGTCAATCGCGAGCCTGTATAGCTCAGTGGTAACGTCTATGACTGCAGCACTCATTGTGTGAAGCGTGTTTGAATCTCAGAAGGGATATGAGTCCCTTCGTCGTTGCAGATACACGTTGCTAACTTGTGAGTGCCAACTAGGAGGAAACCTAGTTAGAAGGCTTCCTGCCGATTGCTTCTAACCACCGTGATGGCGAGCCACCTAGCATGGTAGCCACATTGCAAGCTTGACTGATAGAATTCACTCTGCACCGAAGATAGGACTAGACACATTATACTAGTTACTGACTAGTGTCCGATCAAATATATATATATACTCTTGTATTTATTATTGTACTCGACTCAGGAGATTTAGATTATTTATTTTTGGTTGGGCAAATATTAGAACTAGAGATAATTTTATAAAGATGAAGTGGACACATTCTGAGAAGACCTATGAGTGACCCCACGCGCCAGGCCCTCGACTGGACTTCGGAAAGGAAACAACGAATTGCGCTCTGGGTAGTGGCATGGAGGAGATTGTGTGAGGAAGAGATCAGAGCTCATTGGCAATTTTGGAGCCAGCTGAAGAGGACTTCAGAGAACAGGATGAAGTGGCGATTCTCTGCTGAATCCCTATGTTTCATAAGGAACCCAATAGGAACGATAACTTATATATATGTATATATATTATTTGACTATAGCAGTAGTGAAATGAGTATTTCATACACATAAATTTAGATGCAGCGAGAAAGATCAAATTTCCAGCAATAAATGAAGTCATTCGATTTCACAGGTTCTCAACAGCGCTGTATTCACAAAGTGTCTAGTGACTGCACTTTGTCAATTGCCATGTAAACTTATAGGCTAACACTGTTTATTAGATTTTTTATGTTTCCGGTCTTCGCCTCCCTTCTCATTTTCTGTACTTTGAAAGGCATATAATTTGATGATAACCTAAACTAGAAACTGTAATTTTTTTTATTTCGGATGCGTTAATTTTTCTAAACATTTTTCGACTGCCATTCAAACATTGAAAGGTGTTATCTTCCTCCGTTAATAAGAACGGTAATTTCAGGTAGTCCGCAGCTGATGACAACCTGTGAAATAGAATGACCTCAATGCATACTGCAAATGTGATGTTTCTTACATTATTTTCCAATTCCCTATCTAGTAGATAATACACTGAGTCCACACAATATCAAAGAAAATATTAGTTTTTGGAGACCATTTGATGATAGAAATCCGCCTCCTATAAGTAATTAGCTCTCAGACTAGACAGTGAAGTGTTTTCCATATATGATCTGGTAGTTACGCGTATAGAATATTTCGAAAACTTTGGAATGTAGTGGAAGTGAGTCAAAAGTGAAAAGAAAAAGTAGTCTGTTGTTCCTTGAAATAGCCCTCATAATTAACTTATTTGCTGCACTAATCACCATCGACGGGAGAGATTTAATAGAGGTTACTTCCTCCACTTATCTAGGAAGCATAGTTTCAACTACAGGCCAGCGGAACAGCTGAAGATGTCAAAGTCAGCCAGTCAGAATCGGAAAGACGAGATACACCTTCATCAGTCTGGAAGCAGTTTGGAAGTCTTCTACACTCAGCAAAAGGAACAAGATTCAGATTTTCAGCACTAGTGTCAAGACGGCCCTTTTATACGGGCCAAAAACTTGCACTGCGTATCAGTCACGAAAAGGATTTCCAACAGGCTATTACAGACTCTCATTAACAGCTTCCCCCTTCGCTAGCTCGCTTCATACTGAAGATCAAATAGCACACCAGCCAGAAAGAATTAGCAACAAGAAACTGTGTCTGGGAACAAACCAACCGAGCAAGAGCCGATCACTCAACAAATATGTAGGAGAAAATGGAGGTGGATAGAGCATACGTTGAGGAGACCGTCGAATGACATCACTTGCAATGCAGGTCATTGCTCGGGTGGAATCCCAATGGGAAGTTTCGAGTGGGTCGTCGGTGCGAGGGTGACATGGTGAATATCATGTGATGGGGAGGGGGGAGGGATCATGGGCAATCGTGGACCCAGCTGAAGAGGATATCAGAGAATAGGAGAAAGTGAAGATGTTTTGTTGAAGCCGTATGTTCCACTCGGAACCCAAGGGAATAATAATAATATGTATAATATTAATCTAGCTGGCTGTTTGCTTCGTATTTCTGTAAATCAAAAACAAAAAATATGCTTTGTAGAGAGACATAAAACTTTCACTCCAAAAACTGTGTCGAATGTTTTATTCTCCTAAATCTACCTTCGCATTCTTATTGTTGTTTTATTATTTGTTATATGCTATAATCTTCACTTTAAGCAGAAAATTATTTTCAGTATAATTTGAAACAGGTTTTTAATTGATCATTTTATAAACACTTATATCATAAAAACAAAAACATTGTTTATGCGATCATCGCTTGAATTCCAGTAACTGTATCACAAATAGTATACTTGTGTTATCAAAACTATTAATCATTTCGGTAAAGTATGGAAGAAGTTGTACAAGGCATACAAAACGTAAATGCTATTCCACATTTTCAACGTAATTTTTAGGTAATAAAGAAATATACAACTACTCTGCGTTTCGTGAGGTCGAAAAGTATATATATATATATGTATATATATGTATATATATATATATGATCTTTAGATATGGGCGCCACTTAAATGAGATATTAACCTCGCCTATAAACAAATAAATAAGCTTTATACACAAATGCAATCAACCTGTACTTCACTATACCATTACAGCCGTGACTTGCCCAGAAGAAATACACACTTGTTCAATGCATTCAAAAAAAGTATCATGCATTAAAGTAATCAGATGCTTGTATATCCAAGCAGAATGTTTTATAAGTAAAATTATTTCAAAAAAGGAAGAAGACTAAGCAACTGATTCGTACATCTTACTGCATATATCTTTATGTATATCCAGAACTTTTTTTTTCAAAGCTTGATACACAGTTTGTTTGTTCTATCTGTCTGTATCCTGCTGTGCTCCACTAGAGATAGTTTACTCCTAAACAGAACTAATTTACTACAGAGTTGCTATTTTGTATTTCCTAAACTTTATTCTTCACTTTTATTTTTTAGTTTATTAAAAATAATATGTCGAAAATATTTCGGACTAGCACAAAACAATTATCTTTCTTTTCTTTCTTTTTACGTATATCTTTGTTTCCATATATATATATATATGTATGTATCTTATTGTGATAACAGTCTAATGAAAGGAATTGTCAAGTATTACTGATATATTTGCTTAGTAGTTAGTAGCGGAATCTGGAATTCTGTCTTCATCCAGCTCACGATTACTTAAGTGGATTTAACTGCAGTTCATTGTTCCCACTGGGACTTGAATGCAGCGCCTATCGTTTCAAATACCGAGGCGTTATTCACTAGGCTAGTCAATTCCAAGGGACACCTCCTGTTTAATATGTATCATTTGCTATTTATCAAAACTTGTAAATTTCAAACTGAAGGGACAGTGAATAGAACGAAATCTCCGCCCAGGATTTCACTTCTGGCTATTAAAAAAATGAAACAACATAAATTTTGTTTGATTCAATTTTAAATTTTCCTGTTGATTGATTGGATCGAAGTACTCGGTCTCAGGTTGACATGTCAGCTCCTTGTGAAGATGTTTCGACGATATCTAGGTATCCAGTGACGAGTCCCGAATAGGACGAAATGCACATCCTGGATTCCACCGCTAGTCACCATCCACCAATTAACTTCTAACATAAATTTTAACTTAAGACATCGTTCTTAATAGAATCCGAAATTCAAACAGAGACCTAGGTCAAATAAAGTCATACTACATGGAGCTCAAAGTTCCACCAATAGAAACTTTTTGAAATTTTAAAATTTCTGACTTTGAAGCCAACTTCAGACAGCTACATCGTCATAGTTAAAGTACGGTAATAGTTACGAACCCAGTACTTCAGTGATGCCTAATTGAAAAAGATCCTGGATATAGACTTAAGAGTTCTAATTACTTTAAAATCAAAGATTTAACTACCAGTTATTGGTGATTGGTGTTATATACATATATATACCACATTTCGTGATTGGACTGGAAGCAGAAACCAATCGAATATCAAATTGTTTTTCTACTATTTGAAGATGCCTAGTATTTCTTATGCTTCTGACTCAACCTTTTAGACATTTGGTGAATAAATTATTATTTATGAGGCATAAAACTAATCATCGGTCAGTATACTTCATGCAGTTGTAGTTGATGTAGAAAACCAATATTAGCTTCAAAGTTATGTTAGTTAACTTAATGCCTGTTTATAAAGAATTGCCAGCCAGTTAGGTAACTTCACAAGAAAGAGACTTTCTTTCCTTTCTAGGAAATGTAGTTGAATAATTTCATTGTGATTTTGCTGTCTTCTTAGTCTACAAGTGAATTTTATGCTTCGTTTTGATAAGAATAAGTTAGCACAACTAAAGGTGTACATCTAACCAGACAGCATTAATTTAAAACTAAACAGTTGTAATTTGTTTATATCATTACCTCAAGCGAAAAGCCTGCTAAGTTATGCAAACCTAAGTGATGTATATTTATACTACTTAGCCTACGGCTTACATTCTACACCAATTAAGCTTTATTTTATCAGCAGAATATTTCTGATATAAACCTGCATGTTGACGTTACATTTTTAGGAATTTTTTGCGATTATCGTGATAAAGTAGCCACTTTTATCTATTAACAAGATTTTAGCAAAGTGTAGACAGTTTACATTTGCTTTAAGTTACAAGTAATAAATATGTGGTTAGTTGGTGAGTTTCAGGTAAACAATATCCAGACACTTGATACTGACCACTACTGCACTTTTATAAAACCATACTCTTAAACACTTTGGAAACGCTTAAGCCTTATTATTCACGGTTAATTTTACTATTGCCAACTAATTTGAAGATTTTTCTTCGCATACTACTAACAAGTAACCTTATTAACTTAGAATAAAATTAACCACGTTGATTTTATTTTAGTCCCTCCACGAGCAGTATATGTGCAATCGTTTCCTGAAGGTTTGATACCTGAATCAACCCAGAAAACATTTATGTGTCAGACAGACAGTATGGGAAGTAATCCACCAGCTATACTTAAATGGCAACAGCTTGATTCTGCTGGTGCAGTTATTTCACTCGAAAGTTTGAAGATGTCTATACAAGTCGATTTTAATAAACAAACCAATGGAGCTGTTGTTACACGTTCTAATCTAACTGTTCTCGCCACAAGAGCATTAAATGGAAGACGTTTTGAATGCTCAGTTGTATTTAACGACTCAAAAACTATGCTTCGATCGGAAGGTTTCTTGGAAGTTATGTGTAAGTTAACTAAAGAAAATATTTTATTGTAAGTTTTGATCTAGTAGGTTATTCGTTAAAAGTTTGAAACCCGCTTTGTTCTTTCAGATATCAGTAGTAAAAGGCGCCAGATGCAAAACTGCAGGAATATTTTGTCAATAAGGTGATGAAACACAGGCGCTTCCAGATCCATAGATTCACATACAATCTAAAACTTCTTCCAATAAACACAGTAAAACAAAAGTATATCAGTGAGTCGGGACGATATCCAACTATTTCACTAATGAGATATCGACTGTGTACTGAGGTATCTTAGATGTAATTCTATTTTCTCAAACGTAATGTTTGTCTGGACGCACAATCTCAAATAAATAAGCATTGAAATATATTAGAAGAATCTAAAAACCGTAAAATGTCTAAAGCTGTGACTAACGAAAATACTAATTTTCACTGTTATAGAGGGTATCGTAGTTATGATCGTAAGTTAAGGTTCACTAATAATAAAACCCTGTGAATTGGATTTTCATGAGCTAATTAGAAACTGACTACTACTTCCATAGAATTGTTAATGAGTTAAATAGTCAATATTAGCTGTAGTAAATTTCTGTAACTGAGTTCTTCAGATGAAAAAATTTAACCAGACCCTCAGTAAACTTAGTGAATTTTAGTAAACTGATATTATAAAGGCTGGTTGAGAATATGCGATAAACCTCTGTGAAAGAAATTTACTAAGCGCCAAAGGTGGTTTATACCGTATATAAGAAGGACAGACTTGAAATTAGTGTTGAAAATGGGAATCTTTTTCTTTATGCTGGCTGAGTGAGTGAAGCAGAAGATTTCCAAACTGGTTTCAGGTAGATGGAGGCGTATCTTGACTTTCCGATTCTGACTGACTGACTTTGACATCTTCACCTGTTCCATCTGTCGTTGAAACGATGATTCCTAGAGGATAAGTGGAGGAAGTAATCTCTGCTAAACTGGTATTTTTCTTAACAATATTAATTTCAAAGCCACGCGTAATGTCCGAACATACACGGACTTCGTGTTTTAATAGTTAGGGTATTAGCCAGTTTTCAAAAACGCTTGTACCACTTATGTCTGTGTGTCTATCTTACAAAAATCAACAGGCTTTTTGTTAGTACCTCCTCTACAACTGTTCACGCATGTAATGATAATATACAACTAAGGATATCATGGGAATTTAACAGGACACAATGCTCAAGATCTAACTGTCAAAAAGAGACAGATAATCGTCAGTAGAAATGGGGTGACAAATAAGTAACTACTGGTATCTGTTTTCAGAATTTCTATGTCAGAATATTTCCCAAGCTTCTTGTTCGAGGTTTTAGCAGATATTTAAGAAAACTAACGTATTATGCATAATCCCACAAAATAAGGTTATATAATCCACACGACCTCCACACAGACTTGAGAGTAGTGAAAGCTTGTCGGAAAAGCAAGACAAACTTTCACTACTCTCAAGTCTGTGTGGAGGTTAACAGCATTCAGATTCAGAAATAAGATCCGGATTTTCAACTCCAATGTGAAGTCAGTCAGTGCTACTCACTATACGGATCAGAGACTTGCACTGTGCGTCATAAAAAGCATCTCAAACAAACTACAGACCTTCATTAACAGTTGTCTTCGCTCAATACCACTCAAGATCAGATGGCCGGCCAGAAAAGATCAGCAACAGGGATCTCTGGGAGCGAACCAACCAGGAACCGGTTGTGAAACAAATAGGCAGGAGGAAATGGAGATGGATTGGCCATACTCTGAGGAAACAATGCATCAAGTGACATCACTAGACAAGCCATTGCTCGAGTGGAACTCGAAAGGGAAGCGGCGAGTTGGTCGTCAGTGTGAGGGTGGTTTGGAGGAGGTCATGTGAAGAGGAGATGAAAACGTGTGGGCAGACTTGGAGCCAGGTGAAGACTCTAGCAGAGAACCGAACGCAATGGAGACGTGAGGCTGAAGCCCTATGTTCCTGTAGGAATTAAAGGAAACAATAATAATAATCTACACGGCGTTAATGACAGTTTAGATTCCTGGGATTTTCGATCTAGACGTAAAGAGTATTGACAGTTTTATAAACGATGGTTTTGTTTGTACATTCTTAAGCCATTCTAATGTCGACTTCAATTACTTTTTGAATTATCTTTCATACTTTTATTGTTAATCGACGTTGTCATGGTAAAACCTTTATCTCAAAACAACATAAAAAGTGTTCCTGATTGATTTGTTCTTCTTATTTCATTTGTTGTCAAGCTCTCGCAATTTTAAATTACCTCTTTCTACATTATTTACCTTTATATTTCTAATTGTTGTTTGCCTTTGTTCGAATATTTCGAGGAAAGTAATCTCCTAATCGTGAAAATAAATCCGTCAAAGCCAAGTGTTGAATTCCTTGTATCTACTTGGATCATTCAAATTATTCAAGTGCCATTAATTAAAAATATGACTAGAATAAATGATTAAACTTAGGGACTTGCATTAATCCTTTCATGTTTTCAGTAAACCATCCTATTTCACAACATAATTTTTCGCTGGATTACCAACAATCGAGTGGATGATAGGTGCTGGGTTCAAAGCACTGTATAAAGACCAATACATAATACAGGTGATAATTCTAAAGTAGGATCAAACGTGTGATATATGTTCGATTGCCAACCAGAACTATTTCACTATGTGGTTGGTGAATAGCAGGTACAATTATATTGACTCTTTAATGGAAGCCAAAATCTACCAATAAGTCGAGTCACTAACGACTCTCATTAAAGTTGATTCATCATCGAGTGCACAGAGAATTAAATATAATGGAGAAGATTTGTAGCTGAGGTGGATGATTTTGTAACATAGCTTACTTCAATTTGAAGTATGCGCTGAAGATGTAACCTGGTAAGGAAATGAAAGCTTCGCAAGTAAACCATCTAACTCAGAGAACCCAGCTACATCAAAAATAGAAAATTGTTAATCCCTTGAAGATCTCATTATTCAACAAAACACCAAGACTCAAACAACCATGACATGTGTTCACCAGCTTTATTCAATCCCATAATAATCTAACACATAAATATATATATATATACTATGAATTAGATAAAATTATTGATGTGAGATTTTTTTGTCTTGCCTGTACAGTTTCCCCTAATAATATACGATTAACAGCTCAGCCAATCAATGGTGTTCCAGAAGCTAGTCGTTTAGAACTGACATGTTCTACGAGTTCTTGTCATCCACCTGCTGTGATCCGCTGGCTTGAAATACCACCAGATAAAGTAAAAGAGAAGAATAAAAATACTGAAGAATTTTTTCAACGAATAAATTCATTTTCAAATGAATTAACTGATCTTGCCCAATTAGAAACTGTAAGTGGATTGTGTTAATTTGTTTTGCTTTTCATTTCAGTCTAATTATTATTACTATTATTTTCGTTTGCAAAAAAAAGAAACAACATTTCAATCATTACATATTACTTGTGAGTAGTCTGTTAAGTAGGGGAATAAAAAAATAGGTAGCGCAAAACGAAGACTGTATAATAAAGACGGTATTTTGAAGCACTAATTACGTGTAACTTTAAAAGCACCAGTAAAGAAAATATTATCAGTATTACTACAATTATTTTATCTTCTTTCTCATTTTTAGGGTGTTCATTAGTGAACACAGCAAGATTCATTTTATAATAGAAGATTCATGATGTTAATGAACTATCTCTGAATCGTTTTCTTTCACCCTATAATTCTACTCCATCTAAATCTATTACTGTTTCATACTATCCATCTTATAATTAGGAGAATGAAATTTAAATTCATACTTTACTATAATAGTTATATAGAGTATTACCCTTATCATAGACTACCTTTCTTTTAAAGGTTCAAGTTATACAACAGTTGTTCTGTAGGCGTAAATACCTTCTTACTATTTATCCATTCAAATTTACTAATGATTTGTTTTCGTGCTAAAACATCCTATAACTATTCGTGAATAATTGTAGGTTAATAGAAGAAATGCATAAGTTTTGATTATTTCATTGCTAATGTAGACGTTACTATATATATATATATATATATATATATATGCATTTCGCTCTTTCATTTCCCACTTCTTGTAGTAAAATTCAGCTCAAACCTTTATAACCAAAACTACTCACTATTTTGTCACTAGAGCATAGCCACTGTCAGTTTTCCAGTCTTACATATTCCTACTGACCGAATTCTATCAGTCAAGTTGGCCATATATTAACCAAGTCAATGGGATTCTCAATGGAAATTCTGAAGGAACAACAGTCGCTTCAAAGTTTCAGATACACCTTGCTGTAGTAGACTACCAGTAAGGGCAAAACTAAGGCTTCCCACTGATCATCTCTAACCACTTGATACCAATAGTCAAATGTTTCTGAAGTTGTTTATCGCCATAAATCAAATGTGACATTCCCAAAGCGCTTTGGTAGTTAAAACTAAATTTTCGCCCTTAGAGACAGAAAATCTCTGACACTTATTCTCAATTTCTGTTCAAAGGTGAAACTGGTAAAATCATTCTATAGTGATCCTTGAGGATAGAAATATTATACAGGAACATCTGCAATTCATTTGCTACCGTTCTCATTATAAATTAGTGATTGAGGATTCGTTTCTAAAAGAGAAGGACATAATTTAAGGCATTTATTTATAAAAGCCTTGCATCGGTGGCATAGCGGTAGAATGCTCGCCAACCACGCCTCAAGTGGTCCGGGGTCCGATCGCCGGCCGACACACTCCCTTACCTCGCTAAGCCAGTAACAAGACTGGTAAAGAGGGAATGCATGGCCGGGCATGAGGCTAGCAACTCCATCCCGTAAAATTAAACACCACTGCTACCGAAACTTTGAGCCTCTAGCTTGAAGCTCTATGTTCCACTGGGAACGTAAAGGAACAAAAGGTATATATATAAGCCTGCTATCAGTAGATGCATACTATGAATAGTTTAAACCCTGAGAATCCTTCATAAATTGCAAGATCAACACATAATTCAAAAACCATCTTGATAGCTAATATGAATTAACCAGCTATAAGCTACGAATTTTATTAATGTGCCCTTTATGAAAATAACTGATGGATGTGATCTCTTTTTTGACATTTTTAAAAATTATAAATTGAATAGAAACAAGGTGATTTTGGAGGAACTAAGGTGTCCAGTACACTAGTTATAACGAAGACCTACAGATCTCAACAAAATACAATTTTTCAGTGTCTAGTCAATCATACAGGAATGAACAAACCAGTTCTAACTGAACACAGACTACAGATTTTGTGTAAGTATATTCATAATTAATAAGCTTTTCCTAATTTCTTTTAACTTTCACCTTGTAATTTATTTTTCATCTTTAGGCACAATTCTGGCGTAGGCGTGATATCCGGCTGGCTATCGACCAAAAAGCGTGTGTACTGCTCAGCAGCCGTTCGCTCTATCCTCCTTCATGGCAGTGAGTGAGACATGGCCATTGAAAGTGAAAGACATGAAAAGGCCGGCTAGCTGTCTTTGACCATAGATGTCTGTGTTCTATCTTCCGTGTCACGTGGCGGTATAATAGGTTGAGCAATATTGAGGTTAGGCATCGGTCGAGTCCTAGGTAAGGTGAGGAAATCAATCGACGATTTTGTGAAGTTACACCTATTGAGACGGTTAGGACATATATTACGCATGCCCAGCCATCGGCTTCCTCGACTGACGGGAAATGTTAACTGACATAGGGTCAGGTTGGAAAAGAGCCAGTGGTGGACAAACCAAAACATGGCTTCATTGGTCAATGAAATCCACAACAGTTAGTTTAAGCCAGTCACGTAGGAAGGTGTAGACTTCCTGACTGGTCGGGGTCCTCGGGACGGTAAACACCAGTGGAGGATGGAGGAAATTGATGATATGGATCAAAATCGTTCTCATTAGCTGGCGCAGATGCATCCACTCCTTGTGACTTACAATACCTAATGAAACTATATTGTTCTTCGATATTATTATTCTTTTGGCCCCATATCTCTGTTCACTGTCTCTATTTTGCATTTCTTTTTACTTTGTTTTCTTGCTTTGTGTGCTACATGGAGTGTGGCGACTTGAACTGCTGCACATCGGTGCAAAGTTCTATGTTGAAATCAGTCAGTCAGTCAGGCAGGCAGAATTCATCCCTCCCAATTTTTTGTAATGAATGCTTACCAATTAAATGCCTAACATCTTATTCATCCGATTAGTTCCTTGAGTATTCCATTCCAAGATGAGTTTAATCAAGCAAAATCACTTCTTGGTAAGCTTTCAGCAGCAGAAATGGTCACCTTTAGTTATAAAGCACGTTTGATAGAGTGACTGCTCAAAATGAAAACGAAATGATGTTGAAAAAAAATTAACCTGTCATGTAATATGTGTGTAAAGACTTCGTGTTTAGTTCACAAAAATAACATATTAATCATCTAGAAAGCAATATAGACAACAAACAGATTGTTTAATGCGATTTTATTTGCAACCAGAGTAAGTAGAAACTGTTGTCTAAGTATCCTAATACTCCATTGAGTAATTAATATTCAGATCAGACTGAAATTTTAACGTAAGAATCATTAATGATGATGAGGAGATTTTCTTGTCATGTCACTAATACTGTACCACCCTGATATGTCAGATGAACTTATCCAATATGCAATACAGCCGAGAGGATTTCTTCCTTTAAATGCCGGTGATGAGAGAGGGAGAGGAAACTATCCGGTAAAATTACTTCGACACCTCTCAGCTTACTAACCAGTGTATGGTATCGTATTCCGTTTATATGGTACTCTATGACTATAAATTGACAATAATTTTGAAGGCCTTCCCAACTAATAAAATCAATCTTCTTATAATGTGCTCAGTGAATGACCGCCTCCCAATATCTTTTCACAAACCAATGTTGAAAAAGTGTGATAGTTAGCAACAGGGAACTATGGCACTATGATTAGTTTTCTCATGGACGGATACCAATAGAACTACGAATATCCTAAAATCGTCTCGTTCCATCGTGTAAATGGTCTTCATTATAAACTATTGAGACCCTAGGAAATCAAGGGTTGAACTGCTTACTAACATATACAGTGTGTTATCTTTGCATTCTAAGTAGGACAGTTACCGGTTATCATGTTCAAACCATTATAAATAGGTGAAATCGATCCCGAAATACCATGACCCATTCATTAAAAATATAGTTTCTTTACAATTATTTTCCAGTGTCTTATAAACCAGATTAAAGACTATAATTCATCAGTTCATTTTTGATTTACAAAATGTACTATCTTTTTCAGACCCACCATCTATTCATATCATCAGTCTCCCTAATCAACCGGTTACAAGGCAATCTGTTTCATTATTCTGTCAAACTATTGGTGGAAATCCCCTAAACGATTTGAAGTATGCATGGTTTGTAGGCAAGTCAACACAATTCTCTAGTTTACTGAATCAACGAGATAATGATGTCAAACGCTTAAAAGACAATTCAAATGATCCGATCACAAATAATTCACCAAGCTTGTCTACGCCACGAAATCATTTCTTACCATCTCCATCGCATACAATCCAAAGACCAGAATTTCCCAGTATGATTCAACTGACAGGTTATCATGACTCCTCTTTGAATCTGTCAAACATTAAATTATCACAAGCTGGTTGGTATGGTTGTGAAGTGTCTGGTGTTGGAGGAAGCTCACACGCATTACACTACCTTGATTTATATTGTAAGTTCTTCTGTTGTTTGTCTAACTTAATAAACTCTTCTATTTACTAATGGTTATTGTATTGTTTGGAAAAGAACTCCATGCATATTTATTTGCCATGAAAAGAATGAGTGTTTACTAATGCGGAAAGAGAAGAAATAAACATAATTAATAATCAATATTTCTGTTAGAAGTATACACTGAAAAGTTTAACTACCAGCTAACTTAAAGCTAACAATTAACAGACCTTTAATTAGGTAATAGAACATATTTTATAGATTAAATTATCAACAAACACGCAAAATTTATTTGCATAATAAATCTAAATGTTTAACAGGTAGAAAACCATTAATTCTTCAATATAAACAAGAAATACGAGAATTTTTTAGGGTTTTATTCTACGTGAAGTACTGTGAAATTTTTACTCAGTCGATTAAAAAACACTATTCTGTGAGTCAATACAATGAACAAAGTCTTCTGAAATAAAAACGGAAATAGGGAATATAGGCACGTTAACCAGCAAGCCTAATCTATGCTCAAATTTAAAAGAGACTTAAAAACTTCATGCAATTCTTCCCATTAATAAACTTGAACAAAGGAAGAACAACAATTGTACCAGGATAATATGAGCTCATCTTTTATTATTTCGAGGATTCTTCTCAACTGGTTACAACCTGAACGATAAAAAAATATGAATTAGGATTTTCACCATGAGCTGACATTAGTTAGAGAACCGTTGGAAAACCTGGGAGTACTGGACAGCTGTTTCGTCCTAGTTTGGGACTCTTCAGAGGACGCACCCACCGGGATTCGAACCCAGGACCTTCTGGTTACAAGGCGAGCTCGTATACCATTAAGCCACTGGGACCCGATCCAATGGTCCATGAATTCTAACTTCTGCCAATGAACGACATAGCGCGACCCCTAGCCAATGTCTTCGGCGAGTATTTGTCCTCACGCCCGACCTGCTGCACCCTCTAACTAATGTCAGCTCATGATGAAAATCCTGAAACCAATCAAATCCCTACAAACCAACACTTAAATATGAATTACATTAAAGATTTGAACATACTTTTCCACGATCACAAGGAGTGATTGGTAGGAAGTAAAAGTAACATTAGTCCGGAATGATTTAACTAATTAAGAGTTACAAACACTGACTATTTATAGAATAATTAGACGATTAGGCTTGGAAACAAAAAAACAGAGTTGCGTATAGAAACAAGGTTGAGCTAGAAAGAGCATAACAAAAAAATTGGATTACGTAACTAAAGAAAATGTTTTATCTAATAGCCAATAAAATAGGGAAAAAAAGGTAGGGTGAGTCATATTTAGATGAGAGAGTAGAGTTTTCTAAACAAGAAAAAGGGTGACTCATAAAGGTTGTATATGTTTTTTTGTTATCACCAGGGCAGTGCAATATTCACCACTGTCTCTTTCTGCGTACATAGATTTGGTTTGAGTCGTTTGATAGCAACTGCTTCAGCAAAGCGTGGCAAGCTAGGTTTCTTTTGCTTGTTGAATATTTTGAACGACTTCAGGTTGTCTACAATATGACCAGTGTCCAGTAGATGACGCGCAATCGCACTGTTTACTGCTTGCGGACCTTTCAGCCTCGGGTTCTTTGGTATGTGTTCAGAAACCTAGCTTGCTACGCACTGCTGAAGCAATTGCTATCAAACGACTCAAACCAAATCTATGTACGCAGAAAGAGACAGTGGTGAATATTGAACTGCCCTGGTGATAACAAAAAAACATATACAACCTTTATGAGTCACCCTTTTTCTTGTTTAGAAAACTCTACTCTCTCATCTAAATATGACTCAACCTACCTTGTTCTTTTCCTTTTTTATTGGCTATTAGATAAAACATTTTCTTTAGTTACGTAATCCAATTTTTTTGTTATGCTCTTTCTAGCTCAACCTTGTTTCTATACGCAACTCTGTTTTTTTGTTTCCAAGCCTAATCGTCTAATTATTCTATAAATAGTCAGTGTTTGTAACTCTTAATTAGTTAAATCATTCCGGACTAATGTTACTTTTACTTCCTACCAATCATTCCTTGTGATCGTGGAAAATTATGTTCAAATCTTTAATGTAATTCATATTTTTTTTATCGTTCAGGTTGTAACCAGCTGAGAAGAATCCTCGAAATAATAAAAGATGAGCTCATATTATCCTGGTACAATTGTTGCTCTTGCTTTGTTCAAGTTTTAAGATTTAACTGAATTTAAGCTTAGTTTATAGAAAACATAACCTGGAGACTGAATATTATCCCTTCTGGTTAAATGAAAGAACCAATAGTTATTTAGTTTTAAGAAATATGGTTTAAGAGGATCGACCCTACAATTCTAACATCTACCATCCATTATTAATATTATGATATCTGAGAGGTCTAGTAGTAGTTCGTCACTAATATGCTTCACTCAGCTAGATGAGTGGACAGCTAATCACCGGTGAGATTAAACTGCAGCATTACATAGTAGAGGGTCAGAAGTTAGAAGTTGTGTCATTGGAACTCTGTCGGGTGACTAAATGATGTCTTGCCTGTCGCATTGTATGAATTTCTCCTCCTGAATGGGGTCATGGATGCACAGAACTTGAGTTGAGTTCATTCAGCCTTTTTTACAATTTTTTTTTGTTTTCCAGTATATCTCAATACCTAACTTGTATTGTTTTCCAGACGAAAGAAAATTAGTATGATCGTCTAGTCCTGAGTTCTGCAGATTTAGTCTAATAACACTGAGTAATAAAAGTTGATGTTTTTTTAAGAAATTACATCCCATGAAGAAATCGAAACAATGGTATGAATACGTAAAGTAATACTAGTATGATTTACAATTCAAATGTTTGTGATTCGTTGAAAACAGTCTCTTTTCGCTGAATCACTTATTTTGAATTTCTATATGTCCCAATGGAAATTTTCCACAAAAAATAAAAGTTGTTGTCTCAAAGATAAATTAGGTAGTAAGACTTACTGATGAAGGTCAAAATGTGAAACACATCTGAACTAACACTTTCTGGAGAGTGATTTGTAACACAAGAAAATTAATTTGTGTATTCTGAAATTCTGAAGATGTAATAACCACTTGAGGTTGATAATGATCACACACAATTACGATAACTAGCATAGAACTCTGTTTGTCTTAAGGAGTATAGAATAAGAAGGAAACAAGCAATATAAACATATATTTTATTTCATAAGTTTTCAGCAAATCATTACAATTTATGATGTACGAAACATCAAATTATAGTCAAATTCTAGCTAGTCGATTGAAAATCAGTGAGTTGGCGGATCAAGGCTGTATGAAAACAGTGTGATTTATTAAACATTCACACTCAGTTTACATAGTTGACGTCTCTTCATATGTCTAAGGATAACGCCCATGGTTTCAGTAATTTACTTTGAATACGAAACTTGCCTTCCTTGATATTGAATTAGTCACTAGTTTACATAAGACAGTAATTAATTCAAGTGTTGGTTTGAAGGGATTTTATTTGCTCTGATCTGATGCTCACTAGTGATTGATCCTCTTCAGGTAGGTAGTTGCCTGGGTTCGAATGGGAAGTAGTGACCATTGAGGTACAACAGGTCGGGTGTGAGGACAGATACTCGCCGATGACATTGGCTAGTGGTCGCGCTACATCGTGAATTGGCAGAAGTTGTAATTCATGCACTGGCCATTGGATGATGCCCCAGTGGCTGGATTGTCTATGAGCTGACCTTCTAACCGGAAGGTCCTGGGTTCCAACCTTGGCGGTGGGTGCGTACTGCTGAACAGTCCTAGACTATGACGAAACAGTTATCCAGTACTCTCAAGTGTTTTTCCAATGGTTCTCTAACCGATCTCAGGTCATGATGAAATCCTGTGACATTAATTACATGTTGTATATATAACGGTGAAAATAACACCAAATCATTTCATGCTTGATTCTCCTTAATTCTATGGTACTTAAATAAATCACAGCTGAAAGTGGCAAAATTGGTGGAATCAACAGGGTGACTGACGTATAGTTAAGACTGCAGAGCAGATACCCGCTGTGATAAAGGTATAACCACCTACAGTGAAGTATATGGAACAGACTTCCCCGAATTACACCACCTGACCAGTTGTTGATTCCTAAAGGTAGACACCTCTTTGTATCACTTTTTGAAGTTACCTTATCCTGACTAAGTTCCAGAAGTGGTGTACAAACAGGCAAAATACCAATTACTGTATGTGCCTAAGTCCTTACTTTAGTCTTTCACACAATCTAAATCTAGGTTAACTGATAAGTCCTTCTTACACGTGTAAGAATTATTTTAGGTCTGATAAAAATAACAACCATTTGTTTCACACTTTACTCCTTTATCTCTAATAAAAGTCGTTTTATGTATCTGACATCTTCGTTTTTTATACTTTACGAGCTCACTACCACACTACCTTTTGAAAGCTCTACATTTTTTTCAAAATCTATGGTCACTAGGTGACCAGCTAGCTAGCGAAGGAGAGCTGTAACATTAGAAATAATTGTACAGTAATGTGTTGACTGTTCCTATTCATTTTGCCAATGTCTTAATCTATTGTGCAATCATTACTATTTAGATCAACCCATAATGAATCGACGAACTCAGACGCATATAATGGCACAAGTAGGTGAATCTGTCACTCTAGCCTTGTATGTAGATGCTAATCCGCCGTGGGCAGAAGCTGAATGGTTTCAAATAGACACGTATAAAAATGAAGTTAGACAAATCAATGGTCCCCAGCAATATATTGAACCTCAGGCCTACTTTGAATCACCATACAACAACGATGGTTATCCATATTCGTACGAATCATGGCCACGTGTAAAAAGAGCAACTTATAATCACCCTGAGTCTCGTTCAGCAGATTTATCTGTGGGACGAAATACGCGCCAGTCTATTGGGCAAAAGGGAGGACAGAGAAAAAATATTTTTGCTTCACGTGGTACTGGTCTCAATGGTAATCTCACCTTTTTACTCAGGTTTACAGAAGTTAAGCCTGATGACTTTGGTACATATATCTGTCAAGTTCGTCATCAGTTAGGTGTAAAAGAATTTACTTTCTACCTGATCAAAAAGACTGGTAAGTGAAATCTATGAATATGAATATTCTGTTTATTTGTATAATAACATGGATGTCATTCATCGCTTTGAATTGTTGTCAATAATTCGTGAGCCAAGTTAACATCACTTCAATGAGTTCAAGTATAAAATTACTCTTCAATCTGTGAATCCCATTTGGTGAAACTTTTTATGCCTTTACTGACTTTTTTATGGACTACAACTAAAGATCATCCATCAGATTTTCGCATTATTAATCTGGAGGCCGAAGTTTAGAATCTTATCATAACCTAAGTTTCATTTCATCTTTGAACATTATGCGTAACATCAATGTCAGCTTATCAGTCTAAGGGTACCTTTGATATGCTTTTGGCGTGATACAGATTGATGGGAAGTGTCCGAAATTGAAATCAATATTTTAAATCAGTGTCTGCAGTGGTAGAAATATTTATTCTTCAAATCTGGAATATTAGTTCACATTGTGGACATGAAATAACCTCATTGGACAAAGTGTTTTACCTTGGGTCGATTGCCAACCAATCAGTGTAATCTATTATCCTCTGACCTAGTCAAACTGTAATGTGGCTAAGAACGTGTAAATATGATGTGTTTTTTCTTTAATAAAGGTCCGTTACCAAGTCTCTTATCATCTCCCGTTACACGCTTACCAACAAAAAGTAAATATATTAGTGCATTGACCAAGTTGATCGTAAAGTCAAGAGCGGTGATGAGAAACGTATAAAGTTGAAATGAGATACTCCATCCTACAATAAAACTAGAAATGTTCATAACAATGTCATTTTACCTATCCGAATATCTATAGTTCATATCGCAGCTGATAGCGGTTACTGAATAGTAAGTATCGTAATTCTTTAACCTTCGTTGAATGACTCACGGGAACTAACCTCAGAAGTGTGAGAAATGCATATATGGTGAGAAATGAATATGGTGTATAGATTACTTACTACTGTAACAAATGGAATCTAATCATAACTGTCACTGAGATTTTCTGATGACTTAAAATAACTTCTGGTGTGTGTACAGCTATTCTGAAGCATTCTGCGCGAACTGTCCTTAAACTTGACTCATTTTTCTCAAGTATAAAACCTATAACTTATCCAGAATGAAACTAGTTATTTGTAAATTACAGCGTCTGAAGGGAAATTTCACCACTGTTTCCTATAGAAATATGAAACATTTCAGCCATAGGTGACCTGCTTGACGCCATAAATATCATTTAAAAATTAAAGAAAACTTAAGAAGTATATATATGTCAGAGTGATTTAATATCACGAGAGTCGCAGGAGGTGAGATGGGGCTAGGATAGTTTTCATTTTCGCATCCCACAGTATCATCGATGGATTGATGTCCCGCAAAGTAGACAAAAATCTTCAGTTAAGGTTGTGAAACTTCTTATGAAGTACAGATACTGTTTAGCTAATGATATATTCCAGTAATGCATCGGTGACACAGCGGTAGAATGCTTTCCAACCGCGCCTCATGTGGTTCGGGGTTTTATCCCCCTTGCCGACGCATACCTCACTAAATCAGTAATAAGACTGGTAAAGTGGAGAGGTTGAGCTGAGAATCAGGCAAGCAAATCGATTCCGTAAAGATAAACGCCACTGCTAATGAAACCTCAAGCCTCTAGCTTGAAGTCCTATGTCCCACTGGGAACGTAAACGAATAAAAAATAAATTTCAGTAATATATTGATTATCTAGAATACCATAAAATTCACTAATCACAAATAATTACTCTGCGTTTTAGAAAGCTTGTATCAGATATCCTTTGATAAAAGTAAGAACTCATAATTTTCATTTGTTTTCAAATCAAAATGAAGACCACTAAATTGACATCATGATTATATTTTATCCCACTGCTGGAACAGGTGCTGGAGTTATAACGGAGGATTCAATCGAGATTATTCATCATGGATCAACTACAAGCATTCTATTTAATCCTCCAATGAAATCCTCCTTCACTAGACTTGTACTACGCGTTTGTCGACGTGACGCTTTCATAGCAAATCCTTTACACTTGGATAAATCATCTATCAGTAAGCAACATGTTAGACACGATGTTCAATACCAGAAGAGAGTCAAAAGAACTGTCAGCTTGGGGAATACAACAAATCAAAATGATATGAATCGACTAGACAATTCCCAACAAATGATCAGTTCTCGATCTGTCGGATGTGAAGATTATCATGTTGCAAAACCTTGGTTAGGAAAGATGGAAGTACATTTATCTGATGCTATTCAATTGTATAATTTCAGATTTCTTTTATTTCAAGGCACTAAACTTCTACAAGAAACATCTCCCATATTATGGCAGCCAGGTAGATAGTATATTCTGTCACTTTTAATAATGCTTATTAAAATATTTAACAAACAGAAGAGTCAGGAAACATGAAATACAGAAACTGCAATTTTCGTTTAGTAGTTAGTACGGTCTTTAGTGATGTGTTTGGGAGGTTACTATCTTCGTTTTTAAAACAATGATCTATGTGTTGGTGAAATTTAATTCACAGAGTAGTTTGTCCTTATTATCAACATTGTAACTTACTGATCATATTATCAAAATATTTAACAGCTTTAGATGGTTGTAATAAATTTAAACATCCACTTGCTAGTATTACTCAAAGTAGAACACTTTCATTTTTTTATTCAGTCGACAGTTAATTCAATGAATAAAAAAATGCCTAGAATGTACACACAAAAATTTACTAAATAAAATGTTTCGTTCATTCAAGATGACTTTGGTATATTATCCCAAACGTGAAATACAAAAAAATCCTCTCCAGCCATAATTTTCAGTAGACGTAAGAAGTCTATTCCACCTAGTTTCAGCAAGAACTCAAGAAATCATTTATACCAAACTCACTTTAAGTTTTTAGATAGTTTCACGAATGCAGGCAGGTGGCAATATTACGTTAAATATACTTTTACTGCGGATTAAAGTGTGTCCTTGTGTAATGTCCACTCTACAGAACAATTACAGGCTTATTTATAAAACATATATATATATATATATATATATATATAATGAATAATTGATGGATGGTCAAGTTAAACTTTAAGCACCACTAACTACCAATGGAGTGCGACGACACCGGTGATCTGGAAAGGCTCACTGAGAAATAATGTTGTCATCATCCATAATATATGCTAATTGAAGTGTTATGTTGTTAAATGGGATATCTGGCAAGTTTCAGTCTAGGTTTGAGAAAGATTAAGTTACTCTTTAAGCCAAGGACAAGTTGGTGTTAGGTTAACCTAAGGAAGGTGACAGTAGGTTTGGTTCAGTTTAGATTACAGTTAGTTTTGGCATATCTTCAGGTTGGGGTTAGAAGACCTAAATAATAACATGCATAGAATGTGGTTAAATTACTCTGTTGATATAAGAATAGTACTTGTGCACTGTGGTGGTAGAGTGTAATTCCATTGTTGGTGAAGTTTATTTTGATAAATTCTCACAGTGGTGTTATACAGTAATATTTACTGATGACGTTTCGAGTACAATTTATTGATCAGTAAATATTACTGTATAACACCACTGTGAGACTTTATCAAAATAAATTTTACCCACAATGGAATTATGCACTGTTGATACTCCAACCTAAAACTGAGAGCTACTTTTATCACATGTTAGAGAGAAAGGTATCCTCTGTAACACTTTTCCACAGTTTTTCATGCACTTTTTTCATAAATATATGTATCCCATACACAAAAATGCCTCCTTCACGTGATTGGTGCATTCGAGGTCATTCGATGATTGGTAGTTAGTGGTGCTTAAAGTTTAACTTTACCTGATAGATTTCAACATGGTGGGAAATGTGAGTTAGTAGTTTATTTTTTTAACGGCATGCATTCCTTAATTTAATTTAGATTTTAACGTCGATTGATTGGACCGAAGTGCTCAGTCTCAGGTCGACATGTTGGTTCCTTGTGCAGTTGCTTCGACGATGTCTGATCTTCACAAGCAGCCGATATGTCAATCTGAGACTGAACACTTCGGTTCAATCAATCGACAGGAAAATCTAAATTGAATTAAATAATTAATCAGACCCGTTGCATGACAGGTGGCTCTTGTGGCCCAAGTGGTCTAGTGTATAACACTTCAGCGTTTGAAACTATGGGCAGTAGGTTCGAGACTCAGCGGGAACACAGTCGCTCACTGTGGAATGCAGGTGCATCCATCTAACGAGTCCCAACTGGGACGCAGTTCGCATCCTGGATCTCACCGCTAGTCAACATCCATCAAGTGACTTCAAGAATGTATTCTTGATTTGGATAGTGGACTAAACTTTTCAAGACAATATTGCTAGATTTAACTTATCCACTAGTTGACCTCAGTTTATGATGACACCCATCCTAGAATACTATTCTTTTAAAACGGGAACTACAAGTATCTTTCTAGATTTATCATATTTGATCACCTGTTTTCATGAATGGGTTCTTCAAATGAATTGATTTTATTTAAATACCTTTCGACCTTAATTAATCATTTTTTGTTTTGCACTTTCAACTACAGAAATAGCTAAAGATCGAGGTGTATTCAGTAAATCGTTACTGGCGTTAGCCGTTACTGGTGGATGTGCACTAGTGATTGTATTTCTTATCACAGCAATCATATTCTACTCGTGTTATGGGAGAAAGAAACGCAGTAAGTGTTTTGTGTTTGAAAAAGATTAACAAGTAGTTATTTGTTATGATGTTTGTAAACTACTAATCAAAGCTCTTCTGCTCAAATATAAACAAACTCTTTTTCTGTATCTGTCTAAATCATTGAATATATGAAAATAAAATTAAGCATTGAATATTGTTTCATACCTACTAAACATTCACTGTTTTCTCCTGATAACGGCTGCCACGGTACTTCTGTAACGTCCCGTGTGAAGTGGTATAATAGGGTAAGCAATATTGAGGTTAGGCATCGGTCGAGTGCTAGGTAAGGAGGGAAAACCAATCAACGAGGTTGTGAAGTCACATCGATTAAGATGGTTAGGACATGTGCTACGCATGCCCAGCCATCGCCTTCCTCGACTGACGGGCAATGTTAGCTGACATATGGTCAGGTTGGAAAAGAGCTAGTGGTGGTCAAACCACAACATGGCCTCGTCAGTCAGTGAGATCTACAACAGTTAGTTTAAGCCAGTCACGCAGGAAGGTGTAGACTTCCTGGTCGGGTTCCTCCAGACGGTAAACACCAATGGAGGCTGGAGACAATTGGTGATATGGCTCAAAATCGTTCTCATTAGCTGGCGCAGATGCATCTACTCCTTGTGACTTATAATATCCAATGAAACTATATTGTTCTTCGATAAAACTATTTTTTCTGCCTCATATCTCTGTTTAGTGGCTCTATTTCGCATTTCTTTTTACTTTCTTCTGTTGCTTTGTGTGCTACAAGGAGGGAGTGAGGTGACTTGAACTGCTGCACATCGGTGCAAAGTTCTATGTCGAGAACAGACAGTTAGACAGACTTCTATAACGATCGAAAATCAAGTGTTTCGATTTGAATACAGGAAACCAATCGTTATGTTCCTCTGTATAGTGACACACAGTTCAAAACTATTCCAACAGTATCAAAAACACAGTCTAATTTGATGGGATCTGTAGTACTGTTCAACAGTAATTACATATCCAAAATACGAATCTACATCAACGATACCATCTGTCGGCTATACAGTCCAAAATTTTCTCAGGCAGAAAACAACAGACTTACTTGACGAAACATAATTGTAAATAGCCTGATAATCAGTAAGAACGTTTCCAGCAAGAACGATCAAAACTCTGTCTGCAAGAATCAAATAGAAAAAAAATTTGTTTGCAGCGGATAGTTCAAGGTCGAGCAGTGACTCCATGGAGCAACCTTGACCTCACTGAAACAAAATCTTTATCAACACCATCAAACAACAGCAAAAAGAAGTGATAAAATTAAAGCTGGGTCAAAAACAAAGACAGATAATGAGAATTAAGTCTAAAGGAGATATGCGAATGTCAGAACAATGATATGCAGCTAAAAGGAAAACCCAGAGTTAGCTGAAAAATCCAAAAAGATAAGTCGATTCAAGTTTGATCACGGCTTGATATCAGTTAAAGAACGACTGGAAGTGAGGGAGTACTGGAAACTTATCCATTAGCTCATCAATTTCAACTTGTACCAATTTGTGATTTTATCACAACTACCAGTCAATGTCATCAGCCATTATTTGTCCCCACTCCCGACTGGGTGGACCCCTCTGGTCACTACTTCTCATTAGAAATTCAGGCAAATTCCTCCTGTAGTCAGTCATTAGCAAGCATCAGACTAGTTTTCAAGAGTAAATTTGCAGAGGTTTCATTTTTTCAGGTTAGAAAACCACTGAAAAGCAAAGAAGTTCCTGAGTTCGAACCCTGGCAGTGGGCGCGTACTGCCGATGGGCATCAAACTAGGAGAAAACAGCTGTCCAGTACTCCCTGGTGGTTTTCAATGGTTCTCTAAGTGATATCACTTCGTGGTTAAGGCTGAAACGGATCTAGTCTGTACAAATTAACTCCTGAAAATGAATAGATTTTTCATGGGAGGATTTCCAGATCAATTATTCTGCTACAACTTCTTGAATTCTTTAAATAAATTTGAAACAATCATTTGATTTTTAAATATCTACTGAGTTATACAAATGCAGTTTCATATGGTTATATGAATGAATGGACAATTATTTGAAATTATAGTCAGTATTAAAAGTTTATTAGGCATAGTTAAACACTTTATAGAACAATCTTATTCTCACACCTAATTAATTGTGGTTCAAATCTTCAGTAACCTACTGATAAGTGAGCATAAAGGTTAACGATTGATAATTAATATAACATTTTCAAGTATTGGTTTTATATGGATTGTGTTTGATTGGTTGGAAGGTTTCATCATGAGCTGACATCGGTCAGAGAAATATTGAAAAACCTGGGAGCACTGGACAGCTGTTTCATCCTAGTTTGGGACTCTTCATCAGCACGAGCTCGCCTTGTAATCAGAAGGTCCTGAGTTCAAACGCCGGTGGGTGCGTACTGCCGAGGAATGCCGAACTACGATGAAACAGCTGTCTGACAGTACTCTCAGTTGGTTTTCCAATGGTTCTCTAACTGATGTCAGCTCGCAATGAAACCTTCCAACTAATTCATATAACAGTTTATTCAGCCTGATAATACAAGACATGCTGTTAGACTATTCAAATCACATTACAACGAATTTGTCGATATTATAGTCCATTCATAATGCAACGATAATATATCCTTTATCCTTAGTTAATTCATTCCAAATTTGTTTGTCAAATGTAAAATATGATCACTTAATTGATTGAAATATTATAGCTGTTTTCCTTGAAGTCATTCGATAAACTTCTCTTTCTCTCTTTGTATGGATCTTCTGCTCATAAGCATACACCAATACCTGCAAATCTGTAGACCTGCACAATAAGTAAATGAAATTCCCAAATTCAATTAAAAGTGCTGCACAATTAAATTTATCACTGACTGTAAATCAACTCAACATTATCTCAATTCACTAACCAGAATGCAACTAAATTCAAGCAATCATTCGCACTGATTTACCCCCTAACACTCAGCATAAAAGGTAGACACTAAAGCATATATCAGTGTTTGGTTACTCAAGGTAATACCACTAGTGAATAGCTGTCTGATGAATTTCAATCAATACAAAGAAACAGCTAGTAAGGCTAGTCACACTATTCAGTAAGCCATTCAATTTAAAAAAAGTCTCATTAGATTAAGACTTTCAGTAGGGTTTCATCAGTGATTCTTTTTCTGTTAAATGCAAAGTAAATCACCAAGACATAATTTGTTCATTTATTTACAGTTTGGAACTTACTAGATGAGAAGTTTGATTAACAAACATTCTCTGACCTTAAAATTCTTTCGTTTTAAAGGAACAGTTGCTTCAAAGCTGTTACATATATGCATATATAATTTGTGTGAACTAGTCGCTACATGTATATCGTTTATTGTACGAGATTTGCTTTAAAAAAGGAAAACTGAAATGACTAACCTCAACAGTAAACTTTTCATAAATATTGAAAATGTAAAATTCAAAATAATAATAACAATAATAATAAATCAATCGACGGGAAAATCTAAAATTCAATTAAATAAATAAGAATAATAAGTTATTATTTTTAGCTGTTTTTTACATGAGAATATCGCGAGCACTTACGTTCAGTGGATGAATAATACATAACTTGTATTAATTATTATATGGACGAATTGTATGTGTATGTGTATTGTGCGTTAGTGGCACAGCAGTAGAATTCTCGCCAGCCACACTTCATGTGGTCCGGGGTTCCATCCCCGGCCGATGCACTCCTGTACCTCGCTAAGCCAATAATAAGACTAGTAAAGAGGGAAGGTTGGGCTAGGCATGAGGCTAGCACCTGCATCCCGTGAAAATAAACTCTACTGTTACCGGAACTTCAAGTCTCCCCTGGGAAAGTAGAGGAATTAAAAAAATCTATGCAGAAAAAATAACTTAATTCAATGAACTGTCTACAACTGGAGTCAAATGATTTTGAAACGCACTTTACGTCAAGTGAAATGCAACAAATAAAGTTAGGTATCAGTAGTTATTATTATTATTATTGTTTCCTTTAATTCCTAGAGGAACATAGGGATTCAGCCGTGTGTCTCCATTGCGTTCGGTTCTCTGCTACAGTCTTCACCTGGCTCCATGTCTGCCCACACGTTTTCATCTCCTCTTCACATGACCTCCTCCAAGTCACCCTTGAACAACCAACTCACCGCTTCCCTTTCGCGTTCCACTCAAGGGCTTGTCTAGTGATGTCACTTGATGGCTTGTTTCCTCAGAGTATGGCCAATCCATCTCCATGTCTTCCTGCCTATTTGTTTCACAATCGGTTCCTGCTGGGTTGGTTCGCTCCCAGAGATCCCTGTTGCTGATCTTTTCTGGCCATCTGATCTTGAGTATTGAGCGAAGACAACTGTTAATGAAGGCCTGTAGTTTGTTGGAGATGCTCTTTATGACGCGCAGTGCAAGTCTCTGATCCGTATAGTAGCACTGACTTCATATTGGAGTTGAAAATCCGGATCTTATTTTTGAATCTGAGTGCTGTTGACCTCCACACAGACTTGAGAGTAGTAAAAGCTTGTCTTGCTTTTCCGATCCTTGCTTTGATATCCTCATCAGTTCCGCCGGCCTGTAGTTGAAACGATGCTTCCCAGGTAGGTAAAAGAGGTCTTTCTTTCAGGTTCCTCCCATTTATGTTGATTGTTGTCTGTTGTTGTTGTTGCTGTTGGTGGTGTTGCCCAGGGATCTTCATTACCTCTGTTTTCTATATGTTCACCTGAAGTCCTATCTTCTCTGGATGCTTCTTCTACCAACTTGTTGCTTTTCGCTTGCATATCTTCCAGTTTGTGGGAAATCAGACATATATCATCGGCGAAGTCCAGATCCTCCAAGTTTTTTGTGTGAGTCCATTTTATGCCTGTTTCCTCATTGCCCACCGCTGTTTGTCGCATTATCCAATCTACTGCAATCAAGAAAATCATTGGCAATAGTAGGCAGCCTTGTCTTACTCCTGTCCTCACTTCGAAGGATTTTGTAAGTTTCCCGTTGTGGATGAGATGTATAATTGTCGGTATTAGTAGTTAAATGGGATGTGATTGATTATGATAAGCTACTGTATAAAACTGATGGCCTTCAAGCTTTATAACTTGTTTTAAAAGAACTGTAGTTTTACACTCTAAACTAAATACAGTGACATGAAGATATCTGTCACGAATCGGTAGAAGTTAGAATTCATAAGTCACTGAGTCAGGTCCCGCTGGCCGAATGGTCTACGAGCTCGCTCTTTAACCGAAAGGTCCTGTTTCTGAACACCGGTGGGGTGCACTGTCGATGAGTCCTAAACTAGGACAAAACAGCTGTCCATTACTCCCTGGTGGTTTTCAATGGTTCCCTAAGTGATTTCAATCCGTGATCAAACCTGAAAAACAAATCAAATCTCTACAAACTAACTCTTGAGAATAAAATTATATATGAAGTGAAATTTAGACAGACAGTCTAGTATACTTGAAAATCCTTTAAATATGTCATGTGTCTTTATTTTTATCCTATCTGAATTCATTTATTTTATTCTGAGAAAACGTTCATTTCCAGCATAAATTAGGGAATTAATCTGTTTACAATACGGTTTAAAATAGAGGTGAATGTAGATAAAAAGCGCATGATTTTAATTTCGACTCTTAAGCTTCACATTTAAGTCTCTTTGCTTCTCTCTCTCTCTCTCTATATATATATATATATCACTAGGTCTTACATAGATAGATTCAACCATAATATAGGTTGAAGCATCACGTCAGGAGCCATAACGTGGGGTGAGATAATCAAACGACTGTAAGAAAGTTTCTTTTATTCCTGTGCGTTCCCATTGGAACATAGGGCTTCGAGCTAGGGCTTGAAGTTTCGACAGCAGTGGTGTTTATTTCTACGGGATGGGGTTGCTAACCTCATACCCAGCTCAACCTTACCTATTTACCAGTCTTATTACTGGCTTACCGAGGTGTGGGAGTGCGTCGGCCGGGGATGGAATCCCGAACCACATGAGGCGTGGTTGGCGAGCATTCTACCGCTGTGCCACTGACACCCAGGAAAGTCTGTAGAGGATACCAAACGTATGCTTACATTTAAAATGATACATAATTCATGTATTCACAATATGCTTTAAACTCTACCAGTGATAGATGCATAGTAACCACCAGTGAACACAGCTGCTGTTTACCAGCTTCAAGAAACTAAACTGCATCTAATTAAAATGCATTCTACTCTATATTCCGATATTATCAGTGCCTTATTTGTAGTCCATCATATGTTTTTTGTCAGTGTAAACACAAGCATTAAAGTAAATTATCAGCAGTGCTGGTAGACAGATGTATCTCCCTCTCTTTGAAGAAAATTCCATCCTCTTCAAAAAAAATAAATAAAAACTAGAACGGTTTATTTTGTTTAACATGCCAATTCACTTTGATCTATGAGAAATTTAAGTTTTTTTTAGTAGTCATTACTTTTTATTCTTAGGTCAATTAAGAGTGGCCTTTTCAAAGTATGTTTAAAGGTGATTGTGTAGTGTAAATATATATATTAAAACTGATTAACTTTTGTATCATAAGAGCTTTTATTATAGAATCTATCAATTAACATTGAAGTATTATTTAACACAGTAAATCATATTTTATCATATATTATAATTTACTCAGTCCATACTCATTAAACAAAGATAGCTTTGTTGCTATTCAATAATGGACTACTATGCATTGTTAGTAAATATAAATACGACTCTACAGCCTCTGAGGATGATTTCGTTGATAACGAGAACTTTTTTCGCTGAACTGTCTTTTATTTTCTTCAGCAGTAAAGCTCACGTATGTACCTAGTGTTTTATTTAGGCTAGGTGTTACGTAAACAATCAAACTAGTTCACTGAACTACTGGAAATGGCCATATTCTAGCTTAAGATCCTTTATATATTTGGTTCCCTTGATAAATTCCGATAAAGAAAGGAGAACGAAATTTGCAGTATAAAATGATATCATTCTATTTCACAGGTCCTCATCAGCTGCAAACTACCCGAAACTACAATGGTTATATAGATGATAATAACATACTTTAATGTTTGAGTGGTAGTAGAGAAGAGATACTATAAAATTGACGCATCCCAATCAACAGCGAAACATACAATAAACTGAAGTCAAAAGGTGGACGACTTCCGTCTATGTACGGCCTACCAAAAATTCATAAAGCAAATGTGTCTTTAAGACCAATCTTGTCAATGATTGATTCACCGTGCCACAAGCTAGCTCGATGGTTAGCTGATTCTATAGAGCCAGTTCGAATTAAATTTGCAACCCATAGCCTGAAGGATAGCTATCAATTTTCCAAGGAAGTTGGCAATATTGACATATCAGACAAACTCATGGTATCGTATGATGTGACCTCCTTGTTTACAAACGTACCACTGATGGAAACAATTGATATCATTTGTAAACAAACGGATCTACTACCATTACCGGAAACAGAGATGAAGCGACTACTGCTGCTCTGCACAAAAGATATACAATTCAAATTCAACAATCAACTCTACCGACAAATTGATGGGGTCGCGATGGGTTCACCTCTGGGACCTATTCTGGCTGATATCTTCATGGGCTACCTTGAACAGACACAACTGAGTTCTGCTATCAATGGAACAACCTACTATCGCCGATATGTCGATGACACATTTGTTGTTTGCAACGACATGGATCACACATCGGCATTATATGATCGCCTAAATGAGACCCATCCTAACATCAAATTCACCATGGAATATGAACATAATAATGAGTTCAATTTCCGGGATCTAAATGTAAAAAGAACAAACGAAGGCACGATCGAAAAGTCCATCTATAGAAAAGAAACCTGGACTGAACAATATCTTCACTATAACAGCTTTTGTCCCATAAGCTATAAACGTGGATTAGTGAGGACTTTGTACGACAGAGCCAGGAAGCTATGTTCACCAAACAAGGTCGAAGAAGAATTAAATTTCGTCGAGAAATGCCTAAGAGAAAATGGATACCCTAAGGGATTTATACAAAAGTATAGCAGAGAAAAAGATAAGAAAGAAAAACACAACTGTAAAAAAGAAGAAAGTGTTTATTTGTCTCCCATTCAAAGGAGATGCAGTGTCACAAAAGATTGACAAAAGACTGAAAGGTGCAATAAAAAGAAGCTTCCCGGCAGCAAAACTAATATCATTATACAGCACCACTTCTTCTATAAGCCACTCAAAACTGGATAAATACCCTGCTGATGTCACCTCCAACTGCGTTTATGAATTTACGTGCACTTGCGGGAGCAAGTACATTGGAAGGACAGAAAGAAGGGCTTCTATCCGGTTTTCTGAACATATTCCAAGAAACCTGTGCCTAAAAGGAAACAAATATTCTCAGAGTGCAATTACCAGACATATTGTTGATACTGGACATCTCGTAGAGATTTCTAAGTCCTTCAAAATATTAAATAAACAAAGGACAGCAAATTTACTACGATTTGCCGAAGCGATCGCAATCAAACGATTTAAACCAGACTTATGCATACAGAAAGAGTGTGATTAACCTCTCACTCCCTTGGTAACTGAATTTTGATTTTGATTACATTAATTAGTCATCTAATTCAGTGATCTCAACTCACTGAACAAATCTTAATCTCATAAACTGTAACCGCTTTTGTTTTTTGAGTTGCTATGTGAACCTACAAGCTAACACTGTTCTGTTGATTAATTTTTTCTGTTTTCTGTCTTACCCCTTCCCCCTCTTTTCAACTTTGAAATCGTATAAATTGATGATGATAACTTCAACTAAAAATGGTAATGCTTTCATTTTGGATGCGTCAATTTTATAGTAGCTCTTCTCTACTACCACTCAAACATTAAAGTATGTTATTATCATCTATATAACCATTGTAATTTCAGGTAGTTTGCAGCTGATGGGAACCTGTGAAATAGAATGATATCATTTTATACTGCAAATTTCGTCTTCCTTTCTTTATTAAAATCCTTCAGTAATCTATTCTGTTGACACAACCTGAAATCAAGCTTAGAATTATGCGATTCATTGAAACAAAAATTTTAGCATTCATCCACTTTATTATAATTCAAAAGATTATTCTCATTTGAATACGGGAGAATGTCCATGTATTTTTCAAAATAAGATTGCTTACACTTACAGTTACAAAGAAAGACTGAAATATCCTCTTTTTGCAGATAAAAGACTTCCCACTTTATACATATATATGCATATATATATATATCATAATGTAGACAAGGAATGGATAAATACTCGAATAAAACACCCAGTGGATAAATGTTGAAACCAAATGTGTTGAATAACTATTACTCTGATAACAGTTTTCTTTTCATTTGTCATACTTGATGATTCTTCTGTGAATGAAAATGCGAAGCATTAAATTTTTCATATGTTCTGCATTCTTTCTACAGGTTCATTACAGTTTTGGAATATTAAAAAGTAGGTATTTGGTGCTTTTTCAACAATATTCTGCAAATCAATTTTTACCTATATGCATTTTATTTATTATTTAATAATGATAACAAAGGCACATTCCTATACAACATTGTATATTATTTTGGCATTTGAAAATCGCTTACTTCTAATGTTTCATGTCGATGGTGAAGCCTTTTTTAAACCACATAAGCTTATACATGTGTATGTGTGTGTGTGTGTCAGTAGCTCAGTGGTACAATTCTCGCCAGCCATTGACACTTGGTCCAGGGTAAGATCCCCAGCCGAAGCGGTCTTAACTCTCGTCTAAGGAGGGAGGGTTGGGCATGAGGCCAACAACCCCACTCCATAAGAACAATACCACTGCTGCAGGAATTTCAAAACTCAAGTTTGAAGCCCTATTTTCCACTCGGAAAGCAAAGGCATGAAATTGAGCAAATCGAATCCTCTAGTTGGTTGGAGCAATCAGTGGGAAGCCTCTGAGCCTGACATGACACTGGTAACCAGCCGGTGACCAACAAAGTTTATACTCCTCGATTAGGATTAGAAAGAAACAGTAATCCATTGAACCTACTTGGATTTTAAAGGGATGAAGAAGACCATGAAGGCAAAGAAAATCAAGGCGGTGAAAGGAAGTGAACTGAATGTTAGCAGTTTTCATATTCATTCCTCTACCAACCAATTGAGTTGTTTAGAAATTTACAACTAATATCTATAAAAGAAAGGCATTTTAAACCTGAATATAGACTGATTACTTACTAGTGACTAGCTTTATGATGAGATTTCTAGGAACCTACCTAATAAGCGTTTGTCATCGACTAATATGAAGACAGTCACTTTCCGGTTAAGTTGGATGACGATGATGCTACATTTAAAATCAATAAGAATTACATTTATAGGCTAGTGAATTCCAATTTCAGAGATTTGAGTTCGATTAGTTGTCAAAAGAGCCTTTTCACTAAACTACTTGTTTTGTTCTGTCCATTAATATCTGGATGGGGATTATTCATGATTGTCACAAAGTTATCAAAAGTTGGTTTGTAAGGATTAGATTTGTTTTTTCGAGTTCGACCACGGATTGATATCAGTTAGAGGACCATTGGAAACCACCAGGGAGTACTGGACAGCCATTTCATCCTAGTTTGGAAATCATCGGCAGTACACACCCGCTGGGAACCGATTCAATGGCCCATGAATTCTAGCTTCTACCAATTTGTGATCTAGCGCTACCACCTACCAATGTCAACGGCGGGAATTCCATCCTCACACTTGACTGGATGGACCCAGCTGGTCACGACTTCTTACTGGAACTCTAGGAAACTCCGTCCTGTAGCAAGTAACTAGCGAGCATCAGACTAATTTTCAAGAGTTGATTTTAAGTATGAGATTTGTTTTTTTTCGAGTTTCAATGGTTTTCTAACTGATATCAATCCGTGGTCAGTTACCAGTTTGAATTGCTGAGAGTTCTGAAATTAATTCTAAGTGGTCTTGCAGTCGGCGTCATTCTGTGACGTATTCTATCTGAAGGTAAGTGTTGCCTTGCAATAATCATCGGATACAAGTCGGAAGGGTATACTTAACCCGCTAATGATCACCTGTGCTTATTCTAAAATGTTTTAAATTACTTATATTTGAATAATTAAACAATTTTCAGAACTTTATTCACACGGTTTCGGCAATACACTTGTACAAAATCAGTGCAAAGAAATTTGTACATTCAAATGAGCTTCATTTTTTCAAAGCTTTTCAGCAGATCATAACTAGCTTAAGGACAAAAGTCGTTTTTTTAAAAAAACATTTAACTAAGTGAGATACTCTAATTGCTGTTTAAAGCAAGAAAGAAGTCGATATCTCACAGTGCACCGATGGATTTAAAAAAATACAGACACGAAATGGATATGTTAAAGTGGTCAAAACATGAATGTCTATTTATGCATGATAGGAAAACTAGTGCACCAGCCAAGTAAGAGAAGTAATTAAGCGGAATGCAAACCACTGATGGTAGTTATAAGCAAAACACCATGTAAACAAACGAGTAATTTGGAATGTACAAAAATAAATCTACGTACCAACTGAAAGGAATAGAGTAGGATGTTATACATTCAAAAAGTATACTCCTAGAGTAAGTAGGCATTTCAATAGGTCAAGTTAAAGCTATTTGGTTACAGTGACTTCGTTTAAACCAAGTAATCTCAGTAATATCTTCATTTTACTTCTGTACGATACCTTGGTGGGGATGTGCTTCATTGGATTAAGAGCTTAAATTTGAGCCAGAATGACACAATCTTGGATCCCCAGTCCAGTTAATCAAGCTTGAGAGAGTTAGTGGTATCATCGGGACCAGTACAATAAATGTAACTCAGAGCCTAGTACTTGAAAATTTCGTTCCAAGTAACTCAGTTCTATCTAAGTGACCTCGGTCATGAGTTGTTGTTGGTTTCGAACAGCTCTACTTAGGCAAGAGATTATTTCCCCTCAACACTCTTTGTTTACTTACTTCCACTGACGAGCATGAATGAGCAGATGTAAGTGACGATCAAATGAATAGATTACTTATCTTCTTTGAAATGAATTAATGAGCACCTTGTGTTATACAATAAGGTCATTACAGATACGGAAAGAGTTCTTTCAAGGGCTCATTTGATTCCCAATGAAATAATCACTTATACTACGCATTGTCACCGAACAAAGCATAGAATGGTAGCCAAACTTCAACCTCAACTTCATTGACTTCGAAAAGGCCTTCACCAGACAGCGTTGACCGAGAAGTAATTTGGAAACACCTTCAACACTACGGTGTGCAGTGCCCCAAGCCTTTATCAACCTCAATCAACAGCTGACTATACGACAATGCCACGTGATCCACAACGGAAAACTCGGTGAGGCGTTTGAAGTGAATGCAGGAGTAAGACAAGGCTGCCTGCCTATTATTACCGATGATATTCTTAATTGTGGTGGACTGGATTATGCAGCACACCGTGAATGGGGAGCGAGAAGACGGGAATACGTTGGACCACCGATAAGAAAACTCTAGAAGATCTGGATTTCGCAGACGATTTATGTTTAATATCACACATACAAACAAAGATCTCTGGGAGCGAACCAACTCAGCAGGAACCGATTGTGAAACAAATAGGCAGGAAGAAATGGAGATGGATTGGCCACACTCTGAGGAAACCAGCAAGTGACATCACTAGACAAGCCCTCGAGTGGAACCCGAAAGGGAAGCGACGAGTTGGTCTTCCAAGGGTGACCTGGAGGAGATCATGTGAAGAGCAGATGAAAACGTGTGGGCAGACTTGGAGCCAGGTGAAAACTCTAGCAGAGAACCGAACGCAATGGAGACGCATGACTGAAGCCCTATGTTCCTCTAGGAACTAAAGGAAATAATAATAATCACACATACTAGAAGACTTGCAGGAGCAAACCAACAAACTGACTGAAGAGGCAGCGAACACAGGACTGCAGGTGAACATAAAGAAGATGAAGGTGATGAAGATGACCAGCCGACAGCAACAACAACAACCAGCACCAATGATCATCAGTAGTAGAGATTTAATGGAAGTAATCTCCTTCATTTATTTAGAAAGCATAGTTTCAACTGCAGGCCAGCGGAACGGATGAAAATAACAAAGCCAACCAGTCAGAATCGGGAAGTCAAGACACGCCTTCATCAACCTGAAACCAGTTTGGGAAGTGTTTGCTTCACTCAGCCAGTATAAGGAACAATGTCAAGTCGGCCAGTGCTTCTATACAGGTCAGAGACTTGCACTGCATGTCAGTCACGAAAAGGATTTCCAACAGCCTGTTACAGACTTTTATGGAACGCTGCCAACTTTGCTGGCAGAAAAAATTAGCAACAAGAAACTATGGCTAGAAACAAACCAACCAGGCGCAGGCCGCTCAACAAATATGTAGGAGAAAGTGGAGATGGATCGGGCACAAAATGAGGAGGCCTTCGAATGACACCACGTGCAATGCATGCCATCGTCCGAGTGGAATCCCAGTGGGAAGTGACGATTGAGTCGTCAGCGCAAGGGTGACATGGAGGAGATCGTTTGGGTAGGTGGAGATGAAAGATTATGGTCAAACATGGACCCAGTTAAAGAGAACAGCATCAAATAGGACAAAGTAGAGATGTGTTTTTGAATCCCTATGTTCCACGTTTCTTTTGTACGCCAAGTGAACAACATCTGACTTCTATTTTCAAGAATTCAAGGTAAAATACCAAAGATATACATTCTTCTTGTGGTTTCGTCAATAGACTTGAACCCTACTTCATATTTATTTCCGAAGTGACATTCAATATTCTCTTAATGCAAGGTTTACTTGTTGAAAACTGACCATGAGATTTACTTACATACTATTCATAAAGACTTTTATAGTTTCACTTGGTTAAAATTAAAAGTTCTGAAATACATCGAACTGGTCTTTTTATCCGATAAATGACTTAGTTAAAAATTTGTTGAAATAAATCCAATTTAGATTTATTGAATTCATAGGACTTTAGAATTTTTCACCTGTTCTATTTAATATTATTAAATTACTCAAATCTACAATGTCAACTAACTTCCTATTGTTTATCCTGACTATTCACAGAAGCCCTAAATCAAGTACCTCTCATCTGTCAAACAAAAAGGTGGATGCTCGAAATCCTACAGGATCTGAATTAGGCTTTGAACTTCATAGTGATATTGGATCTGTGCGTAGATATCAACCTGGTAAGTATTCTTTTTTATCGATTGATCGGTCAAAAATATTTTCTGAAAATTTATTCTGCTTTTGAAAAATGAACCACACAATATTGAATAAAGCAGGGTGAAACTGAACTAAAGACTTCAATAAAACATAAATTCTATATATTTCATATTTTGTTTGATTCACCCATACAATGGGTGAAACATAGGTACCTTTGTAAGAAAATGTTCGTAGAGGGACTTTGAAAATCGACAGTGAAAGTAGTGTGTGTGTATTAGGATTTAAGTAAGTCATAGTAAAGAAGACTTTTACAAAGGGAATAGAGTTTGATTGTATTATATTAGTAGTTCAGCACTACGAACCAAGGTGTGACAACTACTAGGAAAAAACTCACTAAATTATTAAAACAATTAGTCCCTTTGATAAATTTGAATAAGGCATTAACAGGACAAATTTCGCTAGGTGACATCATTTCGTAGTTTCTCTACAACCGCTTTACAACTAACATGGTGAACAATAATAAAATAAAGTTCATGACATTTACTCAGTTAAATAAAAAACAAAAGTACATACTAATGACCAATCATAATCAAATGGGTCAACTAGTCCATGGTAAGCGAAGTTTGAAGTCTATTGTTTTCTATACACATAGTTTAGGCTGTATGTGATTAATCCAAAGTGCTTCCATCACCTTCAATAACCTTAAATTAGAGTTATGTGAAATAATTGTGAAACAGTCATTAATATTGATTTTGTGACCTGACATTAATAAGTGTTTTGCAATGGATGATTCTGGATTTCTATTCAGATTAATCGCGTTGGGATTTTCTATATGATATAGTACGAAATTCTATGGACTCTACTTCAAACTGTATCTACAAGTTCACCTGCAGCTGCGGTGACACCTATATAGGTAGAACCAACAGAATGTTCTAATGTCGTCGAAAAGAACATGTTCCAAAACGGCTTCTAAATCATATAGAAAATCCCAACGCGATTAATCTGAATAGAAATCCAGAATCATCCATTGCAAAACACTTATTAATGTCAGGTCACAAAATCAATATTAATGACTGTTTCACAATTATTTCACATAACTCTAATTTAAGGTTATTGAAGGTGATGGAAGCACTTTGGATTAATCACATACAGCCTAAACTATGTGTATAGAAAACAATAGACTTCAAACTTCGCTTACCATGGACTAGTTGACCCATTTGATTATGATTGGTCATTAGTATGTACTTTTGTTTTTTATTTAACTGAGTAATTGTCATGAACTTTATTTTATTATTGTTAACCATGTTAGATGTAAAGCGGTTGTAAAGAAACTACGAAATGATATCATCTCGCGGCAAAATTTGTCTTCTTAATGCCTTATTCACTAAATTATATCACTAATATATTCATCTCTGTAGATTAATCTGAATGAATTTATCGAAGCAAACTTGTGAGCCGTAAGGAAAGGCCACTATACCTAATACTCATCCAAATAATTCAATAACACTAAGAAGGAAGATAAAGAAGTTTTAGAAAAAAACACCTGAGCTATAAATACGATGCTAACACTGTCCACACGTCTAGTGTCATCATAAGGCAATAAAAAGTAAGAAAGTAGTAACAGTCAGAGAATCTTATGCAGTTTACGTCTACTAATTAAGTTCCTGACTGTTTGAAAAGAAACTACTTTGATAATTTTTCTTAGACAGTATGGCTTATCGAACTGCATCTACTGTTACTTCTGTCGAATGTTTTGTATTATTTGCACACACACTTGTCTTATTTCTATGTTCAGTCTTATCTTACCACTAATTCGCAACAGATTCATCGGTGGTATTTCTTCTAAAGGCTCTGGATTCCATTGACATTTTAATGCAACTAGTCTCTACTTAGTTTCTGACTGTTTTCTTCACTGTAAAGCAACTAAACTCTAATCTGCACTATTTCTACCATAAGTTATCTTATCAGCTTCAAGCTCTTCTACATCTCCACTTGATGTAGCAGTTTCCTTTTGTATGCATTTTGCTGTGATGGACTGTAATTTGCAACAAAATGTAGATCGTATTCACCTGATAAATTCTTTTGTAGTCTATAAGTGAACTGGACATTAGCTTCTACAGATTTATTGCTTACTTCATACAGAATTTTACTGGAAAAGATTTTTTGAATTTACAAAAATATACTTAAACTTTTACTGCTGATCATTTAGAAGGAAACTAGAATGTTCTTCCTGCAACTCTGAGTAAATCATTATTTGGATTTGGAAAGGAAACGTCACTATTCATCAGTGCTAGAATTAATTACACAAGATGTTTATTTAGGCAAAACTTGCAGCACATCAGCTCGCCTCTTTTGAGGTTAACACAGAAACTTGCTCCTAGATTTAAAAGGATCTATAGCTCATAACCGGCCAGTCTTACTTTTACAGCCATTTGCTAGATGAAAACCTTTATATCTTTTATCTTCTAAAATAATGTATAGAAACAATTCTTCCTACCTGCCTTCATCAAAATGTATTGACTTCATAGGTCCGATTTCCAAAGGAGCTCATATTAAATCACTGAAACATATTCATATAACAGTGACAGATTTATTTTTGGGATATTAGGCTTAATAAATCAGTTCACCAGTCAGTTAAGGGCTTATAAGTGCAGTTATATGGTAAAGTGTGTAAGAAAGAAACCCAGTAACTAAGGGAAAAAAAGATACGGCGAAAAATTACTCTCTATATTAAATACACAGCTAATCAGTGACTACTTTTTTTGACATTCAACCCTAACTTTATTGAACACACAATATTTATCGATGAATAAAATTGGATCACCAAAACAACTCAGAACATTGTATTTCGCCTCATTTATTGACGTCGTTAATGTTTTTACTCCTGAAACATATTATCAAGGCAGTATAACATTAATTATTTAGGAAAATTACACAGCGTTTAGTAAAAGAATCAATGTGTAAATGTTAACTGATTAAATCTGCCAATTCACGATATACCGCAAAATCTAGCCAATGTCTTCGGCGAGTATTTGTCCTCACACACGACCTGCTGCATCCTACTAATCACGACTTCCCACTAGAACCCCAGACAACTACCTACCTGAATGGGGCCAGTCGCCAGTGAGCATCTCATTGATATTCAAGTATTGGTTTGTAGGGATTTGGTTGATTGGTCACAGGATTTAATCATGAGCTGACATTGGTTAGAGAACCATTGGTAAACCTGGGAGTACTGCACAGCTGTTTCGTCCTAGTTTGGGACTCTTCATCAGTACGCAATCACCGGGGTTCGAACCCAGAACCTTCTGGTTACAAGGCGAGCTCGCATACCATTAAGCCACTGGGACCCAACCCAATGGGCATGAATTCTAACTTCTGCCAATTCACGATATAGAACAACCGCTAGCCGTGATCAGTAGGGTGCAGCAGGTTGGGTGTGAGGACAAATAGCCGCCGAAGACATTGGCGATCACATTCCCGTAGGAAGTTAAGCTAAAGGTTAGATAAGGTGAAAGGAATATTTTTAAAAAGTGAAGTCGGGGAACATGAAGTAAAATGATGTGTAAAGCACACTGTCGAGTTAAAGTCAAAATGAATCTAAGAGAATGAATACATCGGCGGCTCATGTCAAACTTTTATTTGTTTTACTGTGAAGAATCCTGTCACCTTGAAATTATGATGAATTGCTTTAGTATAACACGGTCACCTAAGAAATTTCATTTGCTTACAATCTTATATTTGAAAAAAACTGCCCAATATCAATGATTCCGCTGAGATTCATGAAACTGTCTGCAATGCCACATCCAGACATTATCAAATTATTGCTTAGGTTGAGGGAAATTATCATACAAACTTGTATCATGCTAAAATAAGTAAGTAGAAATGTATAAAAATAAATATTTCACAGCAGAGCCGAAAGAGTCTCTTCAGTATACTACTTCCTCTCCCTATATTTTTTTACACTCAAAACATAATTAGTTGTTGAGATATTATGTGGCACACAGGGTCTTGAATGCATCACTGGATTTACGATAGAAGTAGTTGTATCTTGTCAAAACAATACCACAGTAAATAGACGCATTTTCATTGAAGCATTTTGTAATTTACCCCATACACATCAATTTGATAGTGAAGTTCTCCTAATATCCACATAATCCTAAGTGTAGACTTTCACCACCTACATAAAAAAAGTCTACGAATTCCACTTCGTTCTTCGATATGACTTTTCCAATCTAAATTATACATTATTCGTTGATAATAAGGTATTTATCTCTTGTGTGTTATTTTCTATAACCTTAATAGTAACACCATCTGTCTAAGTAAACAACAAGCAATCACTGAATACCCAGATGAAGCCAGTTAATTTTCCTATATGTTTCGGATGTTGCAGTAATATTTTTAGCAACACTGTCATCAGTTCAAAAGACAAATTTACTCTAAGAAGGGAATCTTTTAAAACAACTCTGACTGTGTTTGAACCAGCTGTTTTTGAAGATGACAATTCCATGTAAATCCCTTGTATTGCAGTGTTTGAGTCAAAATTATTGGGCAGTGATAATACTGAACAGATTACATGTTCTCTTTTTTACACTCAAATTTATGAAATCTTCGTTTGTTTGAGTAGTGCGTAAAAATATAGCCTCCAATTTCAATGTCTTCAAAGCGTTAGAAATCAGTGGTTGGTAATGTAGTTAAGACGTTATACCCCTGGCTCAGATTTGTCAAGTTTTTGGTTTCCTGTAGAACTTAAAAACGCGTCAGTCGTTCAGTGGTAAAATGCTGGCCAACCAGTCATGTGGTTCAGGGTTCGACCACAGGCTGACACACTCCTAAACCTCACTAATTCGGCAATAAGACCGGTAAAGAGGGAAGGTTGGAAATGAGGCTAGCAACCCCACCTCGTAAAAATAAACACCACTGCTACTGGAACTTCAAAGCTGCAGCTTGAACTTCTATGTTACACTCGGAATGTAGAGGAACAGAACTTTTCAAAAATCTAAGCAGAAATGGCCATCTTTTGTTTTCAGTTGTCGAAACGACGAAACCTCATATTTCAACATAACCAAACTAGTACGTTCATATTATGATTCACCTTTGTTGAACTATCAGCTCATAAATCTGAAATGCAGAAAAATAAGTAAACTCATAGGAAAGAAAGTGGTATATGTTGCTCCAGGAAGATGATTAATCTCTTTAAACGCTTTAATAATAATAATCATACCAATCTACTTTATTCCAAATACAGTACTTATAATTCTCAGCATTTGCATCTGATTCACTCAAAATATAAATAAAATTAAAACAAAATTAACCAGAGGAATTTGTCCACATTTACGGTATAAAGTTAAAAATATTCGAAGTACAAAATGAGAATAACAAATATAATAACAATAATAATAACAGTGGGTTTGCTTGAAACAGTTTTGTCGATTCAGTTTGGGAATTTTAGCACGTTATAGATTATTGAATCTAATGTTCTGTTGATATAGTATAGTGAGGGGAAAGACAAAATTGACAGTTTTAACACAGCTTAAATGATGTTTACACTTAAGAAAAAATAAACAAATAAAAACAAAAATTTGAGAGCTTTATAAATACAAAATGAACAATAATAATAAAGCTTGGTGGAATGAGGATGGATAAAATGGTTTATTTATTAGTGCAAAGAAGGTTAGTTAGTTCGTTCCTGACACTATTTGTCACCACATAAAATATGTGCCGTCAAATATGGTATAGTGAAATTTCTATACTTAAACGTACGTGCATAAAGTCTTTTGAAATGACTTCTTGTTCTACGTGAGAAGAAACAAGGTGAAAGTTGAGGTTAAAGTGGATGCTCACAGTCTGACAAAATTCCTTTAGCAAATATGTTACATGAAATCAAGTGCCTATCATTGACGATGTCAACGATATGGCCAAATGGAATACCACTCGTCCTACTGACAGTCTTCATAGTTCTATGAAGTATGACATAGTCTTTTTTAAGCAATCCAGGAAAGAATAAGGGTGAACAGTTAAGAAAAATAGGTAAGATGCACGAGATGACGAACTGTAGGAGGAGGATTGTGTTATACCTGAGTGCCTTAACTTCTTAGTGCAAAAAGTCAGACGAAGTATTGTTTTAGAAATCGCTAAAATTTCTCTTATGTCCATAACTAACATCTACAGACTTACGAATCTATGTCCTGAGTAACTTATCTAAACTTTGGATTAATTACATTTGATTTTTTACGAGTTGATCACGGATTGATATTAGTTAGAGAACCATTGAAAACCAGAAAGTACTGGACAGCCGTTTCATCCTAGTTTGGGAATAATCGGCAGTTGAACTTATCATCAAAACAAGTTTTCATTTCCTGTGTAGAGTAAATCTCATCTAACTTGTACAGAGGTATTAAATAATACTTTTTTGTGAATGATGTAATAACTAGATAGGATGAAAGAAATATACCACTTGGTCGACAACTGCACCTCATGGCCAAGCAAGCAGATCAGCCGACTGATAACCTTTAAGTCCTTAGTTCCAATTGTGGTACTATCCAGGGTTTTTTTGGTTTTCACCGATTCCCTAGCCGTTTTTCATTTTGTAAAGAAATCTTCTTTAGATTGTATCTGTACGACAAATTCAGAGGTTTGAATCGATTTACACTGAATGAATGTCACGCATTTCGTGGAAATTGACCTGTGCTATATATAGGAATATATTTCAAGATTAATTTTAGATGGAATTATAACCAAATCAAATAATGTTACAATGCTAACCCTTTATGTACTATTCAACCACATAGGTAAAGGTGTACATGGTAATCCTTTTTCGTGATTATTCACCTCGACAGGCGTTTAATCCAATGATTAAGGTCAAGGCTTTTGTATTTTGCACTTTTCTTTTTTTTTAAAAACTTAGAATCAATAGATCATGTGTTCCAAAAGTTCAGCTTACTCTTCAGTGGATTCAACCCTTATGTCAGTGTGATAAATAAAATTTACTCCATAAGGTCAATTTGATTTCATTCCTGTTTCTTAAAAGTTATTCCATACGTACTTTTTTTAACTGAAGCCTAGAAGCATACTTGTAACACTGACAATAGTGAACTATGCCTTGATCAGAACTTTAAACACTCAAAGTTCCAAATGTATTGGATAGCACAGTCACATTACTTACTTTAATGAACATGATGGATAGTTTTCGGCTGGCTACATAGGTTAACGCCTACCGGCAACTCTAAAGAATAGCAGCCCAAACCGAAACTACCTAGCGGACGGATAAATGACCTTGAACAACCAGTCAGGTGACTCCGTATTTTCTAGACGTATTTATGGGTGCTTTACACCTTTTGCGTTGCAAATTCGCTCCAGATCTTGTTTTTGATTACTGTTTGGAGAACGGACTGATAGGAATGTCAAGAAATTGCCAATGTGGAGGTGTCATTTATATGCGAAGATACAATAGGTGCATCTATGGGTTTGGTGAAATGAGTGGCGAACCAGAAAATTAGCTCGAGAACGTATGTCGTTCATTTTTAATTTACAGAGACCATAGGTACTTTTGATAAAAAGAAAATATAATCGAGGGAGATTGAGTGCGAATCAACAATAGGTATTGGGGATATATGACACCAGCCTCCAGAAAGGATACATTGAGGCGATCCCTAACCGCAGTGCAGGTGTTTTATTGCCTATTATCCAGCGCTTAGTGCTGCCTGGGGCGACTACTCATACAGATGAATGGAGTAGTTACAGTCAGTTATCGAATCTGGGCTATATTCATCAAGTGGTCAACCATACAAATGGTTATCTCAATCCTTTTGATGGAACCCACACTAATTCCATCGAAAGTTTCTGGAGTCACCTAACAAAACGCATCAGATCAGTGAATGGATCAAGAAATGCAATGATATACAGTTATCTCCATGAGTTTATCTACAGGACTTGGTTTAACATGAGTATCAAGACTCCTATGAGAAATTGGTAGGTCTTTTTGCAACATATACGAGAAGGTTGTCATTTGAAACTTTCTTTCAGAATTGCATTACTCGTAAATAAACGATTTATTACAATTATGCGCTGTTTTTTCGAGCCTTCTGATTGGTCGAAGTTGTCCTTGTGAGGGTCATTTGTTCGTTCGCTAGGTAGTTTCGGTTTGGGCTGCTATTCTTTAGAGTTGCCCACCTACCAACTGACTAGATAACATTATCCAATCCTAGAAGAGGTGACATAATGACATAGATAGATAACTCACTAGTAAAATGGTTGACCACACACAATAAGCTAACTAAAACATGAGTTTCCCCAAGATCACCAGAATATCATGCTGATAACGTTAGATAGCATGAGTCTTACGTTTACATCTTCTTACTCCGTGTCAATTAAGTCTACCATAAAACCACTGGCTGATTCTTTTAATTCACTAACCAAAAACGAATTTAAACTCTTCAGCTTATCGACCAAGTTAAAATTCAGCTTAACATCAAGTGTAAGATGAATGAAGAGGGGTAAAAGAATAGTAATCTATTCGTATTCTGAAATATAAACTTGCTCAGATTAGTCATTAGTAGTAAGCAACAGTATGACCTCTGTTAATTTACAACAATGAGCAGAATTTTCTCATAGTTCATAATTCATTCACTCAGTGTACGTGACATTATAGTCAAAATTTAAAGCAATATTTGTTTTATTTAAAAAAAACAATGTAAGTTTACAAGGGATCGCAAGATAAATCTTAAAGCGTGATTTTAACAACAAAATCTGAGAAAAACAGGATTAGATTGTCTTATCTTTAAGAGATATTAGGTGATCAGTGAGGACAGATCAAAGGTCAAAAGTTGCTTTCAGTGATATAACATATAATAATGGAATATTCCAGCTGAAAGTTACCTGGGGTTCTAGTGAGAAGTCGTGACCAGTAGGGTGCAGCAGGTCGGGTGTGAGGACAAATACTCGCCGAAGACATTGGCCAGCGGTCGCGCTATGTCGTGAATTGGCAGAAGTTAGAATTTATGGGCCATTGGATCGGGTGCCAGTGGCTTAATGGTATACGAGCTCGCCTTGTAACCAGAAGGTCCTGGGTTCGGGCGTGTACTGCTGAAGAGTCCCAAACTAGTACGAAACAACTGTCCAGTACTCCCAGGTTTTCCAATGGTTCTCTAACTAATGTCAGCTCATGATGAAAATCCTGTAACCAATCAAATCCCTACAAACCAACACTTGAAAGACAATAGTTGATTGCTTCACTTTACGTGAGACTACTTTCATTCTTGAATCCATATAAAGGCGCCTAGAAAGTAACGTCGAAAGGCTGTTTAAATAAAATTTATGATTTATCTTCTTGTTTAAACTTCAACTCACGTGAACTCACTTTCACCTATTCCAATGTTTTCTTACATCTCATCAGTAATTGGCTTTTATTGCATGCAATTTCAACTGGTCAACACTTTACTTCAACTTCAAGTTTTCAAAGTCACATTATTTAATGGAGAATATGATTCTAAGGTTTAGACAGCCAGATGTCTTCTTCAACCCTTATACTGTGTTATAATTTTAGTAATTGATTATAATTGGATTTCATGTTCTACTTGTGAAATTCTAAGGTTACAATCTACCGGGTATAATCTTTGTAGTTCTGTTTTAAGCTGAAGGTTGAAAGCATTAATTGTATCAAGAACACTGATAGCTATGTTGGTGTTCATTCTCTTACCTACATTGTTGTATTATCGATTTCTAAAATCTATTGATGTGCATGAAGATAAGAGTGACTTAAAAGAACAATAATGGTCCTCCACATGTATGATATCACATGAGAATGACTTAAGCTTTTCGACATCGTTTTAATATAAAATACACATAGAAAGCAAAAAGATTAAGAGAATAAATATTTACTTTTCAATTAGATCCTTATACATATATATATATATATATATATATATATATATATGATTACAGCTTGATTCCACAGAATATTTTTGGTACAATTTTCAGCATGTGGTATCGGTAGCCCAAATTTTGCAGGCCGACCACTGATATAAGGTGTGCGTCGTCAGGGAATTGAACCCCGAACCATGTGCATGATCGGCGAGAGTCCTAAACGCTGTACCACTGGCGCATTTTTATTACAATACACGGCAGTTTACCAATCAAGTGGCAATATGTTTGGTAACAATAATTAGTCAGTAACAGCATGTCATTGAGGTGATAATTAACGAAGAAAATTAATGCACATATTTCAAATAGTTACAACACGTGGATTGCATAGTGCTTAGATTTGAAAAAATGAAGAATAATTAAGGGATAAGAGTGCGCTCAAGCTGACTACGTAACAGATTATTATAGAAAAATGCAGGAATACAGTAAATAGATAACATAACTGTTATTTCCAGTTTGTGATGATGTATAATATATCCACATAGACAACGATATTTTGTGGTAACAAGCCACAAGCTAAGTAAAACAGCTGTTAGACGTTCCATGGATTTCAGTAGTCCTGTAACTGATTTCAGTTCTTTACTGAATCCATCCACAGACTAGATTAGCTGCCTTTGATCATAGGTGTCTGCGTTCTACCTCCCGCGTGAAGTGGTATAATAAGGTGAGCAATATTGAGGTTAGGCGTCGAGTGCTAGGTAAGGAGAGGAAATCAATCGAAGAGGCTATGAAGTTACATAGATTGAGATGGCTAGGTCACGTGCTGCGCATGCCTAACCATCGTCTCCCCCGACGGGCATTACCAGCTGATATAAGTGCAGGCTGGAAAAGAGTAAGTGGTGGCCAAACAAAAATATGGCATCAATCCATGAAATCCTTGACAGTTAAACTGAGTCAGGTAGGGAGATGCAGACTTCCGGGTTGGGGCCCTCGGGACTCTAAGAATCAATGGCTGGAGACAATAGGTGACATGGCTCAAAATCGTTGTCAATGGCGCAGATGTATTCAGTCTCTGTAATCTTTCATATTCCTTTCTACCATTACTCATTCTCTTTTTTTTTCTTATACTTGTCAAAACTCACTCATCTTCTTGTCTACCTTTGTGTGCTATTTGGAACGTGGCAACTCGAACTGCTGCACTTCGGTACCAAGTTCTATGTTGAATTCAGAGAGAGAGAGACTAACTAGATTCTGACAAGCCAATCTGAAAAAATGTTACTTATGAGAAAGTCATTGATGATGAATTCTCTGTCACTATTTAGATAATGTAAACTGCATCATCAGTTTAATATATGAAAGTTTTTGGTTGATACTTCAAGATATCTACTAATAATTCATGGATTACTAATTAATAAAAAGACAATTGCAGCGAAGAAAATTTTCTTTTCGACGAAGTCCAATTATTTTCTTGTATTTACTGAAAGAATATTTTTTAATCTTGTCTAAAATTACACTTATTTTTAGAAATCCCTTATAAACAAAGCGTTAAAAATGGTTCGTTTATTTCGCAAGGATATGAGAATTCTTTGAATGGAACTCATCATTTCAGCCCTTTACAAGCCTCTTCAGGAATGAACATCGGATTTGATGGTAATAGTATTGATAATGAATGTGCTGCACTGTTGCATAGTCGTAATTCCGTGGCCAGTAGTCAAAGTGCTCAAATGAATATTATAAATAGTCGAATATTCGCTGAAGCATATGCTGCTGCAGCAAGAGCAGCTGCTTCTGTAGTCAGTGGTAGTACTGAAATCTATTCACCTAGTACACAAATGACAAATGATCTTAGTACACATACCAATGAAGATCGTCATAAATCACAGAATTCCCTTATCACATATCCAATGAACTCAGATATGCCGCCTAACGAACTAATGGTTACATCAAAAGAGACAAATATGAGTTCAGAAAATGGTGGTGATTTAAAGAAAAGTAACAACGTCAACAATGCGAGTCTGTATTCGAAGAATCGGGATAAAATTAAAGGTAAATAATCTAATTTTCTAAAAAGATTTTAGTGAATTCTATTGGGATTTTTCATAGAGACTGAATGTAATTTGTAATTTTTCACCAGTAAACTTTTGAACTACCAAAAAATTTGCTGCTACTAGCATGGTGCCTTTCCACATCAGATTTCTGGTAGGAAGTTCGATGGTGATGATTAACCTCTAACGCCATGGCCTTCGTCTAATGTGTGATAGCTATCAACTAAATGACTCTTCCTTTTTTCGTCCAGTTAGATTCACACTTATCAGAATTAGTAGTTCTCAAGTGTTAATTAGTAGGAATTTCATTGGTTTCAAGTCTCATCACAGTTTCATATCAGTTAGAGAACCACTGAAAACCAGAGAATACTGAACAATTGTTTCGTCCTAGTTTCGAACTCTTCATCAGCACGTGCCCACCGGTGTTCGAACCCAGAACCTTCTAGTTACAGGGTGAGCTCGCTGACTATTCAGCCACTAGAACGGAACCCAATGGTCTATGAATTCTAACTTCTACCACTTTGTGATATTTAGCCCCGCCACTAGCCATTGTCTTCAGCGAGTATTTGTCCCCATGCTTGAACTGGTGGACTCCACTGGTTATAACTCTGCACTAAAACCCCAGGCGACTTCGTCGTGTAGTCAGTCACTGGTGAGCATCAGATTAATGTTCAATCATAAAATAACATTTCAGGGTTTTTTTTATTGTCAGGTCTAATGCGGTGTTTGTAGTAGTAGTGTGAGTAATCCTGCATAATACAAAATTTTAAGGTGGTGATAAGGGCGTTCACAACCAAGATTGTCAGTTAATATTGCCGAACAAAAAAAACAACAACCACAAAACTAAGAATTACATGACGGTTAATGATAGGACAATTTTGTAATACTCACTGTGCTAATATAGTCGGAACCAGTAGATACACAAAAGAGGGAATACAGTAAAGTACAAAAAGTAAGCCAATGTTAATAATTTAGGTAGCTAAGTATGTCTAAGAAGGAGTTCACTATAGAATGCAAATTGAGAGAGAAATAAAAGAGCCTAAAATTATGTTGTTAATAACAAAGCAAGTCATAGGTTTCGCGCTTAACATTGTCTCTGTCACTTAGAACACGGGTCAAATATGGTATCGTTGAGTTCCTTTACTTGGTTGTACGAGCATAAATTATTTTATACCGATTTCTGGATCTACTTGATGAGATACAAGGCAAGAGTTGTGAATAGAGGGGGTGTTGGAGGTCGGAGAGTATGGTTTTAGACCATTTGTCGCATGTATTCAGATGCCTTTCTACTAATGTATTGACAAGCTGACTGAGTTTTACACCACTAGTCCTACTAACTACCTTCAACATCCTTCTCAGGATGGTATAGTCCTTTTCAGTAACCAAGAAAAGACTAACGGGGAGCAGTAAAGTAGAATAGGTAAGATACGAGAGTTGACAAGTTGTGAAAGCAGAGGTTGGGTGATTCCAGATTGTCTAAATTTCTTACTGTAGTAGGTTAAACAGAACACTTTCTTAGAAATCGTTAGGAAATGAGATGTCCAAGTAAGGTCGGAAGATAGAACTAGACCGAGGTATTTAGCATTAGACTTAGTTTCAATTTTAGTCCCCTCAATGCAACAGGCTTCATGAGTACTTACTACTATTTGTAAATCTGGTTTATGCCTAAATGAGAAGTCAATAGTTTGGCATTTTGAGGGATTCAGCATGAGGCCATTTAGTTTAGACCACTGACTGATGTCCGACAGGAAGCTATTTAATTTGAAACAGTCTGACTGAGACTTAATGGGAAGCGAAACAGTCAGGTCATCTGCATATTTGACGAAGTTGATTTCGTGTGAAAGAGGTAAGTCATGTAAGAAGAAGGAAAAGAGAAACGGAGAGAGAACAGCACCCTATACTTGTTTTTCATATACATCAGCAAAACATATCTCCGTCCTAATATTAATGTGATGCAAACACCCGCTACCACACAGGTATTTTTATGCATTCAAAAATTTATTAAAACGCACATATTACATTATCAACGCCTATAACTGCGTAATAATTTCCTAAAGGCGTCAATTTATTTTCGTTGAACAATTAACTTTGGAGTTTCCTATTAAACAGAAACACTGGGGGAAACTAAATATCCATTTTCCCTCAGCTGTGGTTCAAAATTCAACCTAAAAAACAAAACGTCAACAGTTGTATCCAATCATATTCAGCCCAAACTATACTTCGAATATTACTCAGTCACTTTATTGATTGTAATCAGCTGTCGATTATCTGAGTGGCTAATTCTTATAGCTGCTCATTTTTATTATTTATTTTATTCCTTCACGTCCCTAGTGGAACATTAGGCTTCAAGCTACAGCTTTTGAGTTTCACTAGCATTGGTGTTTATTTTTACGGAGTGGAGTTGCTAGCTTCATGCCTAACCTCCCCTCTTTACCGGTCTTATTACCGCCTTAGCGAGGTTTAGGAGAATGTCGGCTGGTGGTCAAACTCCGAACCACATTAGTGGTTGGCGAGCATCCTACAGCTGTAGCACTGATGAACTTAGCTGTGCAACCTCCAACGAATATATACAAGTTCAAGGACATTTTAGCCTCAGTCTCCAGTTAATAAAATATAAAAATTTACGTAAAGGAGAAGGAAAGCCAAAGTTATACCCATTTGTTGTCTAGTGACTTCATACAATTACCTGTACTCAACTTTTTATTATTACTACAGTGGGTAAATAATGATTAGTGCTACTTAATCAAATATGTGGAGTAAGCTATTTACCGGTTATTTTATTAGTCCCACCAGTCTTATAGATAGATATTCTACTTTTGAAGTTTCTTTCAAGTTATAGTCAGCTCAATTAACCATACTGTAGTGAGTTCACGAAAGAAAATATTAAATTACAAGCTGAATCACTGTGAGAATTTTCTAAAACCATTGTGCATATTTGATACAAATGTTAACACTAAAATGAAATCACATTTTTTTCACTCTTTTTTTAAAACTTCAGTCGGTCAATTCAATAAGTTTAAACAATCATTTCAAGGCAGTAGAAAATCCTCAAGACTTAGTTTATCTGGTCAACCAGAGCCTCGTGGATCCCATTTATCTGTTCATATGCCTTCAAAACATCCATCGAATTATTCACAGTGGAGTAATGCATCTGGTACATCATATTCCAGTTTAGTAAGTCCAAGTCAAACAGATTTACAAGTTACAGCACAAGTAGCTGCAGCTGCAGCAATTGCATCAGTTGTAGAGAATATGAATTTTGGTCTCGCTATGAATCATGCTTCATCTCTTAATAATGTTGGTGGCTATTGTCTTATGCCTAGACCATCATCAAGAGCTGCATCAGTTACAGGTCCACCAAGTAGAGGTAGACCAGGGAATGGAAGTGAAGATGGAGAGAGTATGAAATATGCAATATTTACACCACGGAATGCTTCAACTGGACAAGTAAGTCTTTATGCTTAGTTTAATTCTATGTTATGTGAAAATTCACTTTGAGGTGACATCAGTTAGAGAACCACTGGAAAACCAAGGAGTACTGGACAGCTGTTTCCTCCGTCCTACTTTGGGACTATTCATCAGTACGCACCCACCGGGGTTCGAACCCAGGACCTTCTGGTTACAAGGCGAGCTCGTAGACCATTGAGCCACTGGGACCCGATCCAATGGCCAGAGCATAGATTCTAACTTCTGCCAATTCACGACATAGCGCGACCATTTCGCAATGTCTTCTCCGATGAGTTACTGCCTCATCTTCAACCTGCTGTACCCTACTGGTCACTGTTTCCCACTAGGACCCCAGGTCACTGCCTGAATAGGGCCAGTCGCTAGTGAGCATCAGATTGATTTTCAAGCATTGGTTTTGTTGGGATTTAATTTGATTTGATGGAGGATTTCATGATGAGCTGACATCAGTTAGGGAACTGGTTAGTGGTTCAGTTCTACTGATGCAAAACGTAAGATGAACATGTATAAGAGAAATGTTAGATAATTGATGCGATTCATCGACCTTTATAGGGCACAGAACGATAGGATGCAGCTGCAAGCCTGAAGGCAGTATTAGTAACTTTAATTTTCACAACAGTCTTGTGCCGTCCCAAACAAACCCATGACTTATTTCCTATAGGTTTGATTGATACAGACTAATGGAAAGCCAAACAGTGACTAATGTAGGTGTCTGGTAGCAAGGACAGTATTGAAAGTGGTGTGAAATGGTCGTATATACTTATATACATTAGTCTTATCACACTATGCTGATTTTTTAAAATAATATAATGGGTGCAAATCTACCACATACCACGTTTTGTTATGTTTTATTTCCTGGTCTTAACAACTAACAATATACCTGTTAAAAATAGCCAGTAGAAGTTAGAATAAGATAAAATTTCAGAGTTTATCTGATTTACATCAGATTCGTTAATATGCTTCCCAGGTGAACAATATAAAACGTAAAGTTTAGTTTCAAATGTTTCACATTCTTTATAAGTTCCATATTAGGCAAGTTTATTTTAAATATCACACAGTGATATTTAAATACTGAGCATCTCAAACAAACTACAGACCTTCATTAACAGTTGTCTTCGCTCAATAATCAAGATCAGATGGCCAGAAAAGATCAGCAACAGAGATCTCTGGGGGCGAGCCAACCAGGAACCGATTGTGAAACAAATAGGCAGGAAGAAATGGAGATGGATTGGCTGGCCATACTCTGAGGAAACCATCAAGTGACATCACTAGACAAGCCATTGCTCGAGTGGAACCCGAAAGGGAAGCGGCGACTTGGAGGAGGTCATGTGAAGAGGAGATGAAAACGTGTGGGCAGACATGGAGCTAGGTGAAGACTCTAGCAGAGAACCGAACGTAATGGAGACGCACGGCTGAGGCCCTATGTTCCTCTAGGCATTAAAGGAAACAATAATAATAATAACACAGTGATGCAGTATTTAACAACTAAATGTCGTTTTGAGCATAAATTATTCCTGCACATAATCATATCAATTTAGTCATACGGTTTCGCAATTTGTCTTCTACATATATTTTCTCTCGTTCTGTCTTTACATTTTCTCCTTGTTGTTTGTTGCCACTTTCCATACCTCCGGCATAGGTGTTGCGTGTTGAATTGATGAAAAAAGCTTCAGTGATTAACCTCTCTGTTCATCTAACTATATTTCTTTTTAATACTCTCACCCTGTCCCACCCACCTCATATTGTGTGATTACATACTTATGAATGCAGTGCAATGGCTGAGCTTTTCTCTAGGTTATTTAACTTAGCAGGGTCAATTATTCTAGGTGTTCCAATAATCTAGTTGACCCAAATCTACTATAAAATTGACCTCACAGCCGTTACATGGTATTTGGTAAATTATATTATTTTTCTGAATTGGATCTCTTGGGTACTTAAGCCGACAAAGTTTATCTATGAGAGAGTTGGTTGGTTGGTTTAAATGCCACCCTAAATCCAGCCTCATTGAAAATCCTATATAAGGCCTCTGACTTTCCTTCTTTATATGGCAGTACTATGAAGGCTTTGAATTCTACATTATTTTTATTAGTAATCTTATTTTTTCGATGGATCTTCATATATTTCCGAATAAGTTCTGATGGGTAGTCATTCACTGGTAATATTTATAAAGACCATAGTTTACTCTTATAGGTCAAACAGTAAATTCCTACGAACTCTGCGTGCTACTACCGATGATATTCATGAGGACATTTGAAAGATTCATTGTTTAATCGATTACTTTGACCAGTAGTCAATTTATTTTTAAATTAATAATTAAATTATATGTTCCTTATCATAGGCTACACCAACTGCCAGTGTTGATACTATTGATCCTAATTTACAAATATCAACTCCAAGTCCCGTTTCACAACAACAACAACAACAACAGAATCCGTACCCCGTTGATTCTGACAATCCTAAGAATCAACTGCAATTAAATAACCAACATTTGAATGCAAATATAACTTCTCAATTCAATGGTGCTGCATCTACAAGATCTGATGATCGATATCACTTAAATTATAACCAAAATCGTTTAATTGAACCGCAGAACATTGGAAATCCATATCAACACCACCACCAACAACAGTACTATTCACCGAATCAACAACAATTATATGCTGTCCATGGAATACGTGGACCATATTCAACATTTATTAATCCAATGAGTGCAACGGTAACAGCAACAGCAGCATCATCATCCTCTCCTTCTCCTATCCTCAATGTCCCTGAACAAAATGCTTCGTTGATGGCTTATTATCGAATACTGGCACAAAATCAAATGTTAAACAGACATAAATTACAACAATTTCATCAACATCAGTTAATACAACAGCAAAGACAACAGCAACAATACCAACAGCTAAATCAAAACAGAAATGACCAGTTAAAATCGATGATTAGTGCGAATAGAATTCAACAACAGCAACAACAACAACAAACGAATCTGTCCAAAAACTCCTCACCGACATCAGATCAAGCAGATCATTATCAACAAAGAAATAATCCAGATCAACAGATAGACTTAAAGCCGCCTCAAGAAACTGAAGCAATCGATAAAAAAACAACTAATCAGATAACTGACAAGCATACTGATGAATCTAACGGTGGTAAATCAGTTTTGGTGATGTCGAACAGTCAATACGATGAGAATACTGTGAACAAAAATCATCAGAAATCATCTAGTCAAGCCGGTGAACTTCATATTGCAGTGTCACAATCCCAAGTGATGTCTATCAATGAGTCAGAGAAATCTATAAAAACTGAAATGAATGGTAAAAATCTAACGGCAAGTAGAAATGTTATATACTGATTTTATTATTATTATATTAAAATGTAAAGTGAGTAAGTCCGGTGTAGATAAGCGTGATACTTTACTTTATTCAAGCTGAACGGTGTTAGTAAGAAGAAACGGATCTGAAACTCAATAGTAATACAGTGACTCAATAAACCTCCGATAAATTAGGTGAGTTTGTAGAAAAATACTCCTGAGAGTTTTGTAATACTCTGAACATGTTGTAGCAACAGAAGACAAGGGCCAGGCAACAGATCATTTGTTAAGGAAAATCAACACATATTTATAGATTTTAATGTACATTATTGAAGATTATTGTTAGTAGAAAATACAGTCTTTTGATTGGTTGTTTCTCACAGAAAGTTAACCTTGCATCTCTTTGTGGCTGTGTCAGATCATCCATATGCTAACTGTATCCGCCTACGGAAAGCCTTTGTTCTCATTTTCTCACCACCAATATTGGGGACATAAACATTGATGTGAACTTTGGCTAGCAGCCAGCTCTCACCACAATGTAACCAGTCTCAAATTTTAGATTTCATTAAAGCTTCCAATATTTTGTTCTAGGTTCTTATCGGTGAACAGTAAGTGATTATTCCAGGCAACATAGTTTATTTCAGACAGCAAAATTATGTGTGTGCATTGCTCTAAGTCCCAAGTTCAATTTCTGTCCTATAAACTGTGAATAAATCAGCCGAACAGATATTACTAGTCCATTATGGATAAGATTTTATTTTGATAAATCACACAGTGTTATACAGTAATATTAACTGATGACGTTTCGAGCATAAACTATTGCTCATAATCATATCAAGTCGAAACGTCATCAGTTAATATTACTGTGTAACACTGTGTGATTTATCAAAATAAAATCTTATCCATAATGGAGTTATACTCTACCAGCACAGTGCCCAAGTTGTATTCTTATATCAAGATATTACTAGTCCTTGCATAATGAGGGTAATGAATCAGCACGAAAACTTAGACCAGTAATACTGTACAAAAGAAGAATGTCCCCTTTTTCATGCAGTAAACTGTAAAATAAAAGTGATATAAGAATAGAATTTGGGTGGTGCGACAGAGTATAATTCCATCATGGGAAAATGATATTTGATATTACACACACATATACATACACAGTGATACAATCCTACTTAATGATGGCGTTTAGGGTACAATTTATTGCTCATTATCGATACTAAGGTGCTTAAATAACTTTCAGAAGATTTAGTTCATATAGTTGCATTTTTCTTATCCTTTGATCTGATCGTTAATCATACTTTCTATAACTCTGTTGTTGGTGATGCATCATTCCTACTACTGCAAGTGTTTAGTGTAGATTCAATTAACAAAGATTCTTCTATTGAACTATATTATGTTTTAGAACTGTAACTCTATCCCAGTGATTTATATATTACGCTACTAATTCTCATCAAGGGGAAATGAAAGCTGATTCAAGGAATATAATATTTAAGCCTTTGTAATAGTAATAACAGAAAAGTTTTATTTCGGACATTTTGGGAACATGTATTACAGAAATTTTCAACGTATTTAGTTCCAAAATATTTCTCCTTCATACAGAATTTACATGTATAGTAATAATCTGAGGCACATCATTTGTCGTAGTGTTCTTGAATATAAGGCGACAGCCAATTCTTTACATTTTCACTTCAATTCCTTCAAAAATTGCATAGCATATAGTGGGAAACTAATTAAATATGCGCGGGAGTTCACGAATTGGTCATTTGTTATAATTGCACCATTAAAACAATAAGCAGTGTAGAAGACTTTAAGCATTTTGATGGATGGAAATTCTGGTAGCCCAAGGATTTAAGTAGACCGCCGGAAATAATGAGTGAAACCAGTAAACCCAGTTCAAATACACAACCGATAGTCACCGACAAATGGAAGCTTTTTAATAAACATTAAACTAAATGAGTGGATTCATGCATATTAAAAATACTGAAATCACAATAGTTTTCTAAGTGTAGTTGCTTATACATAGTCTGTAATACACATTTAAAGATATACCTCAAAAATTTTAACTTTCTCATGGATGAGCTTTGTAATTCACCAATATAGCTGTCGGGTTTACGGTGGTCCAGCTAACTTTAAGACTTATTTTTCAACTAAGCTACATAAACTAAGGGAACAATGGAGGCCAAGTGGTATAGGTTTCGTCCCAAAGTGAGACTCATCAGTTATTCATTGTTCTAGCAGTAAAATGAATATTTCGAAAGATTTGTCATTAGGATTGTAAATTTTACATAACAAAATCAGGACACCAAGCAAACCCACAAAGTGACTTCAAAGTCAACTGCATAATACGTGGGAATCTTGCAAAAACAAAGTGGAAATCAAACTGCAGAAGCAATGGCTATTCACATGTTAAATCCTGAACTCTGTGTACAAAAGAAGTTTGTTCAGTCAGTAAATCTACAGTGGATCTGACCTATCTTAACACTAAATGCGTAATTTTTGTTTTGTCTTTTCCTTGCTTGTTTATTTCTAAATCGCATTATTTTCTTCCCTCTACTCCTTATTACCACTTGACTTTCGTTCAATTTTAATTTTAGTTGAGCTCTACTCAACCGCATCAATTAGATTACGTCGCTCAACTTGCTTATTTAATCTTATTTTAGTTTCTACCCTATTAACAGTTTCTACATTACGTAATTTGTTCTTATCTAAAATTTACAATTCTAATCACAAATCTTTGGAAATATTCATTCTGTTGCTAAATATATGACATAGTACAGCTTGAGAATGATATCGCCGAAAAGAGGAACTCTTCACTGAACGCCTTTTCTCTTATATGACTCAATGGGACTTTTCAAGTTATCCGTTGTGTGTTTTTGCCTAACCTTAGGCTCTCATTTCAGCTAAAAAGGACTGGCGAGAACAAGGTGAAATGGAAATGTGCTTCTGAAACCTTATGTTCCACTCGGAATACAAAGTGTGGTGGTGTAATACAGACAATGTGTTTCAACGGAATATGATTCTCATATATTCCCACAGCCCAATACTGCGTTAACAACAGAATACTATACATGTATTTGAACATTCTGTTTCATGTCGTTTAATGTGAACCAAAATCACACGCTCAGTAATTGGTTAAGGAATATAAACTGTATAGATATAAACAGCGGCTTGACTAGTGAAAAATATACCTTGGCTTCCGTGTCTTGCCTTCTGTCGTTGCAGTTGGTGTCGCTGCCTACCGACAAATGGAAAGCCTATGTCCTTCAGTTTTTGAAGAAGGACACATATGGATCTTCCGGGAGGACTTCGAGGTTGTTATGCAGTTGAATGGTGTTCAAGATCCGTCAGCGATGAGGCTGTTACTTAGATCCATGCTGGGAAGTCGGGCGACGGCAGCATCTGATAGAGTGAGGCGAAACACCGGCGAATACGAGCCAGGGTCATGCAAACCGCTTCCAAAGCGGGAAGGACTATACATGGTAACTGTGAGACGGGGTCACGTATACACGATCAGAAGTGCAAACAAAGGCAAGCGAGTGAACGTCAGCGAGCTCCGGAACTCGATGCAGCAAGACAAGCTAACAAAGCCGCCAGTACCAAGAAGACCGAAACGACTACAACCTCTCAGTATTCAATACAATCCTACATGAAGTCAATCGCGAGTCCGAATAGCTCAGTGGTAACGTCTCTGGCTTCAGCACTCACTGGGTGAAACGGGTTGGAAACTCAGAAGGGACATAAGTTCCTACAAGGTTACAGATACGCCTTGCTGACTGGTGAGTGCCAACTAGCACGAAACCTAGTTGAAAGGCTTCCTGTGGCCGATTGCCTCCAACCATCTAATGGTAACTCAACTTATTTGTCAGTAATGCGAAATCAATAAAAATGATTACTATATTTAAGCAATTATTAATGTTTTTATGGTAAGCTATTATGATACTATTGCCAACGTTTCTTTCTTCTAAATAAATCTATTTTTTTCTCCATTTTTAGGAATTTAATCAACCAGTATATTTTGATGGTAATCACAAGCATATGTCATCTGTTCAGTCGGATAGTTGTCAAGATTCAAAATCTGGTGATTTAATTCCTTCAAAAGAATCACCCTCTTTATTACTAAATGGTAACAGAATTGGTAATAATGTTGATGCATACAATGGTAATACACAGCATTGTACTGATAACAATAACACTAGAAGTAATACCACTAATCCGCTTAGTATAAGTACCAATTCAGACTCATATTATGACAGAATACCACAGCATAATTATCACCATCAACAATATCAGACAGTCAACGGGATGGAACTTAATGATTCGCATACAAATACTACCAGTGAGAACCATTCACCAAGACAACAACCACAACAACAACAACAAACTCAACCTTCAACATACTATCAAAATACACTTACAACACCAACAACCCTGAAACAACAACCTCGTCTAGGCATACATTCACCAGTAAGAACAAATCGTTATTTAAATCCTACAGAACAAAGTGCATTCAAACAAATAAGCGTTAATTTAGATAAGTCAATTCCATCAGGAATTATTATCTCAAATGATACTGATATTAAATTAACAAATGAAAATCAGTCGAATAGCAAAGATCATTTATCTAATGAAATAAACGTGCATTCAAATGCTGTTGCCTAATTCTAAAAGCAAAACAAAAATCTAGGTTCAACCGTACATCATAACATTTGTATTCATTTCCGCTGTTCAACAAAACACTTCAACGATAATCATTTACAAAGTGTACAGACATTAAATTTTATTCTAAGTAAGACAAAAACCTAAAAAAAAATCAAGTAGGCTCTGACAATTTATCTCTAAAAGAAAGTAGATATGAGTAATAATCTATTGGAAATGATGAAAAAAGAAAGAAAGTGAAAACGGAAATTCTTTACTTACTAGGCATTAAAATATTGAATTTATTTTCATATAATCTAGACAAATATCTCTCATCTCTCTCTCTCTTATACAACATCTTATAATTCGTGATTTGTTTTGTTTTCTTGTGTTGTTGCCACAATACAACCATTGTATATCACTCTTATATCATAATTCGTAAAATTGTATCCTCCGAAAGAATTAAATGTAAACTATTAAATGTAATGATTTGCTATTGTTGACTCATTGAGTTTCTTTTAGCAAATAACAAATTCAACAAAGAGATATTTACGTGCAACTAAATATTCACTGATATTTCTACACGAGTACACACCGTGCCTAACTGAGGTTACAAAAGCTGTCACTAGTCGGAAACGAGGCGAAGCAGCAGGACCTGGTGGTGGAGACTATTTAAATCTGCGTTAACTAAGGTATTAGGTAGCATCCGGGAATCAAAGGGAGTCCCGTCGACCTGGTGTGAGTCATTGGTTGTGACGATATACAAAAAAGGGAGACAAGTTTTCCTATGATAATCACAGGGGGATTAGCTTGACCAATATGGTATCCAAAGTTCTAGGCTCGATAATATTGCGTAGACTAAGCGGTGCTCGAGAGTAACAAACATGAGAGAACCAGGCAGGGTTTAGACCAGGAAGAGGGCGTATCATATCTTCACATAGGCATACTTACCGACGTCCAAAAATCGTTATATTTCTTGACCTGAAAGAGGTATTCGATACCGTCGACCGAGAGGTACTACGGCAATGTTTCGCTGTGAAGGGAATGCCAAGAAAATGCATCACACTGATCAAGGCAGTCTACTCGAATTCACGCAGCCTAGTAAGAGCCTACGGAGAGTTGTCATCTGAAGTGATAACAACCAGTGGTATCTGTCAGATATGCCCATTATCCCCATTTCTGTTTAATTTAATCATAGATGTACTAATGGACTTAATTCTAACTGACTTCAGTAACTCAGGGATTGGCCTGTTACCAAAGAATAATCTCGTTGACTTAGAATATGCAGATGACATAGCCTTCCCAAATGGGCGAAAACGCCGAGAAAATGCAGTCTTCTGAACGCCTTGAGCAGTAGTCTTCGAATGTTTGTCATGCAATTTGCTCCCGTCAAATGTAAGATGATGCTACAGAACAGGACCATATAGACTCAGTTCTAGCTTAAAGGTAGACAGGAGTGAAGTGGTTGGTGAAGCGTGTTAACCACTTCATTTATTTGAGAAGTTGTATTAGCCAGCCCCAGCGGGTTGATCGCTGACGAATTCTCAGCACACAGATACAAAAGGTTCTTTTGGCATATGCCAACTTACGCCATATTTGGCTTAGTAACGTGATATCCGCCTATCGACCGAAGGGCGTGTTTAGTGCTTAGCAGTCCGCTCCGTCCTCCTTTATGGCTGTGAGACCTGGCCATTGAGAGTGGAAGACATGAAAAGGTTAGCTGTCTGTGACCATAAGCATCTGCCTTCCATCTCCCATGTTAAGTGGTATAACAAGATGAGCAATATTAAGTTTAGGTTTCGGTCGAGTGCTAGGTAAGGAAGGAAAATCAACCGACGAGGTTGTGAAGTTACACCCATTGAGATGGTTAGGACATGTATTACGCATGCCTAGCCATCGCCTTCCTCGACGGGCAATGTTAGCTGGCACAGGATGGAAAAGAGCTAGTGGTGGTCAGACCAAGATACGGCGTCAGTCAGTCAAACTCAAAACAGTTAGTTCAAGCCAATCGCGTAGGAAGGTGTAGACTTCCTGACTGGTTGGGGTTTACGGGATTGCAAAAACCAATGATGGTGGCTAGAGACAATTGGTGATATAGCTAAAAATCGTTCTCAATGGCGCAGATGCATCCACCCTTTGTGATTTATCATTTCCAATAAAATTCTATTGTTCTTCTATATTACTATTCTTTTTGTCTCACATTTTTGTTTACTATCTCTCTTCTCTTGCTTTGTGTGATACATGGACTGTGGCGAGTAGAACTGCTGCACACCTGTGCAGAGTTCTACGTTGACACCAATAAGTCAGTCAGTATATGACTGCATTACCAACTTTGCATAAAAGTGTATTAGTTCATTTTGCAACATCTTACAAAACCGCGTACAGAGGTAAACAACAGAAATGCAGTGAAACTACAATAAACAGAAATATGCTGGAGGAAAAATATTTGCATGAAGCATAATGAGAATTTTGAAGTTCTACAAGATGGAAAGGAATGAAAATATGTGTCAATGGGGATGGTTTTAAGCTATTTCACCAACCACAGATTGTATAACTTAGTCGTCACATCCCAAGGGGCTCAAACTAACAGTCAAGGACTTCATTGAATAGTGCCATATTTTCGTCTCACTATCACTACTTTTCTCCGTCATGTGTAACACACTTCTATGTAGCCTCACAACCCTGTCTGTAGACTTCTCCATCATATTTAACACATTACGCTTAAACACCTTATTACAGACTATATTATAAACCACTGCATAGCATGCCTTCGGTAATATATGATCTGCTAGTGTCAATTCATCTTACAATAATTAGCCAAGTTTATTGTGCAGTGTATTCATCTACCTGAAACCAGTTTAGAAATCTGCTGCTGCACTCCGCAACGTAGAAAACAAGATTCAGATTTTCAACACAAATGTGAAGTCAATTCTCCTATACGGGTCAGAAAGTTGGTGTGTCTCGTAAGGGATTTTCAACACGTTAAAGACTTTTATGGACAAGTGTCCACTTTGCTGGCTCCATACTGAAGATCAAATGGCCAGCTAGTCAGAAAGAATTAGCAACAAGAAACTGTGGGAGCGAACCAACCAAGAGCCGATTGCTCAACAAATATGTAAGAGAAAATCGAGATGGATCAGGCATTTGTTGAGGAGGTCGTCGAATGACATTGCGCACAATGCAGGCCATTGGTCGAGTGGAATCCCAATGGGAAGCGATGAGTGTGTCGTCAGTGCGAGGATGAAATGGAGGAGATCGTTTGGGGAGGAGGAGGTGGGAGATTATGGTCAAACGTGAACCCAGATGAAGAGGAAAGCAAAAATAGGGCAAAGTGGAGATGTGTTGTTGAAGCGCTACGTTTCACTCAAAATCCAAGGAAATAATAACAATTACATAGTGTATAATTTGTATGTATGATGATTAAAACTAAAGGAAATACAGATGATTTCGTTAAGTAACCAAATTGTCTGAGCTAATAGGATAAGAATAATTAAGGGTGAAACTAGTAAGATAACTGAAATAATAGTGCAAATTAAAATTAGTATTTCAGATAGAAAGAGGAGACCCGGTCAATTGATAAATGTTGTGTAGACTTCCAAAGTAAATTAGAAGCAAAAACAACGGTTTGTATGGAATAAGCTGGTACCACCACTTATTACATCGCCTTCTCACCAACTGTGTACAGCTTGACAGAAGACCCTGTCAGCTGATATCATATCACAATTGCAAGTGTGTCTAAATTGTTCTTTAAATAAACTCAAACATACGCAGCTGATGAGGAACCGACGAAATAAGAGATGATACTGTACCGGTAGGTAATTCCTCAGAATTATTAGCCGAAGCATTCATCACTGAACATAGGATGCTGACCCTCACTGCTGAAGGCTCAAGCATCCATGAAGTTTGGTACGTTATCGTGTAACGCTCGTGCACGATCCCTAGCTAGTTAAGCAGCCAACCTCGCATTACTATTTCGGGACGAAATAGTAATGCGTAACATGGACGATTAATTTGGTGCTTTGCTTTGTCTTTGGTCTACGCGGGACGAATACTATAGAAATCGTGTATATTGGATCTTGCGCTAACATACATCGTACTATCCATGAAATTCAACGCACTCAGCCTCTAAAATATCATTTCATTGAGCACAAACCGCTGTATTTGCTTTATTCATATCCATAGACGGGAATAAGTGTATGAAATTTCTCAAAAAGTGCCTCCCTGAACAGTCTTTCAAACCACTGAATTACTTGGAGACAATTCGTTGCGGAATATCTATGATGAATGCAATGCAGTCTCACTGCTTCCTTCCCCAACTCATTAAGTCACCACATACTTGCAAACTACCACCTTCTTCCCAAAACCTTAGGAGTATCGCTAAATCGGACAATGAATCAACAAAATCTCTAATTTCATAATATTGAGAACGGACGCCAAGTCTCTCGATGATGTAGTCAATAGTTCGAATATCGTATGCCAGATTAAATCAATCAGTTTTATTCAGGACCTTCTACATAACACATGTATTAATTTTTATAGAACATTGTCGAAACTCTTGACAAAAGAGAGAATGTGTGAAGGTTTTCTAGAAAATCCTGAAGTTCATCTGTAATCTGTTGAGTTAGATTTTAAACCGAATTAAAACTGAAGTGATGTCCCTTGCATTTAACTTTTATATTACGAATAAATTTAACAAAAGAACTGATGTGGTAACTTTATCTGAGAACTTGTTTCACCAAACGGAATAACCTAAGTCCAGTGGATAGGCAAAAGAAGAGTTGATTCAAATCTAAGCTGGTCGATACTGCAAGTCAATAACTCACTTCAGAAACCTCATATTCCAAAATCTACTATGAAGAACATCGAAGCCTCTCGAAAATAATGGTAAAATCGTGATATAAAGACCTAACAAAGGCTCATGGATGGTGTTGATGGATAAAGAAGACCATATTACAAAGATGACATCTATTTTAGACGACCAGTTGAAGTTTAAAGTGAGAAATTTCAAAAAGGATAAGTCATATCCAATTGAAAGGCGCATTACAAACATATTAGGAGAGCTCGTGAAGAGAAGATTGAAAAAGATGCTTAAAATGAATTAAAACACGTAGGATCTTGTTTGGTTCACATGCATGATCAGCCATAAACAAAATATTCCCTTGAAACTTATACTTTCTATAATCAGTATTCCTCAGTACAAAGTTGCTAGTCGCCTTTAGAGAAGTTGGAACCTATTCATTAACGACTAGATGTGCGCACCTGAAAGGCTCATTCCGTTTCGCTTGAACTATATGAACGTCTCCAATTAGTTCATAGCATCATTTGACGTAACCTCACTATTCATAAGGATTTCAACTAGTACAACTGTCGATATCATTTGTCAACATTCTGGTCTTCTCCCTCCCCCAGTATTGGAATTTAACCGCCCACTACTGAAAGTGTGATTCCAGTTTGACATCACTCTTTATCGCCAAATAGATGGTGAAGCTATGGGCAGTCCATCAAGGACTGTATTAGTAGGTATCTTCATGTCTAATATTGAGAGAAACCTGCAATCAATGGAACTTCTTATTGTTATTTAGATGACACGTTTGCACTGTGCGAAAATGAAAGTCATGCGGCAAACCTACTGGAAATATTCACTTAAGTGCATGCAAATATTGAGTTCACTGTGGAATATGTAAGCGATAGGAAGTTTCGTTTTCTTGATATCGCCATGAAGCGCCTCGGTGATTGTCTCCAGAGGTTAATTCGCCGACAGCCTACATGGAGAAAGCAATACTCACAGTTCAATAGTTTTTGTCCACAGAGCTATAAGCCGGTGCTGGTTAAAACCAGGAGAACATGCTCTACAGGGGAATTAGAAGAGGAATTTCTGATTCTTGAAAAGATGTTGAGAAGTAACGGTTACCTTGAAAAATTCATTAAAAAGTATGGGAAATGTGATCTAAATATCTAACAAATCACAATGGAAAAGAAGTCCTCACTTAACTCGATTTTAAGTGTGGTAATATTGCAGAAGTAGTCAAAAGACTGAATACCTCGGTAGCAAGAACTTATCTGGCAGCTAAGTTGATTCACGTTTATCGGACAACACGCTCTTTGGTGCAATCTAAGGTTGACAGGATACCCTTCTCAGTATACCTCTAATTGTGTTTACAAGTTTACATGTATCTGCGGTGGCAGTACCAAAAAGCCTAAATCTCAAGGGAACAAACGCTTACATTAGTGCTATTGCAATGTGTCTCATCGATACAGGTCACCACGTGGATACCATGAAATCTTTGAAAACCATCTATAGACAATACAGTTCAATTCCCCTCAAGTCTGCCGAAGCAATTAAATGCCTGAAACCCTTTTTGTGTTTAGAAAAAAGCAATTTTCAGTTTTTCCTTGCCATAGCAAATGGATGTCTTTACTATGTCGATTTCGTATATTTTGGCTTTAACCTCTTCCCCTTCGCTATAATGTAATTCCGTTTATCCCTAGATTCTAAGATTTTAGTCGAACTCACCACGTTGCCATATTCACCTCTAGTCTTTATTACACAAACCCTTTGCCATTGCACGAAACCTTTATTTTTGTTTAAGCTTAAACCTTTTGTGTATGAACCCACTCTCTACAGAAACTTCAAAGGACAACAAAAGTATAAAAAAAATCTTATTCTTCTCTGGAATAGGCGAGACAGAGTGACGTAGGCTTGTGAAAGCCAGGCAGACAATGTGTCTTCTTCCGATGAAAACAAAATAAGCATGGGAACGTGGAGTGTTCATACAATGTACGAAATTGGAAAGGCTGCCCCGGTAGCAAGAGATGAGATATGGTATAAAAGTGTTAGGAATCTGTGAAAGCAGGTCGAATGGGAGTGGACTCTCCGAATCCATAACTGGTGAGTCAATAACCTACTTCAGTCAACCAGACGACAGCCGCAAGCATACTGAGGTTGTTGCTATCATGATGTCACCAACAGCGGCAAAAGCTCTGATACAGTGTTAACCAGTCTTTTCTAGGATCATGACAACATTCAACTCAAAAGGAAGGAAAGTAGCAATCACCCAATGCTATGCTCCTACACACAACTCAGAACAAGAGAAGGGAGATTTCTGCAGACAACTGCAAACAGTAATGGATAAGACGGAGGTCAAATGGTGACAACACAGCTAAACTAAGTGCAGAAAACATATGAAGAGAAGTTGTTATGGGTCGGGAGGCTCTCAGTGGATGCGAACATATGACTCTTCGTAGACTGCTGTGACTTCAACGACTTAGTAATTGGAAGCACAGTATGCAAGCACAAGGGTACACGCAAAGAGACATGGGTTTCACCTGAGTGACACCAAAACTCAGATTTTATCTCAATCACAAATGGAGATGAAACCTGTAGGACAAAAAATCGAGGATAAGAACAGATGTAGGTTCAGACCACTATCTAGTGCAAGGAACCCTCAACGTCAAGCTGAAAGCCATCAAAGCGACAGGAAATAGACCACAACTCAACTTCAATACTCAGAAGTTGAAGGACACCTTCAATTCACCTCTCAGAACAAAGTCGTTGAAGTTTTGTGTGGAAGAACTCTGAAAGTGACGTTGACGGGAATGTGTACAACTATTTCAGGGAGAATACAGAGGCGAGACAAGGACTGGCTCTCTACGGACACCTGAAAGCTAAAACAGGAGAGGGTGAAACAGAAGATGAACAATAGGAGAAGATGAGCTCGATGTACAACGCAATGAATAAAGTGAGGAGTGCGAAGAAAAAAGGGATTTCTACAATATATTGGCAACAGAAGCAGAACAGGCCACAGGCAAAAGAGATCCCAGAACATTACATCAGATAACCAGTTCTCTAATCGGAGAGATCAATGCAGATGAAACTAATGAAAGATAGCGAAGGGCATTTGATTATCAGAGGAAAAACCCAAGAGAATAATAATAAATAATACAACTCACTGTTCACTTATAAGTAAGCAAATTCAGAATGCAAAAGCATCTAGGCCATTAGAAGTTTGAAATGTAGACGTACCGAATATAATACGTGACGATCTGATCTTAAGAAAAGCGATGAGCTTAAACATACTTAAGCTGCAAATAAAACATGTTCATATCAGTCTGATCTGTTATAAGGTCACATTATTAACAAGTGATTTCTAGCAACGTTACGAATGGCAAAAGTAAACTTAACGGTTACTCGCATGACTTATGTTAATTGACTGAATTTGTTGAGTCATTAGCCTTAAAATATTTCCAAAGACTTCCACTTTTAGTCACGTAACCCATTCGTTGTATTCGACTCTATTGACAGCCGTAGAATTTACACCCTTCGTGACACTACTCCACTTTACTGTCATTGCTTATTATGCAACATAGGAAAAGTGTTCAATACATAGGCACAAGACATTTACTAAATGGCTACTTATTTCTCCATGCATTATCACATCGCATTTCTTCTGCTTTGAACAAACTGTGACAGCTCCATGGACCCTACACATAATCGAAAATATTTATGCCAAGAATTCATCGCCACCTGTGAGATATATAACGCAGTACATAAACAATGCTGTTTCACGAATACAGAATCGGTCATGTTGAGCCGATGCCAGGCATTAAAAATAAGCAATTTCCCGTAGTTAATAACAAACCATAAATTCGCAAGCTGTTGAATATGAGAAAAAAGTGGGAATAAGGGAACTAATGTATTCTTTACTTGTACAACATACAAAAATGAGAGCTCACAACATGTTATCCTAAACAATATACGATAGTAATGAGTAAAGTTTTCTTTACGGAGAGTGGATATGAAGTATGTTTGTCTGGATTCAACATAGAACTTGGCAGCGAAGTGCAACAATTCGAGTTGCCACGTTCCAAATAGCACACAAAGCTAGACAAGAAATGAGTGAAGAGAATCAATAGAGTTTTGACAAGTATAAGGGTGAAACAGAATGAGTAATGGTAGAAAGGAATATGAAAGATTACAGAGACTGAATACATCTGCGTAAGCCATTGACAACGATTTTGAGCCATGTCACCTGTTGTCTCCAGCCATTGATTCTTAGAGTCCCGAGGGCCCCAACCCGGAAGTCTGCATCTCCCTACCTGACTCAGTTTAACTGTCAGGGATTTCATGGATTGATGCCATGTTTTTGTTTGGCCACCACTTACTCTTTTCCAACCTGCACCTGGATATGAAGTATAGGTTTCCTTCAAGCATACTGAGTCATATTCAACAGTTAATTCAAACAATACTGTTAGAGGACATGTCGACAGTACTCCACCGTATGATATACGGCATGTGATAAAGATGCTTCGAAAGACTTAATACCTTGCTATGCAAGATGAAACCGTTTTCACTCAAGATTACTTCCTGACACTCGCGTGCAGGATGTGAGACGATATTCCAGTGGTCTCTGTGGATTTCTTCAAGGAAATATTCTTTAAAATACATTTGCCATAATTCTAGACTGTCATAAACACATGAATAATATCAATGGATTCGGATGAAGGCATAATTTATTTGGCATAAACCTATCGATTTGGATATTATTGCAGCCGTAGGTGACATTTCTTATGTTGTACGTCATTACTTTCTGTTGTTGTGTACGCTGGGCTTGTTTCTTTTTTCTGCCGCTTGCAGGTTCTTGCCTTAGATTCACAAAAATTACATCAGGAGTCATCGAATCATTCATTCAAGTATTGGCTTGAGTATGACATCACTTTACCTGGAGGTAAAACTGCTGAGTGTATTGCAGCTTCATCTGAACAACTGTCTGAAAGATTGAATTATTTACGTTGCACGACTACTTTGAAACTTCGTAGGTCGATGTGTTTTTTTTAAATATACCTACTTTCGATCGTAGGTGCTTGATTTAATTTTCTAGCCGACTGTTCACAGAATGACATGCCTCAGAACAGTTTGCTCGTGTATGGTTGGAGAAAAAGGCAGCATGAAATTCATCCCCCACTCCTTCAGTGGTCTTCCATTCATTTTTCAAAACGGTTGAGCAGTCATCATACCATTAATATGGTGTCGATGATTGAATGATCACTTATTAACGAATGTTCCATAACAATTTCCTTTGCCTTTTACCTATTCATTCCAATCTGATGAAACATGTGTATGACATTGTATGTTTAATAAAATAATTGAAACTACAGTGGGAAAATGTCTATTCTTCCACTTGAATCATACTCGTTGATGAAGTGAAAAATGCATAACATTACAATCCCCAAATAATTGCGGTTTTCGACTCTTTGAATGATTCCATAAACCCACATGATGAAGTGAAGAATATGGGGAATACAGCGTTACTATTTTTCAAAAGCTTTAGTAGACACTACTGAACCTTTCGAAATCGAAAACAATCGAGTGATCAATTTTAAATAAACCAGAGGAGCAACGGATGACGTAATTCTGAGATAAAATTTTTTATTAGTATACCCACATGAAATTGTGGTACTCAATGAATAATATTGAATAAAACAAGGTATTTTTCAGCACATCACATTTGAAAATGTGAAAGTATTGTCAAAATACACCTTTGTCATAATTAAAATCCACATAATGAGAAAGCATAGTTAATAAATATACCAATAAATAGAAAAATGCTAGGAACTCAAAGACATGAAAAAAATGAGTAGATTAAATCATATTAACCAAACCAAGTAAGCAAATATTTAGTTAGCAGTGGGAGAAATGTGAATACGTGAGGACCATAAAATGGACAAACCTTAAAATTGTTGGGTAAACAAATGTTTAAAAGACATAAGGCACATATTGAAAAAAATGTACAAAAAATAATTGATGAAATTAAAAAAAAGAAATTGCAAAAAGCTTTACGGGAAAATACAACAGATTTACTAGACAGGGAATTGGAATAATAACAACACAATCACCTTCACTCATCAGGACTGTTTGTTGTTGTCACTCTATCGTGATTAGATGAAACTGCTTTACTGCAACCCGAACCATTCACACCATTATTACGATTTGACAACGGTTTTCGTGGTTGGTTTTTATGTAAGTGGTCATTTCTCTCAGATGTTGGTTTAGTCGCATTTGTATTTTCTTTTACCTCTGAAGTACACTGATTTTCTTTCTGAGAGACAGTTAAGACAGAATCCTTTTGTATATGGTTCGATCCAGATGTGTTTTGTCGGCGACTATTGTATTTTGACGATGTGGTATTATTTTTATGACCCCAACGGGGACCGTTTGAATGAGAACGGGAATTGTCATTGAATCTGTTTTGATCTGTCTTTTGGTTTTTTACTGAACTTGAATGGTTTTCGCTAATATCTTGATGATATGAAGGTAACTGATTACTGCTGGCATAAGCCTCATCATCTTCGATGGCAAAAGAGACTAGGGATTGGTAATCAATGTAACTGTACGTAAAAGGATAATAAGGTATTGATGAATTATTTAGCCAACATTGCCTTCTAGGATAAATAAGTAGTGGAACGGCCATATATAATCCACTGCTGCAAGCATTGGCTAGAATGTCCAAAAATCCATGAGATGAATACGGCTGCGAATACGGTTCACCAAATGCTACAGAGGCTCGACAACAGGTTTCCATACGTACTGCGAATGCATGAACACGACCACTATTGAAGAATGTTCTAAGCAAATGTAAATCAGGAATATCTGAATATACGGGGAATGCATGAGCCCAGCTGACATGGATAGCTTGAAATGGAACTCGCATGTATTTCGCCCTAAAAGAAATAGTAAAAATGGCGTATTTTAATTAAATTAAAAATGTGTGCAATAACGACCTAACTTTCCAACTAAATTCAATTACTGGTATTGGATGGTTGGAGGCAATCGGAAGGATACCTTGGACCTAGTCTTCGTGCGACTTGGCACTCACCAGTCAGCAAGGCGTGTCTGCAACCTTGAAGGAACTCATGTCCCTTGTGAGATTCGAACCCGCGTCACCCAGTGAATGCTACTCACCTTTCCTCTTTACCAGCTTTATTACTGGCTTGACGAGGTTAAGGAGTGCGTCGGACGGGGGTCAAACCCCGGACCATGTGCATAGTTGGCGACCGTCCTAACCGCTGTGCCACTGACAAACCTGTCAGAGACGTTACCACTGAGCTATTCGGACTCGAGATTGACTTCTAGTAGGACTGTTTTGAATACTTGGATTGAATACTTGTTAGTAACTAGTGTAATATGTTTAGCCATTCGTTTGGTGCGGACTGAATTCTTTCAGTTAGTCATGACAAACCGCCTAGAATGGTGGCTACATTGCAAACTTCAGTTAAAGTACTCTTTTATTACAGAGGGTAAAATTATTACCGGAGGTGCTAAATTGATGAAAAAAAACGAAGTAAATTTCGCTTATAATAACTGTTAAGGCCAAACAGAAAGCTAGATCCACCTATAGGCACGAAATTCAAATTCATTACTTCCACTTTGTTCGTCAGTGGCTCCAAAGTGGACGTCCCCTCCGTCTTCGTATCCACGAACATAAGCTAACCGAAAATATACACTCCCTCATGTCACTACATACAGACAACCACGGACATCAATTCGACTGGGACAACGTTCAAATATTATACAGAGGAAACAACAAGAATGCTAGAGAACTTTTAGAAGCTTGGCATTCCAGTGAATCATCAATCAATAGACACATCGAGATAGACAAAATTTATCAAACGATAAGAAAGAAAACTCACACACAAAGGGTCAAAGTTCAAGTCAAAGAAATTAACAATCACATATGATAGAGAAGATTTGTAGCTCAGGTGGATGATTTTGGTGTGGTTGTGTTCTCTGAGCTGGACAGTTAGTTTGCGAAGTTCTCATCGCCCTGCTAGGCGACATCTTCAGCGCATACTTCAATTTGAAGTGAACTTTCAGATTTCTCCACGGGTTTATTAATCATCTCTCCTGGTGACCTTGGGTTTGATTGGTTGTTTTTGTGTGTTCTCACACCTAGGTTATTTGTATTGTAATTCATTGTTTCTTTGACTTGAACTTTGACCCTTTGTGTGTGAGGTTTCTTTCTTATCGGTTGATAAATTTTGTCTATCTCGATGTGTCTATTGATTGATGATTCACTGGAATGCCAAGCTTCTAAAAGTTCTCTAGCATTCTTGTTGTTTCCTCTGTATAATATTTGAACGTTGTCCCAGTCGAATTGATGTCCGTGGTTGTCTGTATGTAGTGACATGAGGGAGTGGATATCATGTCTTTTTTCGGCTAGCTTACGTTCGTGGATACGAAGACGAAGGGGACGTCCACTTTGGCCAATGTAGTGTTTTTCGCAGTTAATACAATCTATTTTGTAGATGATGTTGGTTTTATCTTCTTTCGCTGTTGAGTCTTTTGGTTGACATAGAATTGAGTGAAGTGACTTTGTTGGTTTGTGTACGACGTCAATTCCTAAAGGTTTGAAGAGTCTTGTAGTGATTTCTGAGATGTCCTTTATATATGGTAAGGCGATTTTCTTTGTGCTTTCCTTGGGGGCTTTTGGTTTGATAGGTTGACTTGGGGGTATATGTCTTTTGATGAAATTCCGTGGATATCCATTCTTTTGGAAGACGTCCATGAGATATTTTTCTTCAATTTTCCTTGAGGTGGGAGTGCTGCAATGAGTCCTGGCTCTCTTGAATAGTGTTTGTATGCAATTCCCCTTGTGTGCTATTAGACTGTTGCTGTTGTAATTCAGGATTTGGTCTGTGTGAGTTGATTTTCTATAGACTTGAGTTTCTAATTCCCCTGTGGTTGTTCGCTTGACTAAGACGTCTAAAAATGGAATTTGGTTCTCTGATTCCTCTTCTCTTGTGAATTTGATGTCGTTGAAGACGTTGTTTATCAGGTTGTGAGCTTTATCTAACTCGTTTCTTTTGATAATTACAAATGTGTCGTCTACGTAGCGTATCCAAATCTTGGGTTTGATCTTTGGTAGAATTATGTTTTCGAGCCTTTGCATCACTGCTTCTGCAATTAAACCTGATATTGGCGATCCCATAGGTGTTCCTTTGACTTGTTCATATATTTGGCCGTTGAATTGGAAGTACGTTGTTAGGTATAGATTTATGCATTCCATCCAGCTTGTGTGTTGCATTTTTGATTGTTGTGGAAGGTGTTCGTCGTTGCTAAGTAATTGCTCCATGGTTTCTTTTGCTAGGTTTTGTTCGATTGAGGTATACAATGCTGTGACGTCGAAGGATATCATTATCTCTTGTTCATCTATTTGGATGCCTCTGATTTTCTCTAGGAATTGGATAGCGAAGTTGATGGAGTGATCACAAGATTCCGTTAGGTGTTTTAGTTTTCTGTATAATTCTTTGGATAAATTATATGTTCGAGTTCCTGGGAGTGATACAATTGGTCGTAACGGGATATTTGGCTTGTGTATTTTGGGTCTGCCGTAGAATCGGGGTAGGACTGGTCCACTGGATTTCATTCGCCATTGGTCTTGTTTTGTGATTTGTCCAGTTTTGGTAAGCTTGTTTAAGGTCCTTTGGATGCGGTTGTCCAGTGTTTGTATGGGATTTGTTGGGAGTTGTTGATACACATCCTTGTCTTTGAGTAGTTCTTCAGCTTTCTTGGTGTATTCTTCTCTGTCCATGACTACTGTTGTTCTTCCTTTGTCGGCTGGTAGAATGACGATGTCCTTCCTATTTTTCAGCTTTTTGAGGGCCTTTAGTTCTTGAGAGTTGAGCTGTGTGTGTTGTTTTTTCTGTTTGACCATTGGTACCATTGTTTGGTGTATCTTTTCCTGTGTTTCCTCGTTCACGTTTGACGATTTGAGTAATGATTCAAGGGCAGCGAAGAAATCAGTTTTCGAAGCATCTCTAGTGTTGTAGTGTAATCCTTTTTGTAGTAGTTGTTGCCGCATTTTTGATAGTGGTTGTTTTGATAGATTGATTACGCAGTTACATAGTCAAGTAGAAAAAACACAGAGAACAAAGACGTAGAGTCCTCAAAACCAAGCTAGCTAAGAGTAGAAAATAACAACCAGACAAGACACCTATAGACTGCGTAGTCAACCTATCAAAACAATCACTATCAAAAATGCGGCAACAACTACTACAAAAAGGATTACACTACAACACTAGAGATGCTTCGAAAACTGATTTCTTCGCTGCCCTTGAATCATTACTCAAATCGTCAAACGTGAACGAGGAAACACAGGAAAAGATACACCAAGCAATGGTACCAATGGTCAAACAGAAAAAACAACACACACAGCTCAACTCTCAAGAACTAAAGGCCCTCAAAAAGCTGAAAAATAGGAAGGACATCGTCATTCTACCAGCCGACAAAGGAAGAACAACAGTAGTCATGGACAGAGAAGAATACACCAAGAAAGCTGAAGAACTACTCAAAGACGAGGATGTGTATCAACAACTCCCAACAAATCCCATACAAACATTGGACAACCGCATCCAAAGGACCTTAAACAAGCTTACCAAAACTGGACAAATCACAAAACAAGACCAATGGCGAATGAAATTCAGTGGACCAGTCCTACCCCGATTCTACGGCAGACCCAAAATACACAAGCCAAATATCCCGTTACGACCAATTGTATCACTCCCAGGAACTCCAACATATAATTTATCCAAAGAATTATACAGAAAACTAAAACACCTAACGGAATCTTGTGATCACTCCATCAACTCCGCTATCCAATTTCTAGAGAAAATCAGAGGCATCCAAATAGATGAACAAGAGATAATGATATCCTTCGACGTCACAGCATTGTATACCTCAATCGGACAAAAACTAGCAAAAGAAACCATGGAGCAATTACTTAGCAACGACGAACACCTTCCACAACAATCAAAAATGCAACACACAAGCTGGATGGAATGCATAAACCTATGCCTAACAACGTACTTCCAATTCAACGGCCAAATATATGAACAAGTCAAAGGAACACCTATGGGATCGCCAATATCAGGTTTAATTGCAGAAGCAGTGATGCAAAGGCTCGAAAACATAATTCTACCAAAGATCAAACCCAAGATTTGGATACGCTACGTAGACGACACATTTGTAATTATCAAAAGAAACGAGTTAGATAAAGCTCACAACCTGATAAACAACGTCTTCAACGACATCAAATTCACAAGAGAAGAGGAATCAGAGAACCAAATTCCATTTTTAGACGTCTTAGTCAAGCGAACAACCACAGGGGAATTAGAAACTCAAGTCTATAGAAAATCAACTCACACAGACCAAATCCTGAATTACAACAGCAACAATCCAATAGCACACAAGAGGAATTGCATACAAACACTATTCAAGAGAGCCAGGACTCATTGCAGCACTCCCACCTCAAGGAAAATTGAAGAAAAATATCTCATGGACGTCTTCCAAAAGAATGGATATCCACGGAATTTCATCAAAAGACATATACCCCCAAGCCAACCTATCAAACCAAAAGCCCCCAAGGAAAGCACAAAGAAAATCGCCTTACCATATATAAAGGACATCTCAGAAATCACTACAAGACTCTTCAAACCTTTAGGAATTGACGTCGTACACAAACCAACAAAGTCACTTCACTCAATTCTATGTCAACCAAAAGACTCAACAGCGAAGGAAGATAAAACCAACATCATCTACAAAATAGATTGTATTAACTGCGAAAAACACTACATTGGCCAAAGTGGACGTCCCCTTCGTCTTCGTATCCACGAACATAAGCTAGCCGAAAAAAGACATGATATCCACTCCCTCATATCACTACATACAGACAACCACGGACATCAATTCGACTGGGACAACGTTCAAATATTAGACAGAGGAAACAACAAGAATGCTAGAGAATTTTTAGAAGCTTGGCATTCCAGTGAATCATCAATCAATAGACACATCGAGATAGACAAAATTTATCAACCGATAAGAAAGAAACCTCACACACAAAGGGTCAAAGTTCAAGTCAAAGAAACAATGAATTACAATACAAATAACCTAGGTGTGAAAACACACAAAAACAACCAATCAAACCCAAGGTCACCAGGAGAGATGATTAATAAACTCGTGGAGAAATCTGAAAGCTCACTTCAAATTGAAGTATGCGCTGAAGATGTCGCCTAGCAGGGCGATGAGAGCTTCGCAAATTAACTATCCAGCTCAGAGAACACAACCATACCAAAATCATCCACCTGAGCTACAAATCTTCTCTATCATATCTAAATCTTACGAGAGGCTCCTTTCGCCCGACACTGAAGATCAGATGGAAAAACCAGTAAGAATAAACTACAGCGTAGCAAACCATCCAGGAACCTATGACGGAACATATATGCGGAAGGAAGTAGAATTCGATGGGACATATGCTGGGAACGCTGTTGTTCGACATCTCACACCATGTTGGGCCTCGATGGAGCCCGGTTTGAAGTGAAGAGTTGGGCGTTCGATAGTGACATAGACGAGGCCATATGGAATGAAATCTTCTGGGTAGTCGTAGTACCAGTTGAAAGTGGTAGCAGGGAACCGAGTGGAATGGAAATGTGCAATATAAGCACTATACTACACTCGGAATGCAAGGAACAAGTAAATAATAGTAACTTTCACTGTTATACAGTGAATAGTTATGGTTTATTGTGTTAATTCAGATCCTTGACTATATAAATTATACACTATTACTGTTCAATGTGGTGCACTCAAGGTGCCATTCACTAGCATAAACCGCTAGAATTAGGTTAACTGGTTGTTACACCTTTCTGGTATGAAATGCTACCAACTCTTGCTTTTAACTGGCTGACCACTTGGAACGTACAATAATTTCATTCTGCTCAAGTCGTATCATTTCTAAATTTTTCCTTTGATAACAAAGACAACTTTTCCTGAAGGAGGTGCTCCAATGTGCTCTAAGGTTGCCACCTTTCAGAAAATAAGATATATTCTGTATGAATTTTATTTCTCCGATCACTGACTAATTATTCGAATGTTAGATGTGTAGGAGTTAATTGGTCCCAGAGTATATTTCATAATGAACGTACACCGCTTATTCACCAATTACAATGTATAGTGACGGGACTATATGGTCAAACGACAGTGGTGCTGTCGCAAACTAACATTTCTCTTTAACTCCATAAAAAATTAAGTCTAGATTTGTTAAGTTGCGTCGGTGGCATAGCAGTTAGAATGCTCGCGAACCATGCATATGGTCCGGGGTTTGCCCCCTGGCCGACGCACTCCTTTACCTCGTTAAGCCAGTAATAAAGCTGGTAAAGAGGAAAGGTTGGACATAAGACTAGCAACCCCATCCTGTAAAAATAAACACTGCTACAGAAACTTCAAGCCTCTAGTTTGAAGCCCTATGTTCCACTGGGAACGTGAAGGAATAAAAAAAAGATTTGTTAAGTTCATCAAACGGTAGTTGCTTGTTCAATCAGTGAGAGAGAATTGTTTAATAATTCAAACAAAAACACTTGATATCACTGGTAGAATACACTTCATTTTTCATAACTGTATATGTGATATTACTTGAGGGTTTTCTCAGTGTATGACCATGACTCAATTTGTTGAGAAGTAGGTTCTTCATAGACGACATATACTTCGCCTGTCCCCTAAGGTCTGGAAATTCCATCTCAATGTTGAGAAAAGTCATCAGTTGAACAAGCATGATGTTTTGTTATAAACTGCCCATATATGCATTTTATTGATTGCAAGCCGATACTCAATAATCCAACCAAAATCTTTTCAAATGTCATAAGCATTATAAAGCAAGCAAGTATTAATAAGTGTACTTTATTAGAAATCCTTCTTCAAAGTATACAACTAGCAATTATGGTAGGAACCCTCTATCCCGTTTGCAAAAACGAATATATTCTGCTTGAAAAAATAGGAACTTAGTTCACATAGCAACACAAATCATGGTAGGAAACCATTCAGCAATAAAATGTGGACAAACGATAAGAAAAGGAAGTTTAATATCTTGGGGTTGTAAACATAAGAATTAATCTTTATTCAGAAACCTGATGTTTTCTGCATCTGCCAGAACTTTATACCTACTCACAAGGTATTTTGATGCGACACTTTGCATTCGTTAATTTAACCTGTCTTGGTATAAGCCAATACTGAGTAATACAGTAGTCGAAAAAAATAAGTGAAGTATCTAACGTAAATGGTAGACGAAGAAGTCCATGCACTAAACATTTCCTCTTTAAAGAGTTCAAAAAAGTTGAATGAATGCAGTCCATGATGTGACTAATTATCTTATCAAACACAAAGTTTGTACAATATGGGCACCACGATATGGGCGACACAATACGAGCAAAACACAATGTATGGTATAGCAGTGAAGTGATTGAAAAGCATGACCACCAAAAGCAAGTACACATACTTAACAAGTGCATTCAAGGAGTAATTGTCACTTCATGCTACTTTCTGAAAGATAAAGGAGAAAATTGCAGCATGTTCACCACTGACTACGATACTAAGATATACTAACGCCCTAGGCCACTGATCCAGACTATCTCTTATACTCTGCTTAGGTAGTCATGATGTGTAAGGTAAGGTTATGATGCTACATAGATTGAAACTCCTAAGACATTTATTACGAATGCTACAACATAGGCTACCTCAACAAACAATGCTAATTGATATGAGACTGAGTCAGAGAAGAGTCGGAGATAGTCAAACCAAAGCATGGTAACAGCCCACGAGTGTTGGTTTGAGTCATGTAGGAATATGTAGACTACCTGGCTGGGATCCTGGAGATTCTAAAAGGTAACAGCTGAATACTGTTGGTGACACTGCTCAAAATCACTCTGTGGTGCAGATGCATTGACTATTTGTGATTCCCCAGATCTATTAAATCCCCATAATTCTCACTGCAACACACTTCTGTTTACTATGGCTTCTTAGCATATTTTTCTCTGCTTTTAACTATGAAATGTGGCAACCGGAAGTGAAAAGTCCTCTATTGAAAATTCAGTTAATACTTGATATAAGTTAATGAAGTCAGGCAAGTGTGCTTGTTTACTTTATGAGTGACCTCCCTCCCTGTATTTTTGTTTTATTTGTGTGGCATATATACTGGAGCTCATATTGTAACAATTTTGTGTTCCTAATAATAAATGTGACCACCTTCTACACGATAGTACACGTGAGTGAATGCACGTCAAGTCACAGTGGTTAGATCCCATAAAGGTTATAAACCAACTTGTGAGGGAGTGGAAGATGACGGTGTTTTTAAGACTACGCATAGCCTTGGGTGAAAATTGGAATTTCTGACTGGCGAGACTGAACACCAAAGGATACATATTCAGTACCACCACCAATGGGATAAAAACAAGGAGTGACGTAATGTGTTATCAAGAGGTGATATCGATATCCTTCATACATGACAACTCTACAATAGGAATAACTAAGAATGACTGCGTGACAGATTTGGAACGTGCTAATATGAAAGAAAAAATGGAAACAGGCTACTGAGATCGTAAATATGAACAAGAAATGTAGGGAATTTAAATGCACTATACACGGTAGGTCAGGATCATAGAATCTACTCCGCAATTTAGAATGATTGCATCAAAATGCTCAGTAAGGTACAATGAAATACCTAAGTACTCTCAAAGGTGGGACACAGTCATCCAGATCTGCAGTACCTAGCCAAAAGGAATACTGAGTTATTTCGTCTGGCAGCAGGAAGGACACCAGTGGACAGACATGTGGCAAATGTTGGAAAGCAAATAAGCTGAACAGTGGCTTGGAAGTAATTACAGACTATATTTAAACAACGGAAGTTCTGGAGAAATGTGTATAATGGAACATGTGTGGACATTATCTATATGGCTTTGAAAAGTTTTAATTGCCACACTTTTACACCCTAGGAGCCCTAATTGGAGTGTTCGGAGCAGAAATTAACAACTAGAGGTACTCGATAAATCTTAAGTCCCGTTACCATTGCAGATGCGCTTTTTTGTTGGAGCATAACACAAGCACCTACTATGCATTTGTTTAATGCGTCAGTTATGGGACATTGTATAGAGGAAAAAATTGATTTGAACTAATGTCCGGCCAAATTACCAGTTTGAACGGGCACATAAAATTAAAGAATAAAATATCCCTACAGTGAATTTGCGATGTGAGAAGAGAGAGTAGTCAAATACGTATAAATGCATTTCAATGTCTGGAAAAGCTTGTCATTGGGACATCACCCGTATGCAACTAGTGTTTAACTTCTCGACAACTATAACCACTAAAACATCTTCACTGACTACAACAAATAATCAGCAACTACCTCCCGGTGTCGTTGTGGTAAAATTACTTATTTCCAAATTATTCTTTTTCCAAATAAAATAACTCAGGAAGATGTCTAGCACAGATCTTGTCCAACTGAACTGAAACCTTGCAGTCCCGCTCGTTGACTTTTCTGTGAATACACTTCCTATGCGTCATCTCAAGGTGTTCATTTGCCATGCTGCGATCATTTCACATCAACAGCAAACTTACATTAGCAGTGACATAACATTAATAATAACTTCATTCCCAAACAGTACATACATGTATGAAACGCACCCAGCAATATATTTTGAAAAAACCAAACCAGCTGAATCTTCTAAATAAGTGCAAAACATGAATAGTAGCATATGATTCTGCGTTATACTTTACCGGGACACACCGTGAATCAGTGATATTTAGTAGGATTCAATTCAAACACAATCTATTCTGTCAATTAAAATGGAATTATGTACCATCACAAATTTTTTAACATATGACTTGTTATCTCCCTACTCGAGGAACTGAGTTTTTTCTGTAGATATTTGTATCAATTCCGCAGCTAAGTGGTGTACATACCGCCAGGTCTAGTTGCGTCACTGACGTCATTAATAGACAAACTAATCAGATATCTTATAAAGTCAAACAACATTTTGGCGTGCAGTGTTTGTAAAGGCACACACAACCACTTACCTGATTTTCTTTATTTTGTTCAATTGTACGACTCCAAATATGCCATGATCCAGCAAGTAGTAGAATGCGGTCTTCGGCCAGGTTGGGTATACACTAATAATTAAAGCCCTTGCAAATCCATGACTATGCGGTACCACAGCGACTGTCCCTGACGTCACTGGTTCGCATAGTTGCATACGGTAGCTATTAGTGGAAGTATAATCCTTGTCAAGTTCAGTTTGCATCTCCAAGTAGTTGTTGTACTCTTCATCCGGAATTGTCAAGAATAATTCCTTAGACCCATAAAGACTACGGATCTGAACTGGCACCGGTTCCCCTAGAGGTAGGTGGCGCTGTATTTTATTAATCACAATCACAAGAAACTCACCTTCAACTGACTTGGGTTTCCAATTGTCGTCATGGAGGGACGCATTTTGAAGCGATGAGCAACCCATCGTAGTACGTCATTTTTGTGTCGCAGTGGGCACGATAGCTTGAGAACCAGGGTGTCTTGTTTTCCTGGACAGGTGTTTAAGTTGAATTCAGCTTGCCACGAATTCCTTAACTCTCTTACATTCCTAGGAAAATATGAAGACAGAAGTAAAACTTACTTTCCAAGTCGGCCAATAAGCACACCACCCATATACGCCGGTATTAGGAAAGTTTCGTGCCAAATGTCCCTGTCAACAGCTTCAGCCCACATATCACTGGGGATGAGAACTGTTGGTAGGATTTTCCCATTTATTTCTTCAGGATTAGCTTCATATATGTCATTTGAGGGGTCACTGAAGCCATCTGGTGGGAGCGGAATTCCGCACAACCCGTCGTTTGAATCAGGGGTCAGAGCTCGATCAGATTCCGAGCCTGAGTTAGTCTTCAGTCTACTAGTTACCGACTGGATAACTTCCATCTGTAACAGGTATGAAGGAGTCACTGAACAAAATGCTTTCTCAGCTGGAGGTTGTGCGTCTAAGAATGAAACACTTTGTAATTCCGAAACTGATTCCTTCAGGGCCACTGAATACCCGTCGACAGGGATTGTCTAGGGGTTATTAAGTTAAAGAATAGTAATACCTTTACAAAGCTTTCCGAAGATGCGTTAATAGGACTTAAACTACCTTCTTCAGTAACAAGATCCTTAAGTAAATTTCAATCAAATTATGGTATTACTTGTAGATAGTCGGACGTCTCGTGAATACAAGTTGACTGAGAAGTCAGACAATATCCAGAAGCCTGTGAAAGGCTCCTTTCGCTAACTAATTTAAGCTTGCGCTTTCTCCGATAGTAATTTAGCAGATAAACCAAAGTAACAGCAAGAGCAGAGTAAACAACCAGCCTACTTTGCGTAGGCATGCAACTAAACTGTTACCAAAACTACTGAAGCGCGTAAAACCTAGTAATACAACACTTACCACTACAACCTTGACGTCAACTACTGCGACGTGAAAAACATGCGTGAACTTAAAGTGCCCGCGACCATATATACACTCGCCTAAACAATATATAATACATTACCAAACAATGTTTTAAAAGTTTGAGGTATTAGGTCTTGCGTTGGTATACATCGTACTATCCGTAAAAGCCAACTCATTCAGCTTCTGAAACATATATCCCGGGGAAATAGTCTTTTTGAGCAGTAACAGATTCCACTTCAAGGCACATTCCTTAGCTTTCGGTTTCCACGCAAGACAGTGGTCTTGCGAATGAAGCCTTATTGTTTGGGTGACTTGCTCTGAATCGTCTGCAGGCACGAAAATCTTATTTAGTTTTCCAGATGACTTCCAGAACACCGAACATTAGACATACCTTGTCATCCAGAAATCCTACTGGGAGAGCCGAAACAAATATAAGCCCATAAATATGAGTACAATTCATATTCATCCACTGACTGTCTGCTTTATGGTTCGCCGAAAGTTTCAGTGCCTCACATTTTCAATGGTTCTGCGAATGATGTCGGTTTGTGATGTCTGAAACTTCTTTCTTCTAGGAACTTCAGTAGGACAGTGAGGCATAACAGATCCATGAACTCAAAATTCTCCGTTTTCTAATTCTACAAGGCATGCATGCAAAGAATTTTCACATATCTCATAAGATCCACTTCAACTTAACTGTATATACACACATAAGCCTCGGGACGTTTATTTTATTGAAGTTATCCATGGTGGTGGAATTATCCCTCTCAGCATATGCTGGATATCAGCATGTAGCAACAACGTAAACATGTACAAATGATGAACCTGATATACCAAACAACTTATTGATGGCGAAAAGTGCACAGCTTTCCATCTTGGTACAGAGGGAGTTCACCTACTGGAAAATAAACAGGGTACATTGAGACACTAAAAATAAACAGTAAAACGGCTGCCTATGATTTGAACTTCAAACGTTCGAAAACAACTAGGCCCTAGAAGGGACTTGGTGAGGTTGTCTGCAGGGCTTCCACCTCGTTCAACGGTTGGTCTTGGCTAAAATGGCACAGACGATTGTCTTCTAGCCACTCACCTTTATGGGTATACCTCCTCCGACCGACAGCACTCAACTTAGCTTAACCAGTATCTGCCATTACTGGTAAACCATTGAAAACTAAAATTCCTCTATTAAACGTACGTACCAAGTTCACCCATGATTAGTATGACTATCACACGGTGAGCTTCTATTTATACACTTTGAACCAACCAGCATGAAAGTGAAGTACCAAAATAGACACTCCAATGCCGGCAAAAGCAACGTCAATTTGATATTTTATTCTTCCTGGTAAATGACTCTTCAAATGCGAAAAATGCATTCGCACTCGTTTCTATGCATCATAAGGGTATCAAAAATGAAGATCTGATTGCTACTGAAAATCCTACTCTAATTCAATCCCAAATTCTATAATAAACAAAGGTGAACTAATCCGATATTTCAGTTACATAGCTGCAGTAGAAAGTCGAAGAAGTTCACCAAATCTATCCAGCCTCGGTCGTTTTGCCTTCAGCAACCAATTTGTTCACTGTTCGGGGTAAAACACACAGTGGATAGTTGGATTTTCAAGGGACAAAATCTCAACGGAGACAGTGCGTTTTGATCGTATATCTCTATACTCTCCTAATATTATCGTTAATTAATACACCTTCAAGCGGCTGTAAATGTTATATTCTTTCTTTTCTAGATGCAGCGGTGTTAAAAACAGCATGGCCACCAGGCTAGGTGGTCCAGTCTAGAGGGTTGGTGGGTGGTGTAGCAAAACGTCATGTATGGCAGGGTTGACAGCCATAGATCAATCGTCAGCGTTATTACTAGTCGGAACTAACTGGAAGTATTGTTCACTGTAACTTATAATTTCTGGTGTTCTTTGGTTAAATTTAAACTTATTTGACTGATCATATTCGTACGTGTGCTTAACTTACTTTTTTCTTCATAATATTTGATTTATTGATCATGGAGTCTGACACAAAAAACTTTATTTCCACGGAGATAGACACCTTAGTAACTCCGAAAACTAGCATACCTGAATTTGATAGACATGATCATGAATTATGTTTGCTCAATTACAGCGTTACTACGACCACTATAACTCCAAGTTTGAAAGTTCCAGGTATAGGGACGTATGTTCTTAACTATCTTATCCCATTAGCAAAGAAGTGCAAGGGCTTGTGCTTCATGCCCCGTCAGAGCAAAGATATACTACACTTAAGCGTAAATTGATAAATGCAACGATTATTTCTGGGCGGGACCACGGGGGTTAGATCCCCATCACAGTTCCTGCGTCACTTGCAGCGACGTGTGAGAGGCAAGGCGGGTGGAGAGGATGTGATAAAGCAAGGCTGGATGCAAGCCGTTCCGGAATATACGCAATATGCACCAGATGCTCAGAATGAAGGACAAGGGAATTATGCGAATAGGCGTGATGACCCAGTAATTTCATGGCTCGCGGCCAGCGTTAGATCACCCGCGCAAATGCTAACACAATTGCAGTTAACGCAGAGCAGTCGAGCAAGATCCCCTGGCATTTTCAGGGTGAGGCGCATGCATATAGCAAACAACCTTCTTCAAACCCTGCACACAACTATTAGGTCACGTACTATCTCATCACCCTGGGCGGATCTGGCAAAGAAAGTCCCGAGGACACCATCAGATAGTATGACAGGCTAGGCACTTCATAGCAGACAACCCTTGGGATCACAAGCAGATCCAGGCAAACCAGACCAACAGAGAAATTTTGTTGGCCCCACTGTACCTCTAGCGCACAATCAAATAAATGCACATAGTCATATGCCCGGCTTGGATAAATGGATCAGCAATATGGAAACCAGTAGAACCCTTTCACTTAGCGACTTCTCAGAGAGAAGGCCCTGATAGTCGCTTAGTTCGCACCAAGAAAAGAATCTCTGGCACAGATTTCTTGAACGATACTAGGCTACAGTCATACCGAAAGCAGAAGCGAGGCAGGGACGAGAAGTTATCTCCATCTATATATAAGCGGTCAACGAGACCGAAATCTCGACTTTCGGTCAGAATACACTGACACTTGATGCGGAGTTTAAGCGACAGCTCCCATGGATTTTTACTGTTGCTGACCCAGACCTAGCAATTATTGGCCTAGACTTCCAGGAACAGTATAAGTTGATATTGGATACTCGAAAGAGACGACCAAGATTGAGACAAACGTCCAGGTATGCGAATAGCAAGTTGAGCCCTCATATATCACCAAACTTAGTTCATCCTCCATCAGTATTGACCGAAAGGTTCCTGGAAATAGTGGCTGAATTTCCTACTATAAGGGCAACCAGCCCTCAAAATTCCGAGGCTGCTCCAAACACCATGCATGTAATAAAGATGAGTAGTCCCCCTGTTTTCGCTAAGCCAATGAGGTAGAAATGGCGAAAGCAGAATTCGACTACATGCCTCAGTTGGAGACAATACGGCCCTCTAATAGTCAATGGACTTCACCGTTGCACACGGTTTCCAAGAAGAATCAAAGTGACTGGCTATCCTGTGGTGATTACAAACTCCTGAATAAACAAACCGTTTTAGACAGATACTAATAGTCTCCGCGGCACCACAGTCTTTTCTAAAATATCCTCAGCTCGCACCTATTACAACGTCACAGTGGCTGAGGAAGATATACCTAAAACAGACATCCCCACTCCATTCGAACTTTATGAGCTTTTGCGGATGCTATTTGGTATTCAGAATGCTGCACACTTTTCAAAGATTTATGGATGAATTGTTGCGAGGCCTACCGTTTGCTGAAGCTTTCGTATATGTCCTACTCATCGTTAGCCCGGAAATATTCGGGCAGCGTTAGGAAAACTGTGAGGAAAGGGAGAAAATCTGATCCCTACAAACCAACTCGTTCAAACAAAGAGCATGACAACTGATTAAAGTAAGTGCTTTTTGGAACAGGAACAATAGGATTCTTCGAGCGTGCCTCTTAGAGTCTTGGCATGCAACCACTACCCAAGGGGGTGTTTCCCATCGGACAGTATCACTACTGACTTCCATCACCCAACTACTAAGTTTTCTAGGTTTGATCAACTTCTGCAGACGCCTCATACAAAAATGTGCACAATAAATGCAGACTCTCACTGACGCACCATGGGGTAAGCAAAAAGGCTTCCAGTTATCACAGGTGGCGACTGATGCGATCGTACAATTGAAGGACGCACTGGCAAACACTACAGAATAAAAGCATCCTGACACAGATGCGTTTCTCACTCTAATGGCAGATGCATCTGATTAGGCTGTAGGAGCAACTTTAAATCAGCTTGTTGGAAGTACCTGGGAACCAGCCGCGCATTTCTAAACATCTAAATCCCATGAAAACAAGGTATTCTGCCAGAGCCAGGGAGCTGCTATATATCTACATATTTTTTTGATTTACAGCTTGATTGCACACCGTATTTTCAGTACAAGCATGGAAATTTCAGCATGGATATCGGTAGCCCAAATTCAGGCTGACCATAGATATCGGGTGTGCGCCGGCAGGGGATCGAACCCCGGACCATGTACATGGTCGGCGAGAGTCCTTACCACTGTGCCACATAACGCATAAACACTGCCAACATATGGATAAAAGCGGGCTATTGAAGATCTACACTGTTCAAAGGCGTCTCACCAGCGCATTCAAAGCAATACCTGGCGAAAATTCAACAGGCAAAGCTCACCATCTCGGTACAGATGCATTACCACGATTGCATATCCAGGTTGAATTATATAGCAATGTTATCCTCATCAACACAACAGGTCTGTGTATCTTACAATATTTTAATTATTTCTCTATGCTATTAACACTCTGCATAACTGTTTACAGTTGAGACCTACGTTCTTTATATTTGGTGGCTATGGTTCACTAAATACGAGAGTGTAATTTCTGTAGGATTAATAAAACTTTTTTTACTAGACCTTACTGAGATTGTGGATCAATTTCTAAGTTACACATCTGCAATACTTCATTTGATGTACACGCATTTGTTGTGAGGTTGATCTGCGAGTAATCTTGATGACAGAATGACCCCGCAATAGTATGGAATTTTCAGAGATTGTCTTGAAATTTGCGTATAACCCTCTAATACTGGAAAAAATACGAGGTATATTTATGCATACGGCGTCAATATAAAAACCAGCTGTGAACTACAAATACTTTTATTTGCATAGGAATTTTTACTTGATATTAAAAGAATCATTGAATTCATAGTGTACGCTAATATGTAGGATCATCTTTTATGACTTAATATTGTGCTAGTCCTTACATGTGCTTTATTTTTTCCAGGTATACAGAGGTTGTCGAATGTGAAATCAGCGGAAATATCATTAGATCAAACTAATGCCAATACCCTTCATCAGAATTTTCTTTTGTAAATTAATGAAATGTTTAATATACTCTTGATTTCCACCTCCTCTAAACTTTTTCAGTGCGTCGCTATACTATGTGCTTTTGTAATAAGTGAATTCGGATTAACGTATGTTAATCTTAGTTAGTCGAATGGAGATTTACTATATTATTATGAGACTATTACTTTAGTCATTCATAAGATTTCATGTCTGTTTCTATACATTAGCACATTGTAAAAACTAAGTAGGATTTAGCAAGTCTAATAATTCTGTACTGTTCAGTACGCGAAAGTCGCCTTATCTAGCCAGATGCAGGTCTGCATGCTTCTAAACGCCAAGTGTGTAGTAGAAGTATGTGTGGTAACTTAGGGTTAATAGCCACTTCATCAATCTGTTAATATGCAGTGACATCATCAAATAGACTGTTTAGTTGGCGGTGAGCTAAGAAACAATTTTTATTTATTGCTTATATGCTGTTGGATCATGTGAAGTTATCTAACATCCATCATTTCTATGATCAACAACTGCGGTATTTGGATATTAAATAACTTACTCCTTTATGCATCTAATTGCCTCCAGTATTCCCTATTCATTTAATGTGTACACTAAACAAGTCTTTCATACACTCCCCAACAAATTCCAAGGTTTCTAGTGTCACAAGTGTTAGTAAGAGTTGATTCCCTGGTTTCAATACAAATGAAATTCTGAAATATCTCCAGTCGCTGAACCCTTCTTGTAGCCTAGGTCCAGATTGTTTGCCTAGGCTTATTCTTAAAAAATGTTCAGATATCCTGTGTTATCCTCTTATAGACATATTTAATGAAATGTCGTACCAGCCATTTGGAAGGAAATCAAAGTTGTACCTGTACTTAAGTCATCTACTGGAACATGTTTTAAATTTAGACCTATTACTATTATCTCTCCTTTTCTAAGAACTATAGAAGTTACTCTTACTTCACTTAAAGCCTTTAGCGATCCCAAACAATCCTCCTATAAACATAGTAGAAGTACGTTAGATGCAGCTACAGTCTTGCATCACAACATTCTCTCCATTATGGACAAGGCGGCTAAATTTGTTCGCTGCACCTTCCTAGATTACACATCTGCTTTCGACTCAGTACCTAGAGATATTTTGTTCAGTGTTCACGAAATGAACTTTGTCAAGTATGCGGACGGCCTGACCGTTTCACTTCCTGTTAGCTTCCAGTTATACTGTACTAAGATGAACAGCTCTTTATCAGGAGTCAGAAAATGCTCAAACTAAATCCTTCCAAATATCAGGCTGTCAGTTTCAGTTTCCGATGTAAAAGAAAGTTAGATAAAGCTGTTAATTTCTATGACCGTAGCAAAATTGATGACAGTGATATAGAAATCAAGTCTGACTTTAAGTATCTCGGATTAATTCATCATACAGGGTATCAGCCTTAAGTGTATGCCACATGCAGGCACAATGTTTATGAGCTAGGTTTGCAGATCAAGGTAAACTCTCGCATGGTATATTCATTATTTATAAAACTAACTCGTATGTGAGAACTACGATTTGACCAGTTATGAAGCGTTATATATATTTAGACGCAGTCAACATACGCTAGTTAGTTCTATGACGTATTACCTAAAGCTACGTAGCTATTTTGAAACGGTTTCCGCTGAAGGTAATCTCTTATAGCTACTAGCCTAGTTAGTAACTTAACGTTATCTTTGAATAACAAGGTAAAAGTGGAAATCCTGAGAAATTTCTTTGTAAAAAGATCGTCTCCTAGTCGAAAAACGTAAATATACTTTAATCTCCACGAAAGCTTTTAGGGGTATTTATCCTATCATATTAAATGACTCACTATATGCAGTCACTTAAAAAGTGAAAATAAATTTACCGAAGACAGTGTGCTTATGATTTCTAGATATCATAATGTACCACGAAGAAAAAGCTACATCCATAGGGTTGTAACAGTTAGACACGTTATATTAATCCGAAACCCTACGACTCCCAATCCCTGAACATTCTACTTTGGTACCCAATCGTCTAATCGTATCAACAGATGTCTCGCCAAGAAAAAGAAGACCATCGGTTCAAGGAGAATTTATTTTAAGTTTTCTTGAAAACCATGGATATCCATATTTATAGCCACGGGGAAATTACAAACATCCAAAAAATAAGGATTTCATCATTTGAACTAAAACAAGCAATTTGTACCCAGCCAATGTTTTCGCCCCGAATAATAATCAGCTCACATCTTGTAACTTCGAAGAGACCACCGATTGTAGACCACAACCCGAAGCGTTATTCTTGCCAATTAAAGTCTTACCTTAAACTGAGATAGTTCGTACACTAATCAGATCATAAGTTATCCGCCTTTTAAATCGTTTTGCAACATACTGAATGGCTGTTAACACTGGATTTACTACAGGCAGTCCCAGTTCATGTATTTGGATCTAGTACATCAAGCATAAATAAGCATACGTAACACTTACCCTTTATGGGTCCCAGTTTCTCTTTATTCCCAAAGATGCACACAAACACAACAGATTTCCACCTCTCATGTAGCTCAAATTTGTTTGATTTAGATTCTCTGACAATATATATTTAATTTTTAACTGATAACAGACACACTGACGGCATACTCACCTTCTCGAAAAGCTTCAAAGCGTTTTCAAATTCAACACAGGTTCCAAATTCTCCAAGTCTAATGTGTCCTTGGAAAACTTTGCTGATATCAACTCTAATAGCGCTCTCCTCACCAGATTGATTTGTAGACTGTTACATGCTGTAAACGTGAATGTCAAAGACATTGTTTTTCCAGATTTCTACATATTAAGCAACCGACTGAGCCAGCAACAATAATGGATGCCAACAAATGAGCTAGAAACAGCAGCTTCTGACATCCAAACATGTTCATGTACATAATTTCCAAAACTTCTACATAGTACTATTTCATAAACAGCTGAAAAACAACTAAAACCCTGAAACGATGCATGAATGAAACGTATGAAACAATTACAAAGAAATGAATGCACTGACCTGGTGGCAAAAACTTTCGAAAGCAACGAAATAGCTAATTTCGACAACAATGGAAACAAAAATGAGGTGAAAAGCAACATTTATGAACGGTGTGCATCAAGATAAGTTGTGAATAACTGCAGGATAAACGTAAAAACCAATGTGTAAACGAACGGTTAATGAATGGCGATCCAACATGGCCAACTAGCACGGACGAAAATGACCTTTGAGCGTCTCACTCCACCAATTACCTTGGACGTAACGGACAATTTCAGCTGGCATATCTCCTATATGAAGTGGCGCCTCCAGCTTTACCCTGACGGTATTTGCGGGGCTTAGTTGATTCGAGTTAGGGCTAGTCGTCCAGGCAAACGCAGTTGGCGTGATTTTGGTGCTTATTTTCCTCTTGTTGGGCTAATTTATATGAAAATTGTTGTTCGATATTTTTCTTGAGCATTTACTGATTGCCTATGTGGCAGGCGATTAAATGTATGGTTCA